>OZ023273.1:58874194-59216915 GCA_964007475.1 Hybos culiciformis
AGGTTTTCATAAATTCGTCATCATTAAATTTGACAATTTATATTCTACCCGCTTAATATATAAAAAAAAAAATTGTATGAAAATTACTGTAATATTAAAAGACAACTGGTCAATTGAATATTGTCAATGTACATAATTATGGAAAAATATAACGTCTAACAATTATTATTAAAATTTTTCAGACTGAAGATGGAAAAATTTCAATTAGAGAATATTTATTAACAATTTTATTTATTCATTTTCAAAAACATTCTTTAATTAATTTTATTTCTGTGATATCTTTGGTAAGTTTTAAATTCAAACTTATTTTTTATTATATCCATTATATGCATATTTATGTTGACGTAAAGCAAAAAAATTATTATAAACTTTAATTGTCAGAATCATTATAAGCTCAAAGTTTACAGAACTAAATTCTGTTTAATTCAAACTTATGAGCATGTGGAGTAAAAACTAGTCCTTGTTTGTTTTTTGATATAATAATCAATGCTGGCTTAACTATATAGTTCATTAAATCTTTTTCCAAACTATTACTTGTCAATGTAAAAAAAACTAAAAATTAATCCCTTTTTTAACTTCTTTTTTTTTTATTCACATTTCAAAAAATTTTATTTAATAAATAAAAGTTTGAATTTATATTTTTTTTTATTCGAACAATTCAGATAGTTCAATATTGGATGTGGGAGGATGTAGTTACTATTCATTAATTAATAATTAGCAAATTTTTAGGTGTCATGTTTATAGATGAAAAAATAAAATATAAATTTTAAATTGTAAATTGTTTGAGAGTAAAAACAGCAGATGAAAGTTCTGGATGTTTGTGTTTTCTTCGTTAGATATAGAAAAATCGCAAGGACGTAGTACAAGTGGTCTATATACCCATTTAAAGACACTATTAAATTAATTCAAAAAAACGAATTCTCCTAGCTCCAATGTTTTGAGTGAAATTGAGCCAGAACATAAAAGAGGTCAAATGTATTCAACTAGTATATGAAAACCTTTTGTCCATACCACCAAATATCGTCGAGTCGAGAGAGCCTTTTTAGTAGCAGGGCTGCTGTGCACAAAAATTAGATTCAACTTGAGAGCACGTTTTAAAAGAAAATTACTTATATTTTAATTTTAATTTGTTTTTTAATTAAAGTTTTTCATTGTATGCTGTGTAGTTTCACTTTATTTTGTTTCTTTAAATGTCGGTATTAATATAACGAAATACCAGTTTTGAAAATTTGATTTGGCATTGCAACCGATCAGGCCAATATTGATATGAAAATTTTAGTTTTCTCAGTCATGGTTGTAAGTTGGAGAAATATACGATCTTCTACTTGTAATCCTTTTTTAATGTTGTATGTAGCTTAATATATATGTGGTCAAAACTACTTATTTCAATATTTTTTTTAAACACATGCTTTCAAAAAACATCTTAGTTCGGACTAGTTTTTTCTCGACTAACCCCCAAGTAAGATATTTTATTATATTTTGACCTAAATTTTCTTATTAATTTTCTACTTTTTTTTGAAATAATATACATAGTATTGTTGCAAATTAAATGCATCTTATAAATTTATTTTTCTTTTAAGATTTATTGTCAAAATATAAATGAAATCAATAGGAACGAATTTTATGACATTATGAAACACACCAGCCAAATTACACTAATAAAAAGTGACAAGCTATTTATAAGATTAGACACGACAAGCAGAGGATTAATAAAGTTCGGTAAATGAGTGAAAACATTTTAAAATAAATGTCAATAATCTCCAACAAACTTCTTTTATAATAAATATAATCCAAAATTTGGAATATTTTAATATTAGATTTTCTTTGAAAATATTTTTCTCAGCAAAGAGCTTTTAAAACTTGAAAAAAGATATAGATCTAATTATAGAAAGAGACTTTTAAACGTTAAAAATTAGAATTAATCTAATTTTGAAATTTTTAAAAGACCTTTGGTGAGAGCGATATTCTCAATTAAAAAAAATTATAATTTCATTGGAAGTGATTTAGTGTTTTTTGTCTCCTTTTTTACAATTTTTATTTTTTCTTCAAGATAATTCAAAAAATATATTACACCTATTTTCCTATTCACCTATAATCAAAGAATATTAATTCCAATTTTCTGATCGGTTTTCTTGTTATAAAAATATTTTTCTTCAAATCATCATAAATTTATTTTTCTCTTTCTTTTCCAGAAACTTTTTTAAATTTGATAAACATCGATACTAGTTATAAATTTTTTTTTTGGAAATTGAATGATGATAGGCTTGAAACAAAATCTTATCTGACTTGACTTTTTTAAAAAATACTTAAGAATAGGTACTTTTAGAATATAAGATTAATTTATTAATTAAAAAATTTAATTATGATAAAAAAAAAATTATAAATATTGGTTATTATTGTACGTCTGTTAACATTGAAAATGATATTTTTTTTTTAGAAAAACATTTTGTGATAGAAATAAATATTATATAGAATTATTATATATAAAAAAAACGTTATTTGTTTTTTTTAAGTCCGCAGGCGATTAACAATAAGCTAAAAGTTCTTATCCGAAAATTTATGCCGGCTGGCCTTATAGTATAATCAACGATATAAATTCTTTCATTCATGTTATTATTAACTATATGAACCTAACCATAAAAAAAATATTAATTATACTTACAACTTACTCTTAAAGGATTAAACGTACTTCTGATGATTCGAAATTCAAAAATAAATAAAATCATCAACAATACAGCAAAGCAATGGATCACTTATAGTTACATCGATGTTAAGATGATCCTAAAAGTAGTTTGAGGTTTACTTTAGGTACTTAATATTCTATATTACATACATTGTAATATTGCAACATTTAATTGTCAATTCAATTATCTTCCACCTGTTTGTTCATACGTATGCACAGCTTTTAAAAAAACATATGCACACCAAACGATCCGTCGTAAGAAACAACTTCTTTGTACTTCTAAACATTGTACAATTACTTACCATAATTTATACGAAAAAAAATTTTGATATTTTCAATATACAGTCTTAATAATCAGATCCTGAGTAGACACTATAATTAATGTTACCCTACATAAAAAGTTTATCTTCCAATATGATAGTACATGTATGAAAAGCTTCAATATAAACTTGAACATAAAAAAAACCTAATTTAGAGTCAAGCCTAAAAAGTTCTTCCTTTTATAAGTTTTTGAACAATAAATAACAAAAAATTAGCTGGTTTTAAAGATATTCTTTATGTTCCTAGAAAATATGAAAAAAACTTATTAATTAGTAACCGAAAAGTTTTGAGAGGCGCTAAATGATGCAATTCAGAGCTGTACCAGTATTCAATACTTTTGTACTTTTGTATTGAATACTGGTAAGAATTATAAATAAATTGTATTATTTTTAAAAATTATAATCAACAGTTCTTCAAAAACGATTTCTATTTGAAAATGTATTGAAAAAGTATTTAAAAAGTAATTAATACATTTTTAGATGGGAATTGTAAATTAATTGAAATGAAACTATAAATATTTTAGCATGTTTTAGAAAACAGCGGTACAAGTCTCTGAATAAAAAATTAAATAACATTTAAAAAGATTTAGATTTTTTTTAAATTTTAAGTTAAAGGAACATTAAGCTATATGATTTAGAAAAGAACATAAGGCCATTATGGCGTTAAGACCTATAGCAATGGCCTATAGCAAGGCTGGCAAATTTGTTTCATCGATTAAGTCATAAAAGACGAATCGAAAAAATATTTTACACAAAATCTACTTCTTTGTATCCGCAGATCCAAATCAAGTGTCCGCGCAATAACTCATTGGTACTTAACTCATCGGTCGATTTTGGAGAAGTTATATCCGTTTTAACTCATCCGAAAATTGGCCGATGACTTATATCCTTTGCAATACACATAACTCATCCATCGCTGATAAGTTATGTGCTTTCAGAAAAATAAAACTGATCTGGCAACTTTTTCGGATGACTTAAAGAAACCCTTTTTAAAGCACATAACTCATCCGCAAAATTATGAGCGAACATTGTCGCCGCAGGCTGCGGACCGCCCGCCCAGTGGGATTTGCTGCGCCTGGTGGCGGTCAGTGGGATGTGCAGTAGAGAAAGTGTCCCAGAACGAGAGAAGGGTGGGGGCTGCGGGTGGCGGACTGGTGGTTGGTCAGTGGGATTTGCGGCGCCACTGACCAACCACCACATCATCCGAAAAAGTTGCCAGATCAGTTTTATTTTTCTGAAAGCACCAATTTTCGGATGAGTTAAAACGGATATAACTTATCCAAAATCGACCGATGAGTTAACCCAACTAGCAAATTAGCTCTATAAGAGAATTCGATTCTTTTAGTAGAAAGCTTATGTATTCTAGTAACTATCTATTAAGTAGCAAGAATTCTGTTATTACCTCAAAAGTGGCGAAAATTATAAGTATAATTTGTTATATAAGTATTTACAAACGGGTTAGTAGGTGGCTAATAACATTCTCGAATTCTGTAACTATTCCCATTATTAGCCTGTATAACACTTTTTTTATGAAAGAAAAGAGAAGGACAGCGATAAAAAAGAAGTGCATAAATATATATAAAAAAAAAATAGTGAAAAGAAAAGGAAAAGAAATAAAATATAATAAATAAATATTACGATGGGTATATGTAATAATAAAATAAATGTATTTGTATTTAACTTAACTTGCGCACATTTTAATTTTTAAATGTGTATTAAATTATGTATTTATAATAAAAACTATTGTAATTGTTGAAAAAAATTAAATAGACATTTTTTTTTTCATGCAATTGAAAAAATAATGCAATTTTTTATATTTCAGGATTGATAAATATGAAAACCTAGTGAAATTTTTGATATTTAAATAATTTTAAATTAGAAAAGGCATTAAATTTGTTAATATTTTCATACATTTTAAACTCATATAAGCAAAGTATGAGCAAAATGTAGTTTGCCATGGCAGATATAAATAAAATTTAACTGATGTTCTATTCTTTTTATTTTTTATGTAGTTTTTGAATTCATAGATTTTTTCAAAAAGAATTAAAAATTTGCCAAAGAATAAAATATTTAGTTCTCCCAAACACATTGTGCGTTTAAATAAGTTGAATTTCCATAAAGTATTTTATTCCTATATTCGGATAACCTATGAGATTTTTAAGAAATTTTATAGAAAAATCCCAAAATTTTAAATTATTTCCTGTTTTGAAGTGACTGAAGTTTTGTTTATTGATTTTTATTTTTAGGGATAAGTATTATTTTTAATTTTTTCAATTGTTATAAAACACCAAAAAAAATGGCGCCGTGACATTGTACGCGATGAAATTTGTATGGAAAACTTCGCGGACAAATGTCATTTTGCAAACTGTCATTTGTCCGCGATAGATTTTTCAGATTTTTAGCGGGACAAAAGACATTTCGAATCGCGGACAAATGTCATTTTTATGTCCGCGATACAAAAACAAATCGCGGACAAATGTTCCGCTTCCGCGGACAAATGTCCAACCCCCAAAAAAAATGTTTAATAGGGATAAAAATTAATTTAATTTTGTGAAACTATAAAATAATAAATAAAAAAATGAAATAGTCGGTTTTTCATTTTTGAAGCAAAAATTAATCAAAAATGAATTTTCTTTATTTGATTGGAATTTTTTTTTTAATCTAGTGAAGCAAAACTATTCACTGGTATCATTCACTATAACTTTTTTATCACACGAACAAAAAAAACTAAAATGGTTCACAACCTGTCTGTATTGCCATGTTTCTAGATAATTTAAAGGAACATTTTGGAGCTCTATAGGTATTATGCAATTAGCAAGGATAAATCTGCGGATTTTTAGTAGTGTTTGCAAATACCCGGAAATAAAAGTACCCGGGTACTCGAGTTGTAATATTTCAAAGTTTTCGGGTAGCCCGGGTTACCCGGGTATTAAGAAATATTACAAAAAAAACTGGAAAAAAACCCATTAATAATTTAAATTTTTTGTTTATTAAGAAAATAATATTTTCTAAAAATTAAAGCATTTAATGTATCTGGGCTCATTTTATTTCTTAATTTACTACAAAATATTCCAGCAATGGAAAAAACACGCTACGAGTGTTTCAGTGGATGTTAATTTCTCAAAGTAATTCCAGACTCAAGACATTTTACAAGATGCAAAGACAAAAAATTCAATCGAACGCACAACATCAATTTGTATAATTTTTCTTCACTTACGATTTTTAATTTCACTTCCTCAGCTCAGCAGTATTTTGATTAATCAAAAGCACAAAGAATATTTTTTTCAGAAAAACACATTCTATTTTTTTTTTATGTTTTTGAAATAAAAATAATTCAATTAAGCACCCAGTAAATATTTTATAGGTGAAAACCCAGTTAATATTAGGTTAGAGAAACCCAGTGATTACCTGATATTGGCACCGGGTAGTCTATGAAAATTTTCATACATGCGTTCGCTTCTAGCAGGTATCATTACCTGATCATTCAATAAAAAAGAAACGAAACGAAATGAAATAAAAGTAAATTAAATTAGTGGCTTCTCCACAAATATGGTTTTTTTAAATATAAGGGCTTCTTCCTGAAAGATTTCTTAAAATTTTCTCAAATTCTTTCTAAAAATAATAAAAAGCTAAAATTGTTTTTATTAGTTTTATTTATAATATATTCTATCTCTTGTAATATAACAAAAATAAAAAAAAAACTAAAAATTAATAAAATAAATGTTGATTTATAAAAAAGCAAAATTTTATTTACAATACTTTATTGAAATTTGAAATTTTTTTTATTTGTTAAGTTTAATTAAAAATGCATTTTTTTTTATTAATTTTTTTTTTACTTGTTAAGTACTTTAATTAAAAATTAATTTTTTTTTATAAATTTTTTTAATCATTTTTAATTTTTTATTTTAAAAACGCATGTATCTTTCTCAATTTTAACAACAACACGCGTTCATTAAAATTTCAAAGGAACTGATAAGATTTGAACAAAATTTCAAATTTTTTTTGTTTTTAATTGTGGAATGAGGATAAACTGAAACGAATATATAGACAAACCCAGTAAAAACGGCCAAAACACAACCGATTAAATATCCTGGTGAACAAATATTTACTGGGCATTAATTTATTTCGGACACGGCCAACTTATAAAACATGTAACATGTAACATGTAAAACAATATTTCAAATTTTCGAATGCGAAATTATTTTTTAAGCTCGCCTATAACTGTGCAATTTGGTTTTGAAATTTGCTGTTTGAATTTCAAAACTTTGATACCCGGATACCCGATGTTACTACCCGGGTTTTGAAATACCCGAAATAATGGTCAAATTTGCGGGTACCCGACACCCGGGTACCCGGGTTGAAAACACTAATTTTTAGACGAAACGGAAGGTATTAAAAAGTCAACCTTACGATAAAGAATGATATTAAATTCTCAGTCAGTAGTTTGATTTTATTTCTCGAAATAAATATTATTTTTTGCATGAATTAGCAAATTCAAAACTTTTATACGAAAAAATAGAAAAAAATGCATTAAAATTCACAGAAAAATGTGAAATTTCTAGTAATCCGCTAATAAATGACCTATTTAGGTAAATTAGGCTTAGGTTTATAGTCATAGTTTTTTCTCTTTTTTTATTTATTTTTTATTTTATTTTTTATTTTGTTATTTACTAGGTTAAGAAATTACAAATAAGGTTTTTAAAAATAAAAATTTTCTCCTTAAAATAAAATGTCAAATACATAAATATCCTAGTATAAAATATTAAAAAAAAAATTTTAAAGTTGTAAAGATAGAAATGTATCTAAAACTCTGAAAAAATTAATTAAATTTGTATACACTCGTTTAATAAAAATTGAATTGAATTGAATTGAATATTATTTTGTTAACAACGCAAAAATTTAGAAAATAATAATTATCCGGGCAAAACTTCTCACATATTTCACCCAAGTATAAGTCTAACTAAAAAATCCTTTAGGTTGATTTTCCGATCATCATACTCTTTTCTTTTTCCGGACCATTTGACCCTTCCAACCCTTTCGGAGGCAAATATTGAAATGTATTCTTATCAACATCGTCTACACAATAATTTTCTATTTCCGTACAATAAGTGCATCATTTTAAAATCATGAGTCTGCAAAGAATTAGCGCAAAAATATAATTAAAAAATCAACGTTAAGGAAGTCAAAGTAATATTTCCGCAAACAATAAACTCTCTCAAGTCCTTGTTATATTTATATTGTTAGGGGATTAGTGCAATAACCTGGTAACACGGAATTTAAATCATTTTTGTTTTTATTTTTAAAAGCATACGGCTAATACGCATCAAACTATTTTTGTCTTTTTTCCTCATAAAAGCTAATAGCAGGATCACGGCCGGCATTAAAGATCTTTTTTTTTCCTCTTTTCTCATAGAACGAAGTAAAAGAGAAAAAAAATAGTTCTGTTATATAAATAAAAACTAATAGCAGGATCACGGCCGGCATTAAAGAACTTTTTTTTTTCCTTTTTACTCATTTGTACGAAGTAAAAGAGCGAAAAAATAGTTTTGTTATGAAAATAAAAGCTAATAGCAGGATCACGGTCCGCATTAAAGAACATTTTTTTTCCTTTTTACTCATGTGTAAAAAGTAAAAGAGAAGAAGAATTTTGGGATAAGATAAATTCTAATAGGAAGACTGAAACCGGCATTAAGAGTTTTTGATGAAATAGAATTCTTATAAATGTTGCATAACAAGATCACTATGATTCAGTATCACGAATCATCTTACTAGAATCTTATACAGCTTATAAGTGGTATAACACTTATTTACAAGAATAATCTGCTAGTTGGGAAATACAGATGAGTTATTGCACTTCGCCCAAATCAACAATAAAATAAGGGGCTTATTTTCGAAATTGTACTGATGTATTTCCTCCTTGGATTGAGTACATTTCTTTTTTTTTCGTGCTTGTTGTTCGAGGTATTTGAAAGTTTCACGTTAAAAAATTCTCAATGAATTTCATCAAAATAGAATTTAAGAATGATGGAGTTTTTTACGTTCCATTGAAATTCGTAATAATTTCGCTGAATCTCAGTCAGATGTTATTAATAATATAATATTTAATATGTACCTTAAAAAAATTATTAAAATCAATTCAGCACTATACTACAAAAATAATATAAGCGAGCGACTTGTAGATTGCAAAATAAAAACGTTATTTTTTTCATTAATTCGTGAGTACTAATAACTGAAAAATCTAAACAATAGGAGTATGTATAATTGTATATAATATCTCAATGGCTCAATTTAGGGTTTTTGAAACTCGACCATTTTCGTAAGCTCGAGCCTTCAAGCTTTTTGTATAAGAAGGATCGGGTAACTCGAGCCACCCAAGCCTTCTTAAAAATAAAATACATATGAAAAAACAATGGCATAAAAAAACCAATTTCAGAGCATAAAATTCAACTTTACGCTTCTAATTTAATCATTATTAACCCATTATTATAAAATTATAAAAATAACAATAAATATTGCAAAATTATTAATTATTACAGTCACAAAACATAATAAAATATAAAAACAAAACATTATAAATTAAAAATTATAAATTATAAGTTAAAATTGACTGTGACTTATAAGATTGAAGTGAAATATTTCGTTATATACACTTTTCTGTTCAATATAATAAAAAAAAACAAAAGTAAAATGTAAAACATTAAAAATTCTCAGCTCGAGCCACTAGCAGATAAAAACTTTATCTTCATTCAAGCAAAAAGAGACGAGCTAGCTCGAGCCGGCTCGATCCAAAAACCCTAGCTCAATTGCTTTGTAATTAAAATTAAATTTCCTAAAAAAAAAATGTATTTTCTAATTTCACAAAAAAAATGCTAATGGTTCCATGGAAAATTTTCACTACGAAAATTTATTAATATTTTTTAATTGATTGTCTCTATAATTTTTTTGATATTATTTACTATATATTTTTACAACATAAACTTATTTACAACATAAACTTATTAGATTACATAGTTCTTATAGTCGAACACACAATTCATGATAGCAAAATCTTACATTTTTCTCTCTATTATAAATTAGATATATTGTTGTTTATGATAAATACATTTTATAGAATCAGGTGATTAAGCTTGTTGTCCTTTCAAAAAAGCTTTCGAATATAACAATTAAGTTTTTCCTTTATTTTCCTGTGAAAAGTTTGTAGCAAAACTTCTATACACAATTCAGTTCTGTTTTAGCCGTTGTACAATTTATTACTAGAAAAACCGCATTAATTAAAAAAAAATATATATTTAATAAAAAAATAAAATTATAAATATTTCAAATTATGGAAGAATGGAAAAAAAAAATTAATATTTTCTAAATATCTAATAATAATTAAAATAAATTAACAAATAAAAAATAAAATTTCACTAAATTTGAGTCTTACAAAGCAATATTTAAAAAAAAAAAAAATTTGAAAAAGAAAATTTTATATAAAACACCTATCTCTATATATATGTATATATGTATACTATATCCTACACGTATATAGTTTTGATATATATAAAAGAATATATATAAAAAAAAAAAAATTTATATAATATTTATTTATCCTGTTCTTATTTTTTTTTTGTTCATAACAATATTAAAAAAAAATTTTAGTGATTTATTGGAAAATTAATTTCGATATAAAAAATATGTATTTTCTTTCTCGCAATTTATAAAAAAAAAATTTATATTTTTATTTTATATTCTTTTTTTTTTTTTGTTATGTATGGCTTCTTTCTAAATGTGATACATATGATTAATCAATAATGAGCTGTCAGTTAAATTAAAAAAAAAAATAATGAAAAAAATAAAAATAAAAAACAAAAACATGACATAAAAAACATTATAAATATAAATTATAGTTTAGTGATATATATATATAGAAAGTTTAAGAACTTAAAAATAAAATACCCGAAATAAAAACGATTGGAGAAGAAAAACAAATTAATGGGATTAATCAAAAAAAAAAAAAAACAATATTATTAAAAATTAAATAAAACAAATAATAAAGACAAATATAAAACTTTTAAAAAGTAATTTCAATATTTTTACGTATCTAAAAAAATATCCTTTTTTTTTAATAGAGTATAGTGTTTTATAGAAACATTCATTATTCTATATATAGAAAAATTCTGCCAAATATATAAAATAATTAGTTATAGCGAAATTTGATATTAAATTATGATGTTATAATATTTTAGTTGTAAAAATATAATGTTTTTTTTTTCATATCGGAAAATGATTTCTTTTCATACGGATTTTTAAACATTATTACTGTGTCATAAAATAATAATATTTTTATGGCCTTAGGTAGGATAGCTAATACTAAAACCTCAAACGTTAATTTATACTATAATAATATCAATGTTCCCGTATTGTGTTTTACTTCTTGTTATAATGCAATGAAATTATTCAAATTATATTTAAGTAATTAATCTTAAGCAATTAAGCATTTTAAAGAACTTTTAAATTTAAATTATTTTTTTAAAGCTTTGTGGAGTATAAACAATTTTATAGTTCTAATCTTAAGCATGAAATTGATTTCATTAATCTACACTCTTACATTTTTACGACGAAAGCGCTTCGACTTTGATTTTATACATCAGATATAATTATTTTTAGTTTAAAAAAGTTTAAATATCTTTTTGTACTTTATTTTAACTTTAATTGTAATAAAATATATAGGTACTGCATCTATTTCTTAAAAAAAAAAAAATGATTAAAGATTTATTAAAATCTAACTAAATCGTTAAAATCATTTTAAAATGTTAAACACTACTTTGAATCAAATTCTGGCAATCCAATATAACTAAGTAAATTTTTCATATGAAAATATAAATAAAAATGTTATCGGGCGTTTGCAGCAATAAACTGGAATTACAATAATTATATGATTATATTTTATACCAAAAAGAAATTTAATATGATGGTTTCAAGGAATATTTTATTAAATTAAGTAAATTAGTTAAATTGTGTATAATAATCATATAAAGGTCGCAATAAATTAGTATTATTATTTTCCAATATTGTATATTTATATATATAATATAATTTTATGTATGTATACATAAATATCATATCAATTAATTCTTGTTATTCTTATATTATATAAGTTTAACAGCAAGATGAGACCTTAATATTGGTAAGTTTCAATTTTTCTTTTGTTTATAGGAAATTATTTCATAATATGAAACTTTTATATGATGTATAGGTAATTATTATTTATTAATATATAAAGCTTATATAATTTTCAATATAAAATATACTTAAATTAAATTTTTTAACGAAAATGTTTGATAATTCTTTTGTAACCAAAATTAGAAGAATATTAAGGAAAATTGTGCCGAACGTCGAAAAAGTTTTTATTTAAAGTTCTATTTCGCTTACATCCTACAACTGCGATCCTTAAAAAAAAAAATTTGGGAAACAAAAATAATAACTATGTTAACAAGAGTCATACATGAAAATTTTCTTTTTTTATTGCTAAAATAAAGAATATTTTTTTTGATAATATGTACTAATATACTATACCCAGTGGTGGGATTCAGCCGGTTCGCACCGGTTCGCGCGAACCGTTTCTTAAAATATTTAAGATTCGCGCGAACCGTTTCCTAAAATTTGTAGGTTCGCGAAAATAGCCTGAAAAAGTTTTGAAATAACTATTCACTATTTTAACAGTCCCTCCGTGGCAATTTCTCAACTACTCAAAGAATATACAATTTAAATTTACATTGAAATTTGTATTAAAAATTTGACAAGCGTTTTACTTATTTATCTGAAAAATCTCCTTTTTCTTTGACTATGTTATGTGAATACTGTGAGTAAAGAACTGAATAAGAGTAAAAATATGCTTTTACAAAGTATTAAACGTGTAACAAGCAAGCCTGTTTTGAAATTACAACATTTGGAAACATCAATCTAAAAATTTATGAGTTTTTATGAAGGAAAAGGTATATATATGTTCTGGAAAGGTCTTTAGAATCTAAATTAAAACAACTTTTTAGAGGATTCGAAACCACGAAAAAAATTGTATTCTTTTTTTTTTACGGGATGCGAACCGGTTGTTAAATGTTTTGAATCCCACCACTGACTATACCGTATCTTTAGATATATTTATATAACATTATATATTAAAGATATTTTCTTCAAATTCATATTTCTATAAATATATACATAAAAATAATCGTTTCAATTTATATTTTATTGTATATTAAGAAAAATATTAAATGCCAAATTAAGTTTAATTATCTCAAAGAAATTGAAATGTTATATATCATTATAATTATCATTTGAATATTACAAATCCTCTAATAATGTACCTATTTCTTCAATATGAAAATAAAATAATACCATCATGTTTATATGAACTGTTTAAAATAATAATGTAAATAAATATTGCTTAGTTCAGACAGTTTTCCTAATTGTATTTTTTAAAAATAGACTATAGGTTTCAGGCTATTTAATTTTATTATCTATCTCTTTAATTCGATTCATATAACAATAATAATGTTAAAATTATACAAAATGTAGAACAACATTAATTTTAAATGTATATTCTTAAGGACATATAGATTAAACATTATCTGGTTGAAAAATATGAATATTTTCCAATAATTTGTGATGCCAAATAGCATACTTTTTCGAGCATAAAATGTACATATTTTTTTTTAATCCATTATTTTTATTCCCATAATTCTTTTCTTTTATTTGTTTCTATGTACGTTCTATAATCTATATGAATGTTATGTACACATAAGTACCTATATATTTATCATCATGTGACATTGATTTAAAATTTTTTGTACATTATTATAATAAATATGTATGTAGGTATATTTTTTCGAATTGTAAAATTTTTTTTCCCCATTATGGTTTTATACCGTTGGTATGTATTTTATTTAAAATAATATGTTATGTTACACGTAAAGTTTTGGTATTTACATATATTTATGTTATGTAAATATGTCATTATTACGTCGCTGGCCTGGCCCAGTTCAAAAATGGTATATAAAGAAATTTATTCTTGATATTTTTAGAAACGTCGGGTTTTTGATCAAATAAAAAATATTTTTACCGAAATTTGAAATAAATCTGAAATTTTTTATTATTATAATTCAGAAGTAGTAGTATCTTTTTTTGAATTGAAGCTGAACTTTGATACTTATTTTTAATGAGAATTGAATTAGATACTTTCATAATTTGAATGCTAGCCAGAGTGTAATTTAAAAGCCAGAAGCTTAGATGAAAGACAATTACGCAAGCTTTTTTTTTTTTTGAGAATTAAAAAAATGTTTTAAAATACTACAAAATTTTGCTGATTCTCTTGTTGTCCAAATTTCGGTGCTTATTTTTTTACCCATAATATTTTAACAGATTAAATATTTTTTTTCTGTTTTTGTGACAAAAACGAACAACAACGTCAACAACCTCAACATACAATTTATGTAGGTCATTGTCCAGAATTTATAACTCACTATGAGCGAAATTTTTGCCAAAGCCAGTTCATATAATTTTTTTTTTGAAATGGGAAAATTATTTAATTTTCAATTGATTCGTAATTTTTTACTGCCTACCATTTCCATATTAATCCATATATATTTATATACATATTATTTTATACATAATATATATCACTATGTAGTATTTACGTGTATATATACTACATACAGATTTGAATATAAAATACATAAATTTGTTATGCATGTATGTTATGTTTATATTTTACTTTTGAGTTTTTTTATTTATTTTTTAACTACGTTCAATCAATTAATCAAATTTATGCTCGTTTTGAAGCGTAAAATTCTCGTATTTTACGTTTTACCTAAATATACATACGTATCCTTGTGATGCATATAAATTTTGTGGCGTTTTCCCAAAAAATTGTGTAATGTAAATATTGAAATAATTTTTTTGTGGTAATTTTAAAAAGAAATAAAAAATTACAAAATTTTATATTTCTATCAAAAAACTTAACTTTCAATATAGTGCAATATAAAAACAATAATTGCGCATAGTTTAATTAGCTTCTTATGTATATTTATATGTACTTGTGCACGTCTCATTAAGAAAGTGAATTATAATTTTGATTAACTCTAAGAAATGTTATTGCATCATTTTTAGTCTATCAAATAGAGTATACCTATTATGAAGCGAAACAACAACCGATTTTTTGCTATTTCTACATAATGTTTCCGTAATAGGTACTTACTATTTTCAAGGCCACAATTATTATTAACTACTCGTACACGAATTTGTCTGTCTGTACATTTCTTTTTTATTACTATATTCGACGCTCTCGTAGACCCACTTTTCGTCATCACAGCGAACTGAAATTTGCCACACAGGTTCATGTCGCGTGACAATTGAATCTATCAAAATTTTAACCGGAAATTTCCATGGAAAACAAAATCCATGGTACAAATTTGATTAGTGATAAACCCATTTCAGAAAAAATGCAGAGTTTTCCGATTTTTCCGCAAAAATTTTCCGGAATTTTCCGAGTTTTCCAGAAATTTTTCCGGTAAAAAAGTTTTCTAAATTGCAGGATCACGTTCCCTATCAACTGGTATCATTACTTTCTCTCCGACAATGGTGAAATCTTCATGTAAAACGCTTTCCCGGAGTTTTTCCGACCAAGGAAGCGTTTGAACTTTTTGAACCCTGAGACAAAGTTGTAGAGCGAAATGAGTTGCATAAAGTTGCTTTTGTGGAACACTCCATGGAAAACCCAGAAAACCCGGAAAAGCGGGAAATACATTGGAAAAATTTTCATCGACATGATTAGTTATAAATCTTCAACAATCATGAAAACTTGAATGAAAAATCGAGGAAAATTTGTAATAACAATTTAGTTAACGCAAAAAAGGCAGAAAATAAAAATAAGTAAAAAACGAGTTTTCAAATAAACTGAGGCATGAAAAAGTAGAAAATTAATTTTTCTTCACAGAGGTCGACTCAGATTTTTTGATTGGGAATTTTCTTGAATATTCTTTCTCTTCATGAATCAAATCACTTATTATATACAAAAAAAGAATTCATTAAAAATATTACAATGATTGGTTCTGAAGTGTTCATTGAAATTAAGGATGAATAATTGCACACATTCTTATTCAATTGTCATTATGCAATTAAATTATCCAGTGAAATACAAAAAAAAAAACAATAATTGTCATCACGAACTTCCAAGAGTCAACTGCTTTAAATGTAGTTAAACCACAAAATACATTTTTTCATCGTTTTCATATAGGGTTCCAAAGTCAAGAAAATTAATACTTTCAAACTTTGCACGGTTTTAAGAAATTTAATTTAATTGTTTTGGTGGAATATGCAGAATTTCAACAAAAAAAAATCAAATGTTCTATTTATTTTGTCCAAATGAAATGTGGTAATTATTTAGTTTTACTAATTCAGTGTAATAAATATTTCACAGAAATCGATATAAGAAATAATATAGGTATATGTATTTCTTCACCAAAATATTATGTACAACATAATATTTACATCGATGGAAAAAAGGTTATCGTAAACCTGGAAACATTTTGAAATAAAAAATGATTGAAAAGAAAAATGATTATTTAAAAATTAAAGTAGGTTATCCACCCAAATTCCTAAGCAATAATTTTTTTACAATCTTAAATCAATCTTAAATCATTGTAATGAAAATGAAAACAGTATCTTATATACTTATATTGTATTCAGATATTTTATATTTTTTTTACCGAAATAAAAACGTCTATATTAATCTACTTCTGTTGGATTATGAAGAAAATAAATTTTTTTTCTCATAAAATTTTTTAATAATTAATTGATTTTGAACTTCATATCTTTGACCCAATGTATATAGAATAAAACATCTTATTCCAATTTTTTTGTTACAATTTTGAAATATGAACTAAAGTAGTATAATTAATATACTTTTTATATTATATATATAATTGGTATAACATCTATATAATAAGTAAAATAACGTATCATTCTTATATAATAAACTTTCTATGTTAACATTATATATTTTCTTTCATTTTGATTGGCTTTTTGAACAAAATAATAAACTTCAATTACATAAAGTGTACTCGAAGAAACGAAAGTATACTTAACCTCTTAAGTATCTGCAAGCAACTACATACATATATAGTATAGAATGTAACTTTTTGAATAATTTAAAAAAAATAATTATTCCATAACTTTATTTTGTTTTTCTCTCAAAGAATGAATAATAATATTATGTATAATATTTTGCTCCTCTTTTTCCATTGAATTTTTTTCCATAGCCAGTTTTTGTTTTTTTTTTTTATTTCATATCCTTTAGTAATTATTATGTGTGTTGACTTTTCAACTATGTGGCACTACATAGGATCAGGATGTAACTATATACATACTTTCTTGTTATTTCTTCCGGCTTTTAATAATAATTATTATAAGAATGTACATTACTTAACAAAAATAATATTAACAAAAATTTTTGTGATTTTTAAGATACCAACTGCATATTAATAACGTATAACAGTCAAGGTTAGCATTATATTTATATTTGTATAAACGTATGTCCTTTTCATTTATAGATGAAGTTTTAATAACTATGGCAAGAAAGTACAAAATTCAAACGGTTCGAGATACAAGGTCTTCTTCTCTATGAGACTCATTTAATATATGTAAATAAGAATTTTTTTTTTATAGCACCTAGTTGTAAAATATATGTATACATATCATTAACGTAATGTTTATGTTGTACATAATAATATTCTGATTTAATAAAAATATAAGATAAAAATGTTTTTTTTTAAATAAAATATGTATTTTGGAAAATTATTAAGTATATTTTTTCGATTTTAATGACAATTTTTCAGTTAATTTACTTTTCATTATTTCTAGCAAAAAAATATGTACAGAAGTGTTTAAGCATAGGTAGAATTTTTTTAGCAACAAATTTAATAATAATAGATCAAAAAGTTAGAATTTTAATCAGTCTAGAATGCAATAGTATATTATATATCTAATACCTTGTTCCACATATTTTCTGAAAAACTCATTGCCGTTCACATTATACAATTTGATAAAAAGTGGAATTCATTTGATGTATGAAGAAAAAATTGAGAGAATGAGTGCTTTATTTTTTTCAAATCAATTTTTAATTTTTGTTTTTTGATTTTGTTTATATATATATTTTGACATTCAAAAACGAAAGCTTATTTTGGCCAAATAACGATGTTTTTTACAGCATATTCAAGGAACATTAGGGCATTTTTAGCCACTTTAGCTATTTTTTTTAGCTAGTTTAGAAGCTGATCCGGCAGCTAATCCTAGAAATTTTTTTCATGAAAATTATAGAATAATCCGAGAACTAACCAAAAACGACTCGTTATCCGAAAAAAAATCCTTTAGTTTGTACAAATATAACATGTTAACTTTTAACAGAAATATTAATAAATGATATATTAGGTTTGAAATCAATTAGTTTAATATAGATTTAGTTATAGCCCTAAAGGGAAAAGCTGGTTTAATATTTTAATATTGAATATGACTTCCAATAAATAGTTTTTGAAAAATAAGTTTTCTTGGTATGAAGTTATAAATATGAAACGCAGTTTATCTGGAGATTATTTATTTATATTAAAACTTAAGAGCCCTTCGACGTTTTCCCTAAATCGAATCAAACACATTTTTCTCTAAAAACAAGTGACAAAGTTCGCTCTAATTACTTTCTCAAAAAAATGTTCATATAATTTATTGTTAGACCGGAATTTATCTGTGTACATAAAATTTAATTAAATTCGCATTTTTTAAAGACAATTGAACTTTAAAATATAAATCTATATTATTAAATTTTCAAAAAGAATATTATAAAATAAAAATTATGTAAGTGGCTCAATTTGGTAAATGTACATAAATAATAAACATATCATTTAATATCCGACCGAATTGTAATGAAATATAATAAAAAAAAAAATAAGCCAAATAAAAAAATACAATAAATTTTTCAGAAAATTATTCTTTCAATACGCTTACAACATAATCTATACATTATGTGTGTCACAGAAGATTAAATATTTTGGTTGAAAATATATAAAAAAAAAAATTAAATTAAAAAAAAATACATAAAAGAAAAAATCCATTTATTTCTTCAATATTTTATGAGTAAAATTTTTCAGTAAAACATTTCATTTTGATGAAAATTCATTGACAGCAAACCGGAGTATCGGTCCTGAAAATATATGTACATTTATATACATATATGTGTATTTTTATCCATTTTAATATATTAAATTAATTCTACATTACATAGAAATGTACACATAATATCCTAATTCTAGACATTTTGTGAAAATAAAAAAAACTCTATAGATTCTAAAGGTATCCTTAACTAATTTGAACAATATTTTTCTTTTATATATATTATATGTATAACAATGTTACCTTTTTTAATGATATTGCCATTAATTTAGAATTCAAAAAATGTTTTCTTTGCTCTAGAAACGTGAAACAAATAGACCATAAAGATGGTTTTGTTTTTCATAGGCATTGAAAATAATTTTGATTTGATTGCTAATTAATGAGGAATATGTATAAAGTTAATACATAAAGATATCTTCATAGAAACATTTACAATTCTGACTGAGTGAAAAATAACAAGATAAGAATGAAAAATAAATGCGAACATATTGTACATAAATTTATATGTTACAACATGTTTATGTACATTTGATATGGTATCAGATCTTTCTATAATTAATTTAGAAAATATTTTAATTTTTCTAATCATAATTTAGTACATTTTTAAGCTATTTTGAATTTAATATGTATGGCTTTGAATTAATAAGAGTTTACGTTTGCTTAAAAGATTAGTCCCTTAAATTTTAATCTTTTAATTGTCAAACTTATAAATTTCTGGAAGGTACAGAGTTAAATAATAAGTATATGACACTGAGTTTTCCCCGTAAAAAAATTTGATGTAGATATGCAAGATGACATTATTTTTAACTTTATTCAGCACTATAACAATTTTTAATTGTGACCACAAACAATAAAATAAACACATAAGTATATCAGAATTTCAAAAACACAAAATCCCACTTTGTTTTGCTTAATTGAGCTCTTTGATTATTACTATTTTTTTTTTTCAAAAGATTTATAGACATATTAAGTCATCATAAGTGGTTTTAAAAACAAAAAAAAAAAGAACTTTTTTAGGACTAACATAACTTCATTAAATATTGCTTAATACCATTTCCTCTCTAATATCCTTCAGTCTGCTAAAATTATTACCCTTTTCAAAATAAAAAGACATATAAATAGTTATAATTTTATTAACTTTTAAATTTCCTATAACCCCAAAAACATAAATTTCTTTTACAACATAATTGAATCATCTTATATCTAGAAAAAAGGATGACGTTTTTTTTTTTTTTAAACTTTAACAAATTGAGTAAAAATATTTATACAGTACAAGTAATTTGATGGAAGGTTGTTTCATTAAATAAATATTTAGATAACATTTTAATTTAAGCGACCATCAAGTACAAGTTGTTATGTGTATTTAAAAGGGAAAATTTCGAACCAAAAAGATTCTATATACACCTTTCAAAATTAAAATGTTACATTGAACAATTCAAATTGATTGATTTTTTTATATGCTTTTATATGGTAAACATTATTTCTATATGAACATATATTTTATGAGACAAATAGTTTTCTATTTAAGAAACGATGCAATTTTAACCTTAACCGCACCCTTTTAGCAAAGTTTAGCATCAGAAAGTACTACAAGTATTATTCGTCATTTTTGCAGACATTATTAAATGTTCTAAATACATAATAAGCTTATCTGAATACAAAATAAGTTTGTCAACTTTACAATAATTGTTATTGATTCTCAAGAAAAATCGGTTCTGTGTGAATTTTTTTAAACAATTTCTTTTTTTTTATATATTTTTTGTCAATAATTTCAAAATAGAAAAGTGGCTGACGTACCAAATTATCCTGAATTTAATTACATATCTTAAATTCTGCAAATATATTTATCTACATATATGAACTTATTTTAGAGAAAAATTCTAGTAAATAAGATACTTAATTATAGGGAATTTTAAATCTCTGTAATATTTAAAAAGTCTGCTTTTAACACAAATAATTTTACAGAAAATTTAATAAATTAAAATCACTTTAATTACATTTAAATGAACTGAAAAATGCTGGTACAAATACAATTAATCCGCGTCAATAATTTTCACAGACATTTTACATATACTTAACTTACATACTTACTTATGTTGTTTATGCGGGAAAAATCTGTTCTTAAGTTCTTAATTCTTAAATTAGTTTTTATTACATCCGTACATACACTTATTTCCTTTATTATATGTATATGTTTTTATAAAAATAAATATTTTGTTTTAAATTCAATAGGGATGTATATAATATTATGCGATTCTTCATGTCAATCAAATTATGTAATTATGAAATTATTTATTTTAATTCTCTTTATATTATATTATTACATTCATTTTATATGTGTGGCTATGGCTACATATTTTCATTTGGAACTTTATGAATTGTTGAAAACGTTTAAATATTAACTAAACACAATTGTAGTCAGTATTTGCAAAAAAACTTATAACAATTGGTATATATTAAAGAACGTAAAATTTTTCGTTTTAAAATTTTATGAAATTAAAAATATTCACTTTTATGAAGCTATGTTAAGTACCAGATCCTTCACTTCATAATGTCAGAAAATATTTACATCTAATTTTGGCTCCTTAGGATTTTTGGAGTGCAGAAAAAATAAGTTTTTTGGAATAAGAAAAAAAAAAAAAACAGTGTTCAAAAAATTTAAATTGAAATTATTGAAAACTTTTAGAAAAAAAAAAAAACAATCAATTTGATTCAATAAAAACTAGAATTCATATAGAAAAATATTGATTACCAAATTCAATTAAAAATTTTAAAGAATAAAAAATAAAAAATAAAAATTTTCCGAAATAAAAGAATAATAATAACATAAAAAATTATTTTATACCACTATTCATTTGAACAAAAAAATTCAATTTCTCTTCTTTTTTTTTTTATTTAGTATAACATATAATACACATTATGTACAATTTTCCTTCTACACATTTTCTTAGTTTTCTTTAATTTTATTTTTTTTTTACAATTTAGTTTTTCGCTCTGGGTAATATGAATTCAAATAATAGTCGCCTGAAACCTTGTTTGGCATATAATATAAAATACATTGGCAACTAAAAATGGTATGTTGTGTTGCTGTTTCTATGTTTTATTATTGTTTTGACCCACTTTCATTTCTAAGGAAAGGAATATACAAAAAAAAATAACATTTTTCTATATACTACCATACAATTATATATTTATTTTATTTTTTTATTTATATATATTATATATACCTATATACAAAAATATTGTTTAAAATAAAATAAAAAAGGATATCGCAAAGAAAAACTGAAATCTAAATCGCCAGTAATATGGATGACTTACCATTTCAGTAAAAAAAAAAAAATAAATAAATAAAATTATAAAAATACATTTATACATAAATAATAAATAATTTATTGTATATGTACATTTTTTTTTTTCTTTTCTGAAACATGATAAATTTATGTTGTTTAAGACTCATTTACATACTTTCATGAACAAAAAAGGTTAAAGTTTCTTTTTCCAGTCTTTTTATTATCATGAAAACATTCCTTCAACAACAGAAGAATTATATTTGAAAAAAATATATGCTTATATATTTGTGTTCGTGTTTTGGCTATATGCTTTTAAAGCTGAACCAAATACAATTTTCTTAATGAAATGAAATTTTAAAATAGGGTGAGCTCAAAACTTAAGAATTAGCTATTATTTTACTTAAAAAATTAATATTGGAGAACAGTTTGGCGCAAAGAATAAACACGAGAAATTTATTATAATCTACTAATTTTATTACAATGATACATACAAAATATATAGATGTTTATTTCTGTTTTAATTAATTAGTTGACAATTTTGAAGACATTCTTTCTGATTTCAGAATTCTTTTCAATCTAGTAAATCTGGTTGATAGACCTTAGTGGTTAATCAATTTCTTTTCTTAACTTCTATGCAAGAAATTCTACCGTGCAAACATACGAAATTATAATGATATAATTTTAAAAGGTTTTGTTTAGGTATGTGTTAAATATATGAATAAAAATATTATCTTTATCAATCACTATAAATTATTGCCTTCTTTTACTTACTAAAATACTACCAAATAAATTTTAATTTTAGAAAAACTTAGCTCAAGCATATAATTTATATGTTTATGTATCTCATAAAATATTCATTTTGTAATAAATAATGATGATTATTAATAAATAATAATTTAAATTTAAGTTGAAATCGAATGCGGAATCTACCTGGTTATAGCAGACTGTGGAAGACTTAATTTTTGTTGAAACCTTGGCAAATGATTAATTGTGTTTAATTATAGATTCGACCCGATCAACAATTAAATTAAAACATTTACATTAAGAAAATTAAATTAAAATAGTTCTAACATTTTGAAGACTATATACGAAATACAAGAAACTTCACAGATCTTTTCTAAAGCTTTTTACTTTTCGTTCAACCGACACAAAATTTTCATAGTTTGCATAAACATAATATCTTATGTATATTCTTTGATATTAATATTATATGATCAAATTGACGATTGAACCGACAGAACATGTAATATAAGAATGGACATTAAGAATATTTCTTTAATTGTTTTTTACATATAAATCAAATTCAACTTATTTTTTTTTTTAATTTATCGTAGTTATTGTGATTCTAATTTTAATAAATTACTTTTCATTCTTCTTAAATTCGTCGAATAGATTAAAATTAAATTAGAGAAATTTATTTTATCAACTTTTGATATTATTTTTTATTTTTATAAAAAAGCTAAAATTTGGAACCGTTACCATTATTATTTTTTGTTAGTTGTTATTATCATTACTGAGTATTCGCTAATTCTAATCAATATTATATTTCAAGCATTATATTGGAATTTTTCCAAATTTTATTCTTTACCATTATAACAATTCTTTTCATGCCAAATTTTATGTAGGTGGAACAATTCAGGAATATAAGCCAATTATTCAAATTGTATTATAATTTATTTTAAAGATATTTATTACCTAATTGTTATATATTTTTTATTAATTATATATCAGGTATAACTTATTTCTAATCTAATTCTTAAATTTTTGACAGTCTAAATATTGCAAAAATAAACCATATAAATAATTAGATTAAAATATTTTGATTTAAAATGTAAATAAATATCAAATAAGGCCACAATATTTGAAATCTTAAACTTATTACGATAATTTGATAATTGAAATACGCTTAAATGTTGTTATTGTAATCAAAAAATGAGAAATATTTTTTCTAAAATAAAATAGGGAAAGCAACCTGACAAAAACGCGCTTTTTGCAAAAATTGGATTTTTATTCTTGAAAGTGGTATAAAGTGGTATTAGAAATTATGTTTGTTCAACAAGTTTGCCGCCATTTTGTTTTTTTTTTAGGTTTTACCGTTACTTTTTGGTTACTTTGAAATGAAGCATTTTTGACTATGAAAACTTCGAAATAGCCTTTCATGATGTTCTAGACTTTGATTCAGGAGGAGTTTACCTTCATTTTTTTAGAAAGTTTTAGTTCCTGAAAATATTGTATAGATGGCGTTTTAACCAATTTTTAACCAATGAAACTAAAATTACTCCACTTTTTGGGCAACATTTGTACTACAAAAATGAAACCAAAAAAAGACCGTTTCAAGACCTTTTCAACAAAAAAAAATTTTAAGAATCGAATAATAAATAAAAGAGGTATGCCAAATTAAAAAAATTACGAAAAAAGAAATGTCCGTTATTATTCAAAAACTCAATTTTAAAGAACGAATCCATAACAAAAATGACTGAAAAACCAAAATTTATCAGGACATGTTTTTAGGAAATGCATGTTGGAACGTGAATGAACGGATAAAACGTTCGAATAATTTACAACAATTATCTACTACTAAAAAACGTAAAAGCGACTCAAAACAACTCATGAGTGAGATTTTGAATGATTCGGAGACAGAGCTGGACTGGCCTAACAAGCTAGAAGGAGCTTCCTGGTGGGCGGTACTGAAATCTGTTGTCTAAAATTATAATGTTTTCTTTTAATTTTTTTTAAGCGTGAGAAAATTTTTTTACAAATCCGATCCTAAATTCATTCCCAGTCCAGCCCTGTTCGGAGATACTCGATTTTATAGAACTTGCTACATGCATTTCAGAAATTATTGTAAAATCAGATAGGATTAAATACTAGGGTTGCCAGATGAAATCTTAAAGATTACCGGACAAAATTTTGAAATAATAAAACAAATTCTAGCCTATTGCATTAAAAAAAATTTAATTTCAATATTTTCAAATTTCTTATAGAGTACGATTCAAATCACTTGCCAACGAGCTTTTAAGAGAGGGTAAAATTTGAATAAAATTATTATAAAAAATTGCATGATTTTTTTCCTTAAATAATTTCCCCTAAATTTTGTATGGAATTTTGTAATGGAAAGGGAAAGCTTTGCATAACGGAATCGTCAAGTGATTTGAATCGTACTCTACCATTTTGACCGTTTACTCAAATCACTTGAGCGACAAAAAAAATACCAAAAGGTAAACTGACCATATTTGTCTAGCTTAATGCTGGACAAATGCTGGACATTTTTAGTTATTCGCAAATATCTCGAAAACGGTGCGTTTTACAGCATTTTTGAGGCTGTCCAACCTTTGGTGACCATCAATTCAACATTTAATTACCTATTCAAAAAGCACTGGAACTTAAAAAACTATCAAAGGGTTACTGAGATATTGAATTTTGAAATAAATAAATAAATAAATAAATAAATAAATAAAAATAATACTTGTTTATGTTTTTCAAAATTCAATATCTCAGTAACCCTTTGATAGTTTTTTAAGTTCCAGTGCTTTTTGAAACCCTATTAAATACTGAAAAAACAACTAACAATAGCAAAAAGTTTAGGTTATAAGTTTGGAATATAAAATTTGAAAGAAAATTGAAATTGATGTGGAAGAAACATTAAAAAAAAAGAATTTCAAAGCTTATATGACAATGTCTATGAAAGTGAAATGGAAGGGGAGTCTGTTTAAAAAAGTTCTCGAAAATATATTCAGTAAAAACAACACTAAAACTGAGCAAAAATCGAACCAAAAAACTTCAAAACTGGTTTTATATAAAATGCCGCCAATCCGAAAGTACTGGACCAATTTCACTTGCGAAAGCAGCTTTGGAAAGGTGTAAATATGTACTTTTTGACTGCGAAGTTTGAAAAATATCGTACGTAAGATCATGGAGTACAACTTTTTTGAAAATGGCTAAAAATGGTAATTTTTTTGTATGGGGAAATTCTAAGAAGTGAATTATCTTCTAAAACATTAAAAAATTTTAACCTGCGAAAGCGGCTTTTTAAAGTGGTCTGAAAGACCTTTCCAAAATGGTATAGAGTGACCAAATCGGTTGAAAATTGAGGGAGTACATTCAAATGAAAAAAACCATTTTTTGTTTTTTCAGTGTTTTTAGGGTTTCTCTATGGGTTAAACTGGCAACACCGAGTTGCCAGCACCTGCAAAGAAAGCCCGCACAAATACGTACTTAAAATGATATCTGAAAAAATTCTTGTAAATTTAACAACAGAGAGATGATAGTTTGAAGTTTCAAAATTTTCCAAGCCTTCTGCAAGAATCGTCATATCTCCCAAAATATTTTTTTTTTTTTTAAATCTGAAATGCAAAAACTTAGGTCAAATATCAGCCTATAAAATAAATGTAAAATGAAAGTCTAACGGTTAACTTGAAAAAATTATCAACACATTATCAGATTATTATCTTCGACTACATGAAAAATCATTATAATTGAATTTTTTCATAGATAAAATCTGCTAAACGTTTTTTTAATGAAATATGGTTTTATTTGTTAAACAAGGTAGTTTTAATGTTATTTCTTGCATAAACCCAATATTTACTTTTGTACACTTACAGCAGAAAAATATCGTATTCAAATGTACCCATGTTGACTAAAATTAAATTAATTTTATTTAATACATAAATTTTATGTTGAAAAGTTTAGTTTCAAAAGCTGTACATAACTTTGCATAATTTCTTAAATAAATTTGCAACTGATTTATGAGACTAATTGTAAAATAATGTAATTCTTTTTATATACGATTGACTTCCTTAATAAATTATTCAAAAATGAAAGTAAGTTATGCACAAGAGTTTGTCTTGTTGAAACATAGAAAATTATTCAGTGCATTATAATATTTCTTTTTTCTTTTTTTGCTTTTAAAATAAAAATAATAATTTAACTTTTATTCGAAGTAATTGACCATTATCAGAATCTAGTTCAAGAAGTTTTAAAAGGTACACATTCTCAAATCAGAATAGATAATTTTGCTTCATAACTCCGTAAGTATAAAAAGTTAAGTAAATTTTTAATTTCTAATTATTTAGTTAACTAATTCCTTAATTTCGATAGTGAAAAAACGAATTAAATGGAAACATAATGAAATGTGAAAAAATTAAAGATTTTTTCGTGAAACGCTTGAAATTTAAAGGAAACAAAATATTTTTTAGATAGTTGACCATAAAAATAAAACTAAATAATCAGTTGTATGACTGAAAAATTCTTTTATGACATAAATTTAAATATAACTTTAATCACACCAATATTATGTCATTTTAAATTTTTAAAATTTTTTAATTAAAACTCTTGTATGTTCTACAATTTAATTTATTTACTTTTCAATAATTTATAAAAGAATTTTTACAAAATTTAAAAAATACATTAATTAATTTGTCGACTAGTTTCGACTTTTTAAGTCATCATCTGGACAAAGACTGATTTTAACAACACAAATAGTACCAGATGTTTTTTGTTTATAAAATATTTTTATTTTTATTTTAATTATTAAACAATAGGAAAGAGAGAGACTAAGTTGTCCTCTTTTCATTCTATGTTAGACAGATTAATTAAAGTTCCTCTTAATAAGTATAATTTCAAAAAAGAATTAGACACTATTGTCATGATTGCAAAAAAATAATGGTTATAAGTCTAAAATAATATATAATTTGTTAAGAAAAAAGAAAAGAAAAATAGCAATCAAATCTATTTTCCCGGAAAATAATACGGACAATAATAAATGGGTGAGGTTACCTTATTTACAAGGTATTTCTGAAAAATTTCGGACTATTGTTAGAAAAAGAGATAAAAATATATCCTTTTTCAACAGTAATATTTTAAGGAATTTATTAGTTAATAATAAATTGAAGCCCACATTAGATTTAAAAGAAAAACCGGGAGTTTACCAAATAAATTGCAAAGACTGTGATGCAATCTATATTGGTAAAACCAGACGTAATTTAAAAACTAGATTAATAGACCATTTAAAAGACACATATAAAGAAAATCCTGACTCTGCCGTAGCACAACATGCAATAGATAATAAACATAATATTTTTTATTTATTTATTTATTTATTTATTTATTTCAATCTACCAGGATAATTCCTTTACAGATTATAACAATAATATACTTAAAACTAATTAATAATATTAATAAAAATTACTTCTCTTCTAAAAAATTTGAGATATTACTTCTTGCTTTTTTTCTAGAAAGATTAAAATCAATTACTTCATAACATAAATTAAAATTTCTTATTGCTAGTGATATTATTTCAAATAATCCATAATTACTTCTATGGAATGATGAACATAAGAAATTTTGTTGACGATAAACTCTATTTGGAGTATAAATATTTAAAAGTCCCAACAGTTCAGGACAATCAATATGACTCATCAACAAATCAAATACAAACATACAACTTGCTACAGTTCTCCTGCATTCAAGCAAATCCAAATGAATTAATTTACATTTTTCAACATATGAACTATTATTAAAATTCATAAATCTTAAAGCATATTTTATAAATTTTTTCTGCACAGATTCTATACGTTTAATATGCACTCGATAATGAGGCATCCATATAATTGATGCATACTCCAATTGCGACCTGACCAGAGATATATATAGAGATTTAAGTGTATAAGGATCTTTAAATAGACTGGAATTTCTCTTTAAAAATCCCATATTGACGAAAACATAAAATTGATACACCATATACACAATAATAATTTAGTTTTAGATAAATATGAAATAAGTGAAATAAAAAGAGCTAGATCAAGAAATTTAAACCTAATGAATCATCAAATCGACTTTAATAATAATAGTCCACTTTTATTTTGATTTTTCTAATTGATTCCTCTTTCCTATTGTTTAATAATTAAAATAAAAATAAAAATATTTTATAAACAAAAAACATCTGGTACTATTTGTGTTGTTAAAATCAGTCTTTGTCCAGATGATGACTTAATAAGTCGAAACTAGTCGACAAATTAATTAATGTATTTTTTAAATTTTGTAAAAATTCTTTTATAAATTATTGAAAAGTAAATAAATTAAATTGTAGAACATACAAGAGTTTTAATTAAAAAATTTTAAAAATTTAAAATGATTAACCAGTTCTACCAAGAGTTAAAAAAAGAATCTATAGATTCAATACAATATTATGTATTCTTATTTATTTTTTTATTTTTTTTTTCATTATTCAATTATATATTGCACATTATATTTATTTCAATATTATAAGTTTATTTTGTACTGACATTTTGGATTATTATCTCTTTCTGAACAATAGTTTACATGGTCTTCAAATCATTTGATAAATAAATAACGAAGTCCAGATTTTGAATTATGAACAAACTATAAATTTTATTTTGTTTAATTATTATACATGTTACCGTAAATAATATTTACTATATATTCAAAATGTGGTAATGATGATAATAATTATTCATAGCATAGGTACATAAAGTTGTAGTCATTACATAGTATCACATAAATTTGAAAATTTCTCCTTAAATACTACTCTCTAAATAAATTTTGGCTAGATTGTGGGTAAAAAAACTAGATTGAGCAACTAGATTGTGTGCAACTAGGATCTAGTTGGAAATCTAGCTTCCAAAATTTACCTAGATTCTAGTTAAAATGCCAAACTAGATTCCTAGTGGAATTCTAGTTACCAAGGCTAGATCTTCCATTTTTTTTACTAGAATCTAGTGACTTTTTTTTATAAAAAAAAAAAAAAATTTATTCTAATATTTTTTTTTATTTATTACAATTTTTCTTTATTAGATTTTTATTAAATTCTAATTTTATTTCTTACGCCTTCTTCCGGATTCGAACCTGGTTCTTTAACATTGCAATTCGCCAACACTACCACTCAGCTACGGTATTGAAATTTAAAATGTATATAAAATAGAAAATATAAATTTGGTATACACATTTTCTTTGTGGTGTGTTAGTTATTTGCAATTCTAAGGACGCAGGTTCAAATCCCGAAGACAGCAAAAAAATCTGGTATCAATAATTGAAATCTAGCAAGGAGAAATAGATGATAATTGCAGAAACTAGATTTTAATAATTTTTCAAATTTGTCTAAAACTATTTTAAAACTATATTCTAGTTTTAAATTTCCGTTCTTGTAATCTAGTTTACCAAAATAACTGGAATATTAATGATCTGAAATGGAATCTATGTTCGGTAAATAATTTGTAAAATTTTACCTAGAAATCTAGCTTTTGAGAACTAGATTTTTGCGTAAACTAGCTTCTGAAACTATAAAACTATTTTCAATAATTGAATTTCCCAGTAAAAATCGTTTAACTAGATCAAAGCTAGGGATTCTAGCCAAAATTTATTTAGAGAGTACATTTATGTAAAGAGTTTAAATTAACTTTAGAAACTTTTCTCTTTCCCTTTTTAAATTATACCCCAAATATAATAGAAAATACTTTTTAATTGCTTATAACTAAATAACAAAATAAATAATCAATTTCTTGAACTTAATTATTCCTTAAATTTATGAAAACATATAATAAATAAATACATGAGGAACAGTACATCAATGTCACTCCACTAGAATTTGTTCAAGCTTAGAAAGGAAATAAAAAATCTTTATTAAAAATCAAAAAGTTTATTTCATTTGTTCGATACCATTTGTACAATAAATATTATCATTCTTTGTCACACAAACTGCTTATTTGTGATGACCGCAGAGCTGTAACGTAACTATCGTAACTATACGTAACTATATAACTTAAATAATAGCAGAGTAGTGTTGATATTAAAGTTCAAGACGAGCTATTTAACCCCTTTAACAATCAAAATTTCCCCAAAGCTTGAGAAGCATTGATTTAGTCTGATGAGCGTATGTGTGGTAAAAATGGATTTTTTAAAAATTATTATATGAGGGCTAAATGCGATTATAATTTTAAATATGTGTAGAAAGCTATGTAACCTCGATTATGTCCTAGGATTTGACAACAAAAAAAATTTTGTTTAATTTTACATAGAAAAAAGAATGAATTATTTTCTTTGAGATTAAAAACTTATACTATATTATTCTTAGAAAAAAAAAAAAAATTATTTCAACACATAAATAAATTCAATTTAAGAATCTATTATTATCAAAGTTTGAGTTAAGTCTATTTAGAAATATTTAATTTAGAAAAATTTCATCAAAATAAACACACTGTGCATACATAAACTATATATTCTATAAAATTATGCATATTTGGTATGGACACTACTCTATATCTTATTATTATTTTCTAACAATTCTATAATCTTAACACATTTATTTTCTTTCTAAATATATATTCTTATTTTGTCCTTCTTCATAAAAACTTTTTTTTTGTATCATACAAAAAAAAAAAACAAATTGAAATTTTTGGGATAATTTACATTTCGGATCAATTTAGGATATTCAAAAATCCCAATTGTAAATTTTATTTTTAAACTACAATTCGCATAAATTTTGTAGAATCTAATCACGTAGCATAGTATGTATATAAAAAAAAAAAGTTAGATTTTTTCTTTTTATATTTAAGTTAGTTCATCTTATTAATTTATATTATTTATTATGTCTTTTATTTTGTATGATTTTGATTTTTCTTTTACAGCACTTCACTATTGTGTCCTCTCTCGTATTATATATGAAATTGAGATGTCAAGTTTGTTTTTAGAAAAAGTTTGAAATTTTGAATCATGCCATGAATTTAACAAACAACTTAAAACAAAAATAAAAATTTTATAACTTAAAGTAGGTATAATAAGTTGTAATGTAACATTTTGTTTTATTTTTTTTTTTTGTTATTATTAGAAATAATAATTTTTTTTTTATTTTATTTTGTGTTGGTTTATTATTTATTATTTATGTTTTGTTTACATAATAACATAATATAAATTATTAATACCATGGATTTGTGAAGCTTTTGTTTTTGCTGGAGACAAAAAAAAAGTCATTTTATCTTCAAATAAAAGGGATTTTTTTTAGTAATAATTTTTATGAAACTTTTTTTTATAACTTTACATTTTTTATTAATAAATTTTGTACACATTACAAATTTATTTTATATTATGTTTATTTTTTTACATCAATAAATATATATTTTATATGTATATTATTTTATGTGTACCAACTCACATGTTTTTTTTTTTTTAATATTTTCTCAAGGACTTTTTGTACGTTATTTAAAAATAATTTATAAGAAAGAAACTTAATAATAACAAAAAAATAAAAAATAAAAATTATAAAAGTCCTTTAGGAAGTTATTTTGTATAATATTTTTCTTAGAAATGCTAAAATATTTTATTTTATTTTTATAGTTTATATTATTTTTATTATACATTTATATTATTCTTAAATAATGTAAAAATATATGTATAATTTCAAATACTGATGATATTTTAAGAAAGACAAAAAAAAATAAACAAAAAATTAGAAAAAAACAAAATTAAAATGATTCGAAAAAATTATTATCAAAGGCGTCAGAATTTCGGAATCGATGATTATCATCCAAACATACTATATGTATATTGCTCATTTATATTATATTGGCGAAAATTTCCCCCAAATAAAATATTAGAATTTATACAATAATATACTATATATAAGAATATTTTTTTAATAACTTTCTACAATGACATAAAAGAAGGACCTTGAAAAGTTATGAAAAAAAAAAAAAATAAAAAATTAAAAAGTTATATTCAAATAAACCTAAAATGCCATAAAATGAACTTTATGTTTAAATATATAAAGAAAAAACAAGAATTTATGTAAAACTTAATTCAAATCTATCATGTTTAAATAAAAATTTACGATGTTATTTATATAATTTTGAAAAAAAAAAAATAAAATTATGAAGGAAATTAATAAAATAGATACAAGAAAAAAAAACCTTGAATTTATTTTTTATTCGACATAATTAGAAGATAACTATATGCCATGGCATTAAAAATTACACATCATGTTCATAACAATATAATTTTATAATTTGTCACTTTAAAATCACATCGAAAAGTTTAAATTTTTTTTTGCATGCAATTGACTTTCAAATGGCAATACTTTTAGTAAATGTAATATTATTCTGAACATTTATGTTTATGTTGTAGACAAATAACTTTTTTTATTCACGGGGTTAATTTTTTTTTTTTTCAAGTAAATCAGAATAAATTGACTAACAATTTTTTTGCAGCATAAAACTAACAAACAATCAATATTTTTAACTTGAATAGTAAACAATTTAATTGTAAAATTTTTTAATTTGAAAACTTCGAACGAAATACATTTATATTCAAAATTTATATTAAATCCCCTATACAACTATCTATTTACAATATAATATTCAATTATTTGCTTATTAAAACTGTCAAATAATCTAATTTGTTTCAGAAAATTACTTATTGTATACTTTTAACTCGCTAGAGAATTTCTGGAAATTAAAAATACAACTGAAAATTCCAGTAGACGTTTATATTGTAATTATTTAAGGATATATTTTGATCAAAAAAAAAATTTGAAGAATTTCCAAATAAAAAATTACATATTGATCATCAACAGAGTATAAAGTCACTCTTCTAAAACTTTAATTATTTTTCTTTCATTCTTAGAATACGAAATGTAATTAATTATTATACTCAACTTAGTTGTCATTCACTATTATTTATTGCTTGTTTAATGCAAGTATGGTTTACAAAAATCTAAAAATATTATTTTTTTTTAAACCATAAAACTTTTTACAATCAAGTGTTTTTATATATTTTATTGAAAATTTTTAAACAAACAACACCATAATTGATATATAGAGAATATTATATTTATATCCACAACTGTTTTCTCTTTTATTAAGTATCTATTACACTTCATTTAACACTTTACATAAAAATAAAAAGCTCATTACATATAAACTTGTATACTATTTTGTCGATGATGAGAAGAATAGAACAAAAAATCAATAACTTCTAACAAATTTATATAATGCATATTTTGAATAGAGTTGTTGTGTGGTGATTGGTGAATACACTATTAAGTATTATCTCTGGATATTAGTTTTATGTTTTATGTTGGGTGCTTGTGTTTTTTTTCAATTGCTATGTGTTGTCATATATATAAATATGCAGTTTAATTAAAAAATAAAATATACTGTGTAACGTTAGAATTTATATGGGTAGTTCCACGGAAACAGGCGGAAAACTAAAAAAAAATGTAAAAAAAAAAAAATTATTTTTGAGACTTAAATCAGTATTTGTTAGTTGCTTCAGATAATTTCGAACTTATTCTCAAAGGGAACACCGCATTTTTCGAGTTTTTCGATTTTTCAAAGAATTTGTACCGAAAAGTCTTTCCCGGGAAGCAAACGAACCACGGGAATGACACCACGGTAATGATTACAAAAAAACAGTTTTTCCTTAATTTATTGGAAAATTTTCGAAATATTTAAAATTTTTAATCAATTAAATTAAAAGAAAAAAAACAGAGAAATCTAAATAAAATTGATTAAAAAATATTTTTTATTATTTCAATTAAAAAAATACTTACCACGGTAATGACAAAATTGGTGTTAATTATAGAAAATTTTGAAATAACTGTTCACTACCGGTTTATTTTACTCGATTTAAATATCACAATTAACAATATCAAGAAAAAATATATTTACTTAGCCAACTGAACTGGTGATTTTAAATTATATTAATTGTATTCATTTTTTTTTTCACGTAATTCGCAAAAGGTTTGAAATTCTTACTGACATGGTAACACTAATAAAATAATAGAAAAAACCAATTAGAACTGTACTTTCTCAACTTTTTTTAAATTTTAGAGAGCCTTTCACATATTATTTTTTTAATAATAAAATTTGTGAAGTATTTATTGAACATTAAAATAACGAATTTTAGTTTTGAATACGAACCAATTACTTAGTAACAGGAATGACAAAATCTATCTTTATGCTGAAATGTTTGCTAATAACAGTAAATTGTTACATATTTTTTTATTTGTTCTAAATGGTAATAATTCATGTAAAGTATTTTCAAGATTAAAATTTTTAATATTTATACAGTTTGCCCAAAAAAGTGTGGTAACATCGAATCGGCCAGTTTCCGTGGAACTACCCATATAATAAATTAGCATTCCTCACGTTTGCATCCAAAATTAAACGCAGATATTTTTTTTTAACCCAGACCGGTTAAACATTTGGAACTACAAAGTTAAATCGTATTTAGTTTTTAATATCGTTCTTTTAATTTGGACAAGAGATCAAATAGTTGGGAGATCTATTTTAAAGTATCAACATCATTAGAACATCTTCAACAATGATAACAGTCTATTTTTTAGAAAGGCAGTTTAATCTCTTGAGAACAACAATTTATCGTTTAGTACTGTGCATTTCAATATACATATGTACAAAAAAGACTTAATAAAAAACATAAAAGTAACAATTAAATTTCCATAGAATAAGGGTGTTACAGGGCTATGCTATGCATATAACATACATATAGAGTTTGGCAATTTCGAAAAATACTACCCTAGTACAAAAAAGTCGATACCTACCTACTATTTAATACAAAATGCTTCTACGCCTGAATTGGTTGACTACCTGCTGTTATAAGGGCGTTTGGTCCGGGAGTTGTTAATTAAGTAATTGACGTTGGAGACAAAAAACTCATTATTGGAAACATATTTATAATTTTTTTACTTTACTAAGTCTAATTTTGGGATTGACTTGTAGTAATCACCAAAAATATATACATTCTCTTTTCTCTTTTCTCTACATTTTTTCCAATCAAACACGATTCATTATTTTCAACTGTATTCAAAAATAATTAACCACAATGCATATTTATTATTTTATTTACATTCTTTTATTTTTATTACATTCTTTTTATCAGTAATTAACAAAAAATAAAATTAATGTAGTCGCAAATTTTAACCAAAAATATTTTAAATAATTCTATATACTGTACAAGTATCATGGGCGCCAGCAGTATGATGCAAGGTAGTGTAACTGCGATGAATTTTTACATGAATTCAAAATATTATTGTTTTGTAAGGATGTGTTTATGTTCGAGATGCGATAAACTATAGGAGCTGTGATATAAGCGTAGACAAAAGTTAAATAACGCTTTTAGTTTATAATGTACAAGAGATAAATGTGTAATCAGTATTTTTAATTTCAATGAATTTAAAAAATTTAATAAAAGAAAAATTTTAAAATAATATTTCTTCTGTAAAAACTAAAATACATTTAATTCATTCATTAATAAGTGCTTCGAAAGAAGAAGCATTATTTGAATTTCTAGTGCTGCGAATTTTCGTAAATTTGGAAATTGGGAATGGGAATATGGTGGCCTTCCTATCAATATGGAAAGAAATAATTTCAGGGAATTCCACCATCTTTTTAAGATATCAAAAACTCCAGTAAAACTGAGTAAAACTGGAAATATTTTCAGAGAACACCGATATTTTTTATATATATTTTTATATTCAGATTTAGTTGGTAAAGTGGATAATCTGATTTCTATATCGGTAGAACCAAAGAAAAATTGATTTTTAAACACATATCGTCGGACTCTTTTTATGTCTAATTGTGAAGAATTATCTAGTTCGCGATTTTGTGATAGCCGCTACATTAGATGTAAAACAATAAAATTGAATTAACTATATTGCATTATTTTCAGAATAAAACTTCAGCAAGATCGAATATCGGGTCAGAGATTTTTCTCTGACACACAAGAATCGCAGTTAAATAAAAGTTTCTGATAAAATATACAAATAACTATCTTCAATTTTGTGTCTTCTTGCTTTAATAACTTTTTTTTTAATATAAATAATAAATTATACAAAATTTTTAATTTTTTTTTTTGTTATGATTCATGGTTTTGTGTAATAAAAATTAATAAAGGGGAAATCTGGAAATGATAAATTCGTGCAAATTAAAAATTTTGCAAAAAAAAAACAAAAAATTTTTTATTACTTAAAAAATAAAAAGCAAACAACTTGAATTAAATTATTTTTAAGGAAATATTTACCTTCAATTTGTAATACTTATTTTCTATCCTCTCTCTTTCGTATTATTATTATTATTATTAGAATTATATTTTATGTTTTTATGTATATTTACATTATATACCTACTATTTTCTGTTAAATTAATTCACCAACACTTTTATTTAATTATAAAGTTGGCAGTATAATTATACAATATTGGCCAATGTTATTTATTTTGAGAATTCAGTTAGTTATTCGAAGATACTTTCAATTATATTTACATTCATTATATATTGATATTATTAGTATGTATTTGTGGTATAAAGATCAATTAGAGATTTTAGTTGAAATTAAAAAAAATCAATTTTCAATAAAATTATTGTAAAAAAAAGTACAAAATGTATAACCCTAAATATAGGAAAAACAAAAAATTAAAAACTGTTTTTTATTAAAAAGTTTTAACCTGAATTTATTTCTATACATTAAATAAAACTAATTTTTCTCATTAATATTTTAATTTAATACTTTTTTTATATTCAATAATTTGACGAAAATATGTAATTTTAACGTGACTTAGATCATTACTGTTCCTGATTTCTGTCTGAAAATTTTGCTTTCTTTAGTTGCTTGTTAAATATACATTTGAGGAAAGCACGTTCTTGGGATTTAAATAATAATAAAAAAAAAGAATAACATGTTCGACTCAAAAAGAATTTAAACACATGAAAACTGTATTACTTTAATACCCTCTTGTACATTATATTTCAGTATTATGTTAATAAATTTTTTTTTTTTATCTTAATCATCACAACATTCACATACATTTTTTTTTTTGCTCCATACCCATACGTCATCCCGTTCCAACACAAATCTTTCTTTTTGTATAACTACACAAGATAAATACTTGAAAGAACACCTAACTTTTATCTTAAAAAAATTTAAGTTGTTAATTTGAATTAATGTAACTTTTGAACATATTTTTATTACCTTTTTCAGTAAAGTTTATAGAGTATTTTCCAAGAGAGATTATTCATATATTCAACCCAAATTATTCAAATAATTCTTTAAAATACTTTTTTTTTAATTAAAAATACTTGTATCTATACACACTTACATGATTTATAGTATACCATTAAGAATTTTTTTTTTAAATTATGTATAGAGTAGGTATTTATGTTGACCAAGTTTTAATTATGTGTTAAAAACTAAAATTGGAATTTAAAAAATGTACTTTTATACAAAAAATATATTTGGTTTACGGTTATGTATCTAAATCATAGAATATGGATGTGTTTCGTAGTTTTGAAAAAAAAGTTTAAACTTCAAACTTCAAGAGTGTTTCAAAGTTTTTTTTATGTGTTGTAGATTTAATTTATAATGTAAAATATATCACTAAAAATTAGTTAAAATTTTTAAGAATCAAATACTATCGCTATAATTTATGTAACGAAAGTGGTGCATTCAATTCATAGTTTGATTTAAATGTTGTTATATTATCCCCATTATAATATTATAATATTTACATATTTGGTAATTCAATTTTATATCAGTTTTTGGAATTAATTACGGCTTGGTTCCAATGCTTTCATATGTGAGAAACCAGGCATTAAATATTTTTTTCTGATTTTGTAGTGGTACTATAGTTTAGCCCACTTGCATGCAATTGTAAAAGACCAAGCGTAAAACTTTTTGATTAATTTAGCAATCTCAAAATAAATTCTATGGTTTGTCTACAAATAAATTACTTTAAAAATTGATTCTATTTCTGCTAAGTCGCATCGCAGTTGTAAAATTGAAATATAATAATAAGCAAAAATGAGTAAAAAATACATAGTCACAGAATTGTTAGGACAGGAGGTTATTATAATTTGACACAATATTTTTGAAATATAAGTTTTAAACAGTTAAAAAAAAAAACATTAAAAAAACAATTTATTTTTTCAATTTGAAAGAACCATAAATTTAAATAACAAATTAAAAAAAATAATTTATTTATTTATTGTTGAAATGGCAACTGCTTTAAATTATGTGCTTTTCATTGTGTTTAAGGTCAATTATTATCTTAAATTTTGGAAGTCCAAAACGTGTTTACAACAACCATCAATTTTTGTGAAATTTTGATCTGGAGACCTCATTTTCCAAATAAAAGAAAATGCTTTACATAGGGAATGAGATGATTTTTTATCAAATGCCCCCCAGTGGTTTTAGAAAATCTTTCTAAAACATTTAAAAAAAAGAACGCACTTTGACATAATATTTTTGAATTAAAAAAAAAAATTTGTAAGAAATACTTATATGTTGTATTATATATATTTTATGTAGCTTTATCAGTAAAATAAATAAAACATAAAAATAATTTTTATTTTTATTTATATCTAGATTTTTATTGAATTTATAAAATAGAATGACTTATAAATAATTTTTCTTTTTATTTTTATTATTTAAATAAATTTTCTTTTGAAAATTTTTACAATCAAACTTTATCAAACTTTAAATATTGATATATATACAGAGCATATAATACATTTCTATTTTTTTTTAATTTGCATGTAATAATCCTCTTAAAAGCTCAAATGACAATAATAATGAATTTAAATTTAAATGGTTACACAGTTGAATTAACATAAAACCTTAAATTACGAAAGTTTGAAATTAGTTTTTCTTTTAAACTAAATTCAAATCAGTGTAACCCAAATCCACTTTAACCATCATTGATTACATATTACATTTCTGCCATTATTACTTTCCAATATTCAAACTTTTTCATGCTCCAAAAACTACTAAAGAAAACAAGACCCTAAAATATTTTTTTTCACTATATTATAATTTCACCGCACAATTAGTTGAGCATCCTTTTTTGAAAAATATTCATTTCTACAATATATTTTAAATATTATGTATATTTTATATATGATTATAACATTGTTTATATATGTTATTATGTATTTAATAATTTTAATTATATATTGGAACGGAAGAAATTTTTAAAGTTGATTTTTCCTAAATTAAATTTGTATATAAATTTGTGAGTTTTATACCTACTTCTAAAATAAAACTATGTTTTAATATTATATTAAACCTTGTATTTTAATAATTTTTTTAATATAATGTGCGTGCATGTGAATAATTTTAATGCATTATTCGTTGTTTAAGACCTTGGAAAAGTTAGTCCCTTGATTAAATTACTTGAATAGTTTCTTATTTGACAATCAAAATTGTGGCCTGTATGATCTATAATACTATACCGTGTTGATATTCTTAATAATTCGGTTATGCAGAGATTTACGACTTTTTCTTATACTTGAGATTTCTTATTTAGGATTTAGTTTAATTACAATGAAATGATTAAACTTTTGTTATTTTCGAAATCACAATACACAATATAATGAATTTATATTTAAGATAAAATTTAAATTATGTACATTAATTTTCTCGAAAAAAATTATTTGTTCAAATTATTATATTATATTCGTTAGCATTTTTGTTTGTAAAAAATTTATTTTGTATTATTTTTATTCTAATAAGTTATAGTCATGATTAAAAATGTGCTATTTATAGTGACATTAATTATGTTAGCTGCTACTATAACACAACTACAATTTATTTTATTTCATCATCAAATCATTCCATTAAAATAAAATTTTCCCTCGTTTTTTATTTATCCAAATATTAGAATTTTTTAAATAATGTATGTCTACCTACATACACCTTCTGTAGAACCAGAACGTTTATTTGCTTGAAAAAATGTTATACATACAATATTATTATATTTTATATCTATTATATCTAGGTATATACAAAACAAATGTTGATTGGCACAAAAAAAATGCTTAAGTATGTATGTTTTAAGGTTAATAAATAAAATTTTTTTTTTGCTTTTTTTGATGAAAAATTAATAATTAAGATTTAATGCACGCATTCAAAGTAAATTTCGTCATGAAATGGATAATAAAATTAAATTTTTAAATACATAAATAAACATTATGTATACCTATAATATATGTACTATTATATAGGATTAAGTATGAAATATTCTTAATTCTAAAATACCTTAAATATTTATTTATATATAGATTTTTTTTTTCTTATGGTTGAAAATAATTTAAGGAACCCACAATGTATAAAACACAATTATAATATATTTAACGCAAATATAAATAATATTAAATATAAATAAAACTTACGCACTTTGAAAATATAAGTATTCCTATACATAATACATATATATATTGTTTATGTAATATTTACACTATATGTATAAAGAATTCAATTTATTATACTCCCACGTACAATTTGTTGTATACACTTTAATAATATCATAACAATAAAAAGGATAAAAATTTCAAATTTTATCCAATACAATAAGTACACAGAATCGTCATGGTTATTTGTTTTTCCAACAATAATGATAATTTTTAGAGAAGTGTGACAAAAAAACGAATTAAAATATTAAGAACTTAAGAGCCCTCACTGCGAAAAATTAGTCTTAGTTTTGCTTTAGGGTTAATACAATCTCGACTGAAGTGATTCTTTGATATGTTAGAGAATATAGACTTGGCTCCAGGGTGGGTGAGTCAGATTTTTTAGATTTTTAGTTTTTTTTACTGAAATTTGCCTTCGAAAAACTTGAACTTATTTGCTGAAATTATGATGTAAAGGAAACAATAATAAAAAAAATCAAATGCAGAATGCGGTGGTGTGCAATTTCTTTAATTTTATAAACAATTTTTGATTAATTTCATTTAATTATAAACATTTTGTTTATTTTCCTGATAAATTAAAGAAATAAAACTAAAATATAGTTTTATAAAATTGCACTAGAGGTTTTGTTTCATACAATCTTTGTTCGCATATTTCACGGCCGTTTATTTTCTGTACAACAGAACAAAAAAACTGCAAGAATAGAAAACAGAAAAACATTTTTATATATTAGCGCAGTGATGGCTCTTAAATTAAAATTTCAAACTAAAATAATAAATTAAACATGCTTATTATTAAGAGTCTTAATAATAAGAATGTTTAATGTATTATTTTATTGCAAATTTTTTTGATTCCATTAATAATAATAATATTTTTTGTTGATGTACCATATCAATTTCAATATGAATTAAAAATTTAATTTTTGTCAAGCTATGTAAGCAATTTGAAACCTGCATGTATATAATGTGTATTTATGATCTTAAACGTCCTAAACGCTATAACATATTTTTTTTTCTAGAATTAATTTTTTGGGATAGGCTTTTTTTTTTGTTATTTTGAATAACAAAGTTTTCATGTTTATCTATGAATTTATCATCGATCTGTTTTGTGAACTTCTTTGTAATAATAAAACTTGAAAAAAAAATTAATTCATAAAAACCACTACACAACTAAAAACTATATTAATCATTTTCCATTAGTGTTTTTAATATTTTATCTACATGTTTAAATGGTTGTTGGAACCACCTATTTTGAATATAATATTGAAAATAGAATAGGTATACTTATAGCAAATAAATAAGTATTTATAAACATAAAAAATAAAATTTTGACCTTATTTCTACATCATTTCTAATTCAAAATTTAACTTTTAACTGATTATACATCAATTAGAATTAATCCAGAAGAAAATTATCAAAACATTAAAAAGTACATTACATATGTATTTTTTGTTTTCTTTCTTTTTCTATTCCTATAAATTCCGCACGTGTTTTTTTATTACAATGTTAACTTTTTACAAATTAATAGCGTATAATGTGTGGCACAAATTCAATTTGACTTACACCTATAAAAATAAGCTAAAAGCCAAATGAAAGCATTAAATGAATAATAATAATAATAATAATAAAAGGAAATGTTATGTACAACATAACATATACGTTGACGAACACATAGTATGTAACTATTAAATTTACCTATCTATGCTGCATATAGTATATTCATTATACACTATACATATGTATTTAATGCCAGTATAACAGTTAACAAATTTTTTTTTTATATATTTTCGAAATTGAAACGAAAATGTATGTATCAGAATCGTCATTGGTTTACGTCACTAATTTTATGTTATTTTTTTTTATGTTGTTTCTTACATCAAGACAGTTGGAAAAGATTGTTTTTCTTTCTGTTTATACCTACTGAAAAAATTATATTATTCGTCTCGACCTGTATAAAATTATATATACATAAAGTCTATAATAAATAAAACAAAATAGGTATAAGTAGGAAAATATGTTAAAAAATATACATAATAATTTTTGCGCCAAAGTTTAATAATAAAAAAAAAATATATTTTTCCTCATTTTTTCTTACATAATAGTTTTTGATTTTAACAAAAATAAAGAAATTTAGTACAGATGTAACTATAAAATTTCTTTAAAAAAATATGTTTTACACAAATTTATAAAATGAAATTATATCTTTGACATCAATAAACATTTAGTGCATTGTTGGCAAATAAGTGTACCTGCTTAAAGTTTTAAAATCTTAAGTAACTAAGTCGACTTAAAGTTCTTAAACACGTTCGGACTCATTATTATTTAAAATAAATGTTTTATTTACTACATTTTCCAATTTAATTTCTTATCTTAAGTCTGATATAAAACTCAAAAATCATTGTATTTTTAGGTACTCATTAGAAAAATATATTTAAAATGATTTTATAAAAAAACTTAAAGTTCTTCTAGTATTTTGAGTTTTGGACATGGATCTTTTTTCTAATGCGTATGATAAAATTTTTTGTAGGTTTTAGGTTTAAAATTCCAATATTATTTTTATTAATTCACATTATAAATTATTTTTTTATTAAATTCTAATTTAATAGACTATTATTTTTTTATTTTATTTTGAAACTAATTTAATTTTTTTTAATTATAAAAGAAATAGATATTATTTTATTCGTTTTTCACAAACTAAATATGTTTGTACGTTTGTACTTTTTTTATCGAACCTTGGAACTGACATTTGACCCATTTCACATGAGTCGATTTATCTAAAATTTTCAAAGACTCTTATTTCTGGTGACAATACAATATTCCATTAACTCGTCGGTAACTAAAACTAAATGGATTTCAATGAAAATTTTTATACGATTCAACCCGTCCAGGTCTCATTGTAGGAACCTTAAAAGGCTTAAAATAGATTTTGATTGAAATTTGTAGGAGGTTAGTTGACGAAAAGAGGAAATTGAAAATCTTGCTTAGCCTCCAATTTAATTCAAGAATTCCATCTGTGGTGGAAATATAGATTTTGATAAATAGATTTCGGAATATAAATATAACTAATGAAACTAAAAATAGTAATATCTCAAATAAACAGTCTAAAATTGACACTTATGTTTCCGTTATAGACTAAACAGTTTTAATAAGTTACAATATTTTATTATTTGAATACCGTAGTAGAAAATAAATCTCAGTATAATTTGCAAATCCAAGAAAATAATAACGTCAGGAAATTTGTTGAGATCCATATATCTAAATAGAAATTAAAACCTTCGGGCTATTAAACGACACGATTTTGATTTTTAGTTAAAAATATATTCATAGGCATGTCAACAAATTTTCTAAGATTCTTTGGATTCGCATTTTATACTGATAGTACATAATATTATTTTATTTCCTAAAGTCATTAGGTATTTTTATAAGTTCTATAATTTTTTCGAAGAAGATTACGTATTAGTGGGAACTATCAAATCAGAATTTACAATTTTCAAATTTTAAGTATAAACAAAAAAAATATTGTAATCATTCCATTTATTTACTTTAACATTCAACATTATGTACATGATTTATGTTGTTCTTTTTACAATAGATTCTATATACTGTACACAACTGAAATGAAATTGCGTTAAATTTAAATGCGAATATTATATATATATATATATATATTCATTTTCAAAACAAACAACTTGTGCAAAATTTTGTTTTGTTTTAAGAAAATCAATTTAGGAAATGTTATTATAAAAGAAAGATATAAGCTCAATACAACCATATAAGCGAAAATATGTATGTAAGTATGCACGTAAATAGACATATTTTGTTTGTACATCAAGTACATTTGTTCATAAATACAATATATTATATACATATAAGAACTTGGAATTTTATTAAAATTTTGATTTAAGTCAATAACTTATTATGTACATAGATAAATTAAAAAAAAAAACTCATTTCATTAGAAAAATAAATAATGTTCTCATCGTTTAACAGCTGCATATTACGATTTTCAATTTAAACAAAAATATGTTGTTTTCTGAAACAATGCCACGGTTATTTGCAAAGATGACTTACTACATACAAAGTCTGCGCTTATGAAAACGTCAGAAATTGAAACGATCAAGTGTAGAGTATAATATAAAATGGTATGTACTTACTTTCTAAATCACACTAAGAGAATATTATGAACTATAGAAATGGTGAATAAAGTCAACGAACTCATCAGTCTTTAAATATAACTTATTAGGACTTTTCGTAACAAATAATACAAGATTTTAGTCCTCGACGACAAAATTTATCTTAAATTAAAACGATATAAATTGAAAATCTTAATGATGATCAACAATTGAAAAATTCAAAGCATATATTTATATTTGTTAAAAAAAATATCTAAAACTTGTATATATTGCTTTAATGTCCAAAAAGGGATGTTAATTGTAAGGCTAACTAAAAACCCAAAAGTTTTAGAACTATACAATATACTATAACTATTTATTTAATATAATTTTAATTTTATTTTTAAAGCTTCATTATACAAATGTGAAACAATTTTTTTTTACCATATTAAATTGAATTAAAAATTAAATAAGAAACGAACAAAATGCATTTTATGTATCCTGATGCCTGAAGCATTAAATAAATTTGAATCCTTTCTAAAAAGATAGAAAATAAAACATATATAGAATAGACGTGGTGTATTATTTTATTTAAAAAGTTTGAACATTAAATTATGTCATAACAAACAATAATAAAATAATTCTATATCTGAATAATATGCCTATGGATACAAACATGTATATATATTAATATTATGTACAAACAGTTGTCAAAGAAAATAAATTAAATTTATACATATTTAGAGATATACAAAAAATGTACATAGTATGGTATCAGAATAATAATAAAAAATATAATAGAATTTAGAAAGATATTATGTAATTGAATAAATAATCCAAAACTGAATAATCATTAAAAAAAGAAAATTAATACTAATTGTCGTTTTTAATCGTTGTAATTGATATATTTTCAAATTGAATAGCGGCAAGACATAACCGCGATTTTTTTTTGTCATAACCGCGAAATATAAGATAAAAGTGTCTTAAAAAATTTTATGTTTGATTTTGACATAATCGCGAAATGATAAAAACCTGTTATTGTGTTCCCAAATGTTTTTTTTCGTAATATTTGAAAATACATAATGTGAAATAGATGCCGGGATTATCTCCCGCTCGCATGTGGCATGATTTACATTTATTTACTTGTTTAAATCTTTTGCGAAACAAATCTTATAAAATCTTAATTATCTATATCTAATTCTTGATATTTTCTATTTAAGATTTCGGTTTTTTTTTTAAAATAGAATTCAAAAAAATATTTTAAGTAAGCTCAAATGTTATTTTATGTTCGTGTTTTAATTTTTTAAGAAAGAAAATTCAATATTTAGTATAATTGAAATAGTAAACAAAACTAAATTACTTTTCGACAGGCTTCAAAAAGTACATTTTTCTTTCGCTAAAAAAAGTAACAAAAAAATAGCGGGTCCCTGAAATATTAACTTGGCTATATACAACAATATCTACATGTTAATATTTTAATATTCTTCAATTTTTTCATTGTATATTGACGTCGTTTTCAGATATTACTTTTGTGATTCAGATTCGTTAGAGGTTATTCTGACATTCAATCTTGAATTCGAATTAAATATGGTTTTACAATTTTTAACAAACTTCAGTTCAAAAATAGGGTGAGCGTATTCAAAAACAAATTCAAAAATTTTAACATTCACAAATTTTCTAATCCACTATTGCATATTCTCGATCTTTTTCAAAAACTGCAGGTTATTTTAAAATTTCATAATATTCTTAATTTGTGATATTAATTTATTATTAAGTAATTAAACTTATGGAAGTTTAATGTTAATTTCACATTTCTTACTTTGTACTCGCTAGCTCTTATCTCAAGTAAGTCAAATAAATTGTTCAGGAAAAAATGATTCAACTACAACTTTTAAAAACCATGTACAAATAGGTACACCCAAATTTAATTTTCTCATGTAATAGATTTCCTTAAAATTTTTATTAAATTAAAAAAAATATATATTTATGTAGGTTTTAGGCATGTTCTTTAAAAAAAAAAATTAGACCACTTTTATTTTATTTTTAATTAAATGATATCTACTGGATTGATTTTCATTAATTTTAAATAATTAAATATTAATTACCACATTATTTGAAGGACATTTTGCATGTGAATAAAATTAATATTAAACAGTATAATTACTGATTTAATATAAAATTTCAATATTTCATTATTTATTTAATTTATATATTCTTCTGTTCCAGTGATTTGTTTTAATTTTTGGATTTTATTTACCAATATTTTTGGTCAACATTTTTCGAATATTTATTGCTGTTAAGTAGGTTTGTTATATCAAAAAATAAAAGAAAAAAAGCGAAAATTACATTAAAATACTTTTTTTCGATAAATTATGTAATTCCAATTTTCGACGAATTCCATCGTTTGACAAAAACTTATCCGAAAATTAAATAATAAATAATTTAGAGTCATGTCATTTTGTTCCAATTAAATTATAGTTAATTGTATTAGAGTCCCATTCACCTTTTATTTAAAAGAAAGTTTAATTTTCGAAGTGAAACTTAGGAGCGTTATGCACTGTTCTTTTACTGTCGCGTTACCGGTCCATCACTATCGTCAGTGGATTTCCATTGATAATTTTATAAGCAAATACATACATTTACATCAATTTGGAAAATAGCTCAAATAAAAGTTTAAAACGTTGTAATTTTCACTTTCCCATTCTAAACATTATTTTTATTATTATTAATCAATTTCGTATCCTTAACTTTGACTTTCTTGAATTGTCTCGATTGTTTTATCCTCTCCCTCACAATCGAGATAATTATTTTTATGATCGCATTATTTATGATAATTAGGAGAATTTTTTTTTCAATTCGTCAACGAACAATTTGTTTTAACTATTTGATTTTGAAATATTTATTAAAAATTATGTTTAATTTGTTTTAATGTTAGGACTAGATTTTGTCTTGCTGGATTTAATCTTACTTGAAAATAATACTAGATTAATGGATAATTTTTCGATACTGGTTTTTTGGTTGGCTGGATTATATATATGAGGGCTTCCGGAAATTTTTAATTCAAATTACCATTATTAATTTTATAAGAAAATTATTAACAGATGCTGAAAAATCGAGAGGACACCGCCAACGTCAAAAATATAATTCTCAAGGAATTTTTAACAATTACAAAGTGCTTCAGTTGTACGAATGTACCTAATTAAATATAAATTCAAAATATTACATATTTACTTTTATTACTCAATTTCTGTTATATATAATGTTAATTCTAATAAAATTAACACTTCGAACATTTTTACTATACAATTTCGAGACTAGGTTCATATCATTTGGACTATAACTCTATCAAAGAGTATTAAAATAAAAAAATAGAAACTTTTGATTTCGATGAGCTACGTCGTTTGTATTTTAATTTAATTTAACTAATACCTTGTTCACATTATAATTTAAATTCCCTTTATATTCTAGGAAACAAATTGCCGTTCGCATTACAAAATTTGATTAGAACTGGAATTTGATGATGTAAAAAAAAAATTGAGAAAGAGAAAAAGTTTTTGTTGTTGAAAATTTTGACTTTTTATCTCGCTTTTTATCAATTTTTTTTGTTTTTTTTTTCATTTTGACTCGAATTTGACAAGAATATTGTTGCCAACTATAACAAAATTTCAAAAAATGAGTGAAAATAACTATAAATGTAGAATTCTAACCCTGACAAACTAGAATATGAAAGTGGAATATACAAATTCCGGAATATTTTTTTATATGAAAAATCCAGTTCAAATTCCTGAAATATTCCGGATAACAGCATATTCCACTAATATTCTCCTAATGCGAACACCATATAAGAGTCAAAAATTTAATTTTACTAGAAATTAAAAAAAAAAAATGTGTTAAACCAAAATACGTATATGAATAAAACTATTCTTTACAGATGTACTAATATTAACCATGATATTACATAACTTAAAAAAAATGAAATCAATTAAAAAGAAAGCACATCACTTACTTAATATCTAATTCAAAAAATGGTTTTCATTCAATGATGTGAGTTTTAAGGGCTCTGTTATATGGTGTTCGCATTAGGAGAATATTAGTGGAATATGCTGTTATCCGGAATATTTCAGGAATATGAACTGGATTTTTCATATAAAGAAATATTCCGGAATATGTATATTCCACTTTCATATTCTAGTTTGTCAGGGTTAGAATTCTACATTTATAGTTATTTTCACTCATTTTTTGAAATTTTGTTATAGTTGGCAACAATTTTCTTGTCAAATTCGAGTCAAAATGAAAAAAAAAACAAAAAAAATTGATAAAAAGCGAGATAAAAAGTCAAAATTTTCAACAACAAAAACTTTTTCTCTTTCTCATTTTTTTTTTTACATCATCAAATTCCAGTTCTCATCAAATTTTGTAATGCGAACGGCAATTTGTTTTCCAGAATATAAAGGGAATTTAAATTATAATGCGAACAAGGTATTAGGAGAATGAGTTTTGGAAAATTTAACGGCTAAGCAGTTATTTTAAATTTGAGACTATTTTTTTTAATTTAATTTTTATCATTCCATACTTATTTTTAAGCTGATTGACATAATAAATAGGGATATATCTCAAATACTTAGAATAACTTTATTGGCTTTTAATAATTTTATCTTATGACATAAAACAGAAATATTTATATATATAATGAAGGAATAATCTTTCTTTGATAGTAATATAAATGACAATAATGATCCCTGAAGGAAAAAAGAGCCAGTTTACAAATATAATGGTACATAGCTATAAAGGGTCAAAAAAGCAATTCATTATTTTCTCAAAAACAAGTCAAGTTAATCAGAACTGGATCTATTTATTTGACTTGTTGTAACTAATACTAGAATGTATTACCCTAAAGGAATGCTCTGTAAATTTCTTACGTAAATTATTAAGTTTATGTGTTTATGTGTGTTTCTTTTTTGATGTTTACTATTTTTATTGAGATAATTTTCTTGGAAATTAAGAATAAATACATAAATAAATATTTTATAGACAAATACTTTATATTAACCGAAGTCCTAGAGGCATTTTCAAAAATGTATTTATTTTTCTTATAAAATTCATAAAAAAATGAATAACAAGACTTTTTTGTGCCTTTAAAAAGATTTTATGTATTTCCTTTTTTTTTGTGTGTAGAAAAAGGAATATTTGAAGTTTTCGAAAGGCATTTAAAAGATTTTATTTTACAAATTTTGGTTTATATAAAAATCACAAATTTTTAATCAAATATTTCATTATTCCTTAGGCCTGGCTGGGAATATAAAAAAAATATATATTTTAAACCAATTATTTAAGTTAAAATTTTAGTTTATACTTGTAAGATTATTGTGCTTCAAGATAAAATAAAAAGTTTAAATAAATAAAGAATGTACCTACTACACAAACAAAGGAAGAATTTTAGGGGGAAAAATATACAAGGAACATGTATAGTTTTTTTAAATTTACATAATTTATAACCCAAATTTTTTCGAATCACCTTTTTAATAATACAGAAATCAAACTTACGATTATGCGTAGATGACAGAGAAACGGTAATATATAATGGGTAGTTAGGTTATTTGACGTATGACATTCTTGTAAACTCGTTTTATAAGATTTAAATATGTGTATATGTTGTTTTTGTGACATATTTGTATTCCATTCGCTAGTTAATTCATTTAATTGACAAAAGCAATTACTTTCCCTATTCAAATAAAACCGTGTTTTTTGGTAATAAGAAAAAATTGTATCAATGTCCTGTACAAATGTATTTAAGTGGGGCGAATAATGTTTATAATTTTGACAACATTTTCCTATTTGTATCTTTCCCTATAACAACAGTGAATATTATTTATAAACTCATACTGTAACAATGACAATAATAACCGTAGTGTTCGGCTGAAATAAACTGACTTTTATAAACTGCTGGAAAATACATGAGAAATTTAAAATGTTTTTTAAATTTCTTCCCTGTAAATATTTAGTATAAGTTTGAATTGAATTTAAAATCAACATAAATAAAATTAACATTTAATTATTAAACCACATGCTACCAATTCTAATTGAAAAATAATTGAAAATTCATTCCAAAAATTCAGTTCTCCACTTTTGTATGATGTACTTATATTCTAATTTTTATCAAAATCTATAATATAGTACAAATTGTATAATGTGTGTGCATGTGAACAGTACAATTATAAATTTTTTAAAGTAAAAATATCAAAAATCAACCACAACGTCAATTAACTTATCATTCATTACCATCCTTTTCATATTATTCACAAGGTTATATATACATAAATATATGCACAAAAATGTTTGAGTCATCATTTAAATTACTTAACCTAAAAAAATAGTAAAATGTAAAAGCTTAACATTCTATTGTAACACATAGTCTCTACAACATAGTTCAACGAAGAGTAAAATATTCATTGATTTATATTTTATAAAATTAAGACTTGTTGATTTGAGTTTTTCAGTCAAAATAAAAAAAAAAATCCAAAGGTTATATTATTCACATATGTGGGTAATATATATTATGTAATTTTATTTTATACTTTTAGTGTTATTGAAATATTATTTCTCCTGGCATTCCTATATTCATACTGTCTCTAAAGTAAATAAAGCACAATATAATTATACCCACCTTCATATATGCATATTATTTATGTTATAATATGGCATAACGCATTCCGCAAGCTCCCGATGTTTATAAAACCCCCTTTTTATTTTTCGGAATGTATACCATTCTAATTGCCTTTGAATAAACTATCAGCCTAGAATTTTTTATTTTTGAAATTTATTATATTCCCCTTACAAAAAATATTTACCTGCACAAAAAAAATCCAATTTTTATTCTGGTTTTCACAAAACTCTCCCTAGAAGTCAAATGGATCAGTGTCTTTTTTTTTTGTTCAAAATCGGACCTTATGCTTCTCGTGAAAGATTGGGTATATATACTCCATCGTACTATTCTATTTTTTAATACTGAAACTATATTTGTTCGTAACGTAAGAAGCAGACATTTTATACTATCCTTTACAAATTTTATTAAATACATTTTGTTTGATTTAGAGACACAATAATTTTTTATTTTTATTTTATTTTACAGGAAGTACCTTCAAGAAAGTTTTCAAAAATAATTATTTCTACTACTTACACACATAAATTTTGCTATGTTATGTCCTATTTATTTTAAGACATTTGCAAATTATACTTCTAGTTTCATATAATATTTACGGTTGCCAACAATATTTATGATTTTTGGCAATTCTCCAATATATTATATTATTTACAATTCTTCGGCAATAACCAACTGAAGCCTTTGTAGTTAGTTTTAGATAATTTTGCCTTTTTACGTGGGTGATAATTAAAAGTTAAAAATTTTATGATACTAGAAAATAAAAAAAAACAATTTGAAATTTAAAGTTTACAGAATAAAACTTTTTAAACCTTTTTAATTGGGATGGAAATTAAATTTTGTTGTAAAAGTAAAGTATAACGAAAAGGAATATTATAATGCATTTTGGAAACATATTTTTGAAATCAGTTACAATGCGCTTAGAAAAATTAAATAAGAACTAAGCAAATTTTGTTTCATTTTATAGTTATTATAGTGTGAACTTTGTTTTCAGTTTATCCAATGTTTGAATCTTTATAAATTTGTTATAGAGTCTTTGATTACGACAGCATTTCTTCCTTTTTTTTTTTTTAATTTTCAATTTATTTCTTCAAAGATGAATTCTCAAAATTGTGCAGGAAATTGCAATACTTAATATATAAAATACAATTCGATCCTAATAAAATTTCTTTAATTCTTTCGTACTACATTTAACAATAGAATTTTATTTAGGTACAAGGAATTGACAGATTCTGTGATTTATAATGTCATAAACAAATTTAATAAAAAAAATATAATTTGTGCAATTTGTTTGTTTAATTTTTTTTTAATTTTTTTGTTATTTTAATTATTCAAATTTTGCTCCTCAAAAGTTGTTTAGACCTTTTACCTCATAGCCTTAGTTGCCGTTGCCAGTGCAAGTTTCAAAAAATGAAACCGAAAAATGAGATCTTAAACTCAAATTGTCGTAACTTTTTGTCTGGATTCCAATAAAGGAAAAATAGGTAAAGAGACATTTTATGATTAACAATATTTATCATTGCTTCTTTACCATTGAGAATCCACTTATTAAAATAGTAAAATTATTTAAAATTGAATAGCATAAAAAGATTGTTAATATATTAGAAAATAAAAGTATATTTTGGCAGAATTTTTATTTTACTTACATAAAAATAAGGTGGTAAATTTATTTTATAACACAATTAGGAATTAGTTCTGTATAAAAATATTTTCATTTAATATTATCATAGGTCCATTTTATATTCAACCAGGAACAAAAACTAATTAAGGAAAATAAAGTAGTTGATTAAAAAGTTTTTAACTTAGTTATTTACTTTACCAAGTAGTTCTCAAGTAGTTGGTCGTGTGCAAATCAAATAATAAATCACGTAAAATTAAGTAGGTAGTTGGCTTTTTATTATTAAAAAATATTGAACATAAATTACGTAATATCTTATATAAATATATAACATTAACAACATTATCTTTTGCATAAAAATGAGTAATGCAAATTTTAAAAAATATAATAACTTATTTATTGACCTGATTAGAGCTTATTTATGATCCCATTTTAGACTATTTTGGATATTTAAATATAATTAAAAGATTTTTTCATAAAATAGATTTTTTTTACGAAAATATATATAAAGTTTAAGAGTATACCTAACAACCTATTGCTAAATTTTCAAAATAAGAACCTTAAATCAAAACTAACAATATGTGTTTAAATTTATCAAATTACTCAATCTAGAGTTTAAAATTTTTATTCCGTAGAAAAAAAGGTATAACGTAATTTATAAAAAAAAATAGTTTTAATTATGTTAATCAAATATTTTTGTACATCCAACATTTAAATTATATACATAAATAATTAATTTTATTTAAATATTTATTTATACGTGTCTTAATTAATTTCAGATAATTAATTTTATTAATAAAATGGCATAATAAAAAAATGAAAAATAGTTATTTAAATAACATAAAAATAAATTATATATTATTTACAAATAGAATAGTTAAACTATTAAAATTATATAGTATATAGCATGATATTCAATTATGTAAAATGTAATTATCAAAAATGGATAGAAGTGTAGTATTTTTCTTAATATACTTTGGTCATATAGCGGTATCTATTGGTGGACAATTAAATACAGATCCTGCACCAGGAAGATCACCAGGTCCACCTGGTATTAGTACTGTATTAAATGATGATCATGGTGATTTATATAATGATCCTACCCTAATTTTGACAAAAGACGATTTTGATAATCCAGAGCAAACTACAGATACAGAATATGAAAATAATATTATTAATGATAAAAGTAATAATAATAATAATAACAAAAATAATAATAATAATAATTATAATAATAATAATAAAAAATTAAAAGAAATGCAAAATAATGGACCAATAAATCAAGCACATGATGATAAAAAAATTGTAAATAAAATTGACGAAAATCCAGATGATATTGACATCGAAATTAACCATAATTATTTTGATACTAAAAACAATTTAGTTTGTGGTCTTGTTTATAAAAGTGAGTTTATTTTTCTGGTTATTATGTTAAAATCATAATATCATAGATATTTATTTTCAATCAATTATTTAATTAACTTTATAAATGGATTTGGGATTGTCATCTTTTTCTTGTGAGATTCCCGGATACTGGAAACAAAAATTATTGAATAAAAAATAAAATGAAAAAGGAACATCATACTTAATACAGAGCTCGTTTTTTGAATCACATTTTACATTTGCATATAATTTATTACTGGGTTATTACAAGAAGATATAGATATTATTCCAGATATAATTTTACAATATCTTTTGTTTTCAGTTCTTTTTGTTTTTTTTGAGGCCTTAAGAGTGGTATTCTCGAGTTTTTAAGTTATTTTTGGTACGATGGTACCACTTACTAATTTTCTTATTCCAGATTGCACACCATTCGTTTTTTATTCTTATTAGACATTATTATTATTCTATTTATTACGGGCAGGGCGGCGACATCAACTTCAAAATTTTGATTTTTTTTAATAATGTCATTCATTTTATAGTTTTGAAAGAAGATATTATAAATTGAGTTAGAAAATTATTAAATTGTTTGGTGTGTGCCCTATCTGATTAGAACCCGAAATTAATGAGAATGAATTAAATTTTTCAATCTATAAAAAGAAGAACTACTTATTTGAGAACTATTATCGTAGTGTTATGGTATATAAATAATATTGTTAAAAAACTTTAATTTTTATTTTTACTTTGCAGTTATTTTAAAACATGCATCTATTTATGCGGTAGCTGATTTTAATGTTGAAACATTTAATAGTAAAAATATTAAAAAAGGTACTTTCGTGAGTAACAGTCTTAGGAATGAGTTGCCGACATCGTGGTTTGAACCAGAAACTGTTTCAAAACTTCTATGGGCAAATGATGAGTGTGAACGAAATGATTGCCTGACAAATAATTGGAGAGGATCAATTAATCAAAACTCATCAGTGTACACATTTTGGATGATTAACGAATATTGTGATACTTCAGAAGAAATTGAATTTAGGTTTGTACGATTTTTTTTATTTTAAAATTTTTAAATCAAAATATTGACATTAATTTTTTATTTTAGGTTATCTTTTAGTGTAGATTCTAACGCTAGGAACAATCGAAAATTTATTTTTAATAAAAAATTGTTTAAAACTTTTATAAAAGGTAAGTTGTATATGTATATTTATTAGAATTATTGTAAATGAAAAAATAAATTAGTTCATTGCAATGAAAACGAGTACAAACAATAAAATCCACTACAGTTTCACTTTTCATAGTACCAAAAATTTATTTTTAAATTAATGAATCAATTATTTTTAATCAGTTTTAGTAAAATTATTATAATCGTATTATTGACTTATTAATATATTTTACTTTAATTCGAAAAATATCTCATTACAGTTCCTTCAATATTCGTATGAAATGAAATTACTATATTATAAGAATATGATCGTTTATTTACAATTTAATTGCAAACCAACCTAAATTATTTTTATCTCTACATAGTATTTTTTTTGACTATTTGCTAATTTATGTTTTGAATAATATCGTCAAACATAATTTTAATTTTGAACATAAATTGTTTCTTAGTACATTTATTTTTTAAGAAAAGAGGATTTATGTTGGTAATTAATATAATTCTCATTCTCATTTTCATTCTCATTCTCAGTCACACTCACACTCATTAATAATAAAAATAATAAATTATAATAAATAGCAATCATTATTTATTCAGTAAATTTAATATATAAAAAATCCTTTAAGGACTTTAGTAAATATATTAATTTTTATATTACGAAAAATTACTTTAATTTAGTAATGCCTTTCATATACTTAGAAGAAAAGACAAAGCAATGTTAATTTTATGGTAATAATCGTTTATTGTTATATAATATTAGAAATAAAATACTTCATTTCTGATAATACTATTACTATAAGAAACAAATATTGATATTACTTTTTCATGACGCGACGTGACGTGACGATACAAACAAAGTGTACCTACATTTAAAATGTAAAATTCGCATACGAAAAGTAAACTTACTGAATAGAAACTAACTTTCGAAATGTTTAATCATCTTTTAAATTTTGATAATCATTTATTTATTTTTATATTTATTTTCAGATTGTAAATTACATTTAAAATATTCAAAAGGAACTATAGATCACACAATATTACCATTATATAATATAGATTGCACGATTTATTTTCCGTCCCTTGTTGAGGTTTCACAACTCCAACCACCATCCGGATATTTAGTCAAATTAACTAGATTTAATGTACCTTGTGGTAATGGTGGTTATTTACAATTTTCCAATAATTTTAATAAAAAAATGTGCGGTAAATTGGAAGAATTCACTGAAACAGATCTAACTTATCATTTTGATGGCTTAATTAAATCAAATGAATCAACCTCCATTCGAATATATAAAAATGTCTTATTTAATTTCAATTATAAATTAGTTGATTATTGTTATAATACATTATTATCAGATAAAAATAATTCAATTTTTATAAATAAAATTAACAATTTATTTGAATGTTATTTTAAAATACATTTACCTTACGGTAATCGTATTAATTTCACATTATTTACATTTTATAATGATAACAATAATAATAATAATAAAACAAATTTAGTTGAAAATATATCTGCAGCTAATAATAATAATAATGATTATTTTGTTAATAATAAAACAAATTTTTTTGCGCACACTATAACTTCAACTCCTATTAGTTTAATAAATAACAATAATAATAGCAATAATATTAATACAAATAATTTATTAGTTAATAAACTAAATTATAAATTTAATGAATTATGTGATGGTATTTCTATAAAACTGATTGAAATGGATCTAATTAAATGGTCATATTGTATAAACTATGATGATAATATTGATAGTAGTAATGAAGCTACGAAAAATAAAATTGAAAAATTCTCTTTTCATTCTTCAAGCAATATTTTAACAGTTCATATAAAAAATCAAAAGCAAATCGAACAAGACTTAAATTTCATTAATACTAATAATCAAAATAATTATAATATAAATAGTAATTCAAATAAAGAAAATAATATGTTATCAATATTGTTCAAGTACTCATATAGTCCGATTTTTGAAATTGTTGCTGATTGCGATTTTGGTTGGATATATATGAATCAATTTTGCATAATGCCAATTCATATACCAATGTCTTGGCATGAAGCTGAAAAACTTTGTGCTAAAGAGGAGAATGGGCATTTATTATCAATTACAGCAGATGCACAACAAACACTACTTGATGACATGTTAATTAATAGCCCCAATTATGATGAAAATTATGCATATTGGATAGGTGGTTCTGATAAAAATTTAGAAGGTGATTTCAAATGGACAGATGGATTAAGTTTTACATACACAAGTAAATTATTTGCTTTTGTTTTGAGATTAGGCAATAAATTTTTTTTATTTCTTAATTTTTAGAATGGTTTCCAGGTTGGTCAGAACATAATGATTATAATAAACAACCTAATGATGATGGATTAAGTAGTCAGGATTGTATCGAAATTAGAAAATATTTTCGAATGCCATCTGAAATACAGCCAACATCACATCCATTCGCTGAAACATTTATGTGGAACGATAGAGATTGTAGTGCTAAAAATTATGCCATATGTGAAAAACAAATTATAAATGGTAAAAGAAAATGTTCTATTTAAAAAATAACTATTTTCTAACAGAATTTAACGGTGTAACGTTGCATTTTTATATACATATGCACTGCATATTATTAACAGTGAAAAAAACATTTAATTTTCATATATTTAAGGCAATTTACAGCAGGATTGGCTTAATGACTGTAATAAAACTGTGACTCTTACGATTGAACATCCAAAAGCTTCAGTTTGGAGTCCATCATTTCCACATCAGTATCCTAATAACGCAAATTGTTACATAACGTTGACAGCGCCTAAAAATTACAGAATAATCTTGGAATTTGAAGAATTAGTTATTGAGAACGAACCAGGGTAAGACTTTAATACAATGTATAAGATTTTATCTACAAACTATGAATATTATAAATAATATTAAATTATTTTTACTTTTAGATGTAGTTACGATTATTTGGAAATTGTTGAGCCAACAAAAGATGCATTAAAAAATTCAATGCAAAATAATTCGAAATTTTCCAGACACGGTCTAAGAAGGAACACTTACAGAAAAAGAAATTCTTACGAAACTTCAAAAGATAAATTTCAAGTGGTGGATGAAAATTATAAAAATTTAATGAGCCTTTATTCAAATCTCTATAAACCTCGACCAAATTATATGATTGAAACACCAGATTTTTCAAAAGATAACATTCTACTTCAGCGAAAGAGAAACAATGAAATTTTACCAAAAAGAATGTGTGGAGATTGGAGTTCAAAATTAAAATTATTACGGCATGTTTCTGCAGGTCCTTTTTTAGGAATTCGTTTCATTTCAGATTATTCTCATACTTACGGTGGGTTCAAAGCAACAGCTTTTATGGAAAATGGTAAGAATCACTAACTATAAAAATGAATTAATACTAACATTTCATGACCAATTTTAAGTTATATTTCATTAAAATATCTTTCTTTTTATCGCAATTCAGTAGTTTATCAAACTTTCACGAATATAATCCAGAGGGTAGTAAATTTTAATTAATGAAGCCCAGACATTCTAGAATGTAGTGCTATGTGATAATTTGTCTATAACTGCATACATTTCAAATGGAGTGTTTTTTTTATATACATACATTTATTTATACATAGTTTCTCTATTCGAAATGAAAGATAATTTTTCGAGATGATTCGACTCAATATTAAACACCAAACAAACAATGACTAAAAAATAATAAATCACTCGCAATTATCATTAATTTAAAAGAAAAAAAATCACATCAAATAATATAAAATCTAAAGCAAAAATTGTAATAATTGTCTTTAAAATTCATATGAAACAGCAGCTGCTTCAGAGTGCCCCGACGAGCGATTGAAACCATTTAACGGATCTTGTTATTTGTTTGCTTCCTATCCTGAAGTCGATTGGAAGACAGCTCAGCAAATTTGTAAAGGTGTTGGAGCACAATTATCTTCAATATCATCAGCAGCAGAACATAAGTAATATATATTTTTCATATATGTATTTAAATTTTTATTCCTAAAATATTAATTTTTTCTAGGTTTATAACAACAAATTTAAGAAATCAAATGGACTATACGCCGCAGATTGTTTATTGGTTAGGCGGAGAATACAAGAGTGGCCAATTTGAATGGGCTGATGGAACGGAAATGATTTTCTCGGTAACTTAAGTGAACATAAGGTTTATAATTTAAATTTAAACGATGTTCTGTAGGGCTGGCTACCAGGACAAGGTAAATTTGATGAAGCACCACATTATTTACCGTGTTTGGGACTACAATGGAAAATGTCACCAACGCCTATGCTGCCTTCTGGATTATATTGGCATTCAGAATCATGTCAGAAAGTTGGTGGATATATTTGTAAAAAGTTAAATACAAGTTTTAAGGAAATTGATCTTCGAAATGAAACAATTACAGGAACCGAAGGTCGTCTAACGTCTCCGGGTACAAAAAAAAATTTTAAACAATAAGAGTAATTTTTTGTCATTGATTATCTCCGATTTTAGGTTACCCAAGTCCTTATCCAGTAAATGTTGATTATTGGATACGAATTATTGCACCGAAACACCATCGTATTATTGTTCAATTTCAAAAAATTGATTTAGAAGCTCAAGATGAGTGTTTGTACGATTTCATAAGCGTTCAAAATTATGATGTAATTTCACATGTTTTGTTAGAACCGGGTACTAATATAATTCCAATGGCAATGCTGACATCTGAATTGGATGAAATAAATCACAAGAATGGACATTATTTAAGAAGAATAAGAAGAAGTGTCACTAATAAATTTGAAGGATTTTACCGTAGTAAATTAAAAAATTTATCGCGGTTGAAATTTAGGAATACAAGTAAACATACTAAAACTAAACAACGACCTCTAAAAATAAAGAAAAAAAGAGACGTAGATAGTAATTCGTTAAATTCAAAAACAAAAAATAATTTTATTCATAATTCGGTACTACTTGCAAGTAAAAATTTGCAATCATTTTTGCCGTATGTTAGATGGTGTGGTCAACATGACTCGAATATGTCAAAGTTTGACTTTATATCAACTTCTAATGAGATAATGTTAAATTTTCATAGTGATTACTCTATTGCCGGCTTAGGTTTTTCAGCGATATGGAAATCAATTGATACCTCCGGATGCCCGGTACAAACTTTAACTTCTCATGAAGGTTATTTAACTAGCTTGAATTATCCGCATTTTTTATTAAGCAATCTCGATTGTACATATGTTATACAAGCTCCCATCGGTAAAAAAATTTTAATTGAATTCATAGATTATAATGTAATTGATGAAGCAATTGTTTTTGTTGATGTGGGAAGTGGAATTTTACAACCATTTTCGAATAAGCATCATGTGAATGAAGGTACTTTTTTGAGCTTGAAAGAACATATAAAAATCCAGATCAAAACAGGTCAACGGCCGAGAGGCAGAGGATTTAACACAGTTTTTAAAACAGGTAAAGCGTTTAATTGTGTTTGTTACTTTTAAAATCTCAGGATCAACGGATTTTACCATTACCCATATTTTTTGTACATGTACAGAATTCCATTAAAATTTTCATGTTGTTGTTTTTTCAGTATTATTGTTCCAATAGTGGCAATAATCGAAACTGATGTATACCTAATTGTCTTTTCTAGTCAGCAAATCTTATTAGTTTATTTAATTTTACGAATTTTTTTTGTTGTTGTTGGTGTTATTTTTATTTTAATTAAAAATAAAATTATTTCTCATAATCGATTTGCAGTTGGATCAGCAATTGAAGACCGATTTGTATATTTAAGCAATAATTCGAATGGAAACATATACAACTTAAATTATCCTCATTCAACACCCCAAAACATTAATTTCAGTCAACATTTAATAGCACCTCTTGGAGAGGTAATATTATTAGAAGTGCACGATGTAATTTTTTATGAAAATGGTTGTGATGATGGGAACATAATAGAGGTAACTAATTTTTTTTTATTCATATTTCCATAGAAGCTAATTTTATTTAGTACTTAATATCAACCCAAAAATTTATTAGAAGATTTATATACAGATTACAACGGTGAATAATTAATTTTATTTTATTTGAAAGATATTTGATTTTTACGCTGATGCTAATGGCACTAAATGGTTGTTATGCAAGAATAAAAATATTAAAAAAAATGGAGATAGCTCAACAGAACAAGCGCCTATTTTTATAACCTCATATTTAAATACTTTACATGTGAAACAAATTTCTTCATCTGATTCGGAATTTTCATTAAACGCTACGATCATTATACAACAAGGTAAACATGAGTTCTTGAAAAAGTACTATGTTTGAAGAATTCTTCAAAATTTGTAACTCTTACTCACTTTAGATGTGAATTATAAACTAAAGTTAGCATCTGGAGAAGATATGGTTGAAAGTTGTTATCCTAATCCTTGCCAATTTGAAGGGAAATGTATACTTAATGGAAAAAAGAAGAAATGCCAATGTAGAAATCATTATACCGGGAGGTATTTCTGAACAAAATTTTTTTAATTTTATTTTAATTTCTTTCTTATACCGTTTTCAAATTTTTGTAGGTTCTGTGGCCTAAACTTGTGTGAACTAGGACCATGTGTTTTTGGGAAATGCGAATTAACGTTAACAAGTTTCATGGTAATTTTGGACCGAAATATAAATTCAAAAAAAAAAACAAGACATTTTTTTTTGATTATTTTAGTATGATCTGATTAAAGAAACCTGATAACATTACAAAAATAACTAAACATCTCTTGTCCTTCTGTTGTTTTAAATTTTATTATGGAATTTTTACACTATTTAATCTAGTAAAATTTGGTGCTGGATTCGTACTTCAATTAATAGCCATAATAGAAAAATTTTCAACTTTTTGACATTACACTATTAAAATTTTTTTAATCGTTAATTTGTATAATTTTGTTAATAGTGCCGTTGTCAACAAGGTTACATTGGACATTTGTGTGACCAAAGGCAAAAGCCTTGTGCAGACAATCCATGTGAAGGACGGGGACAATGCATTGAAAAAAGTGGCGGTTTTTTCTGCAGGTATATTTGGAAATTTGATTTGAAAAAAACTGAGTCCACCACAGTTCTTTCCAAAGAAATTAAACAAATGCTTTATATCAGAGTATGAATAGTTTTTTATGAATTAAATTTATTTAAATTTTAAAATAGAGTAATCTTATTAAAGAAAATAAGGGCACACAGAAATATTAATATCAAATTCTGTAAATTTCTTTTATTAATACAGTTTTGAATATTTTTCCTAGGTGCCATGCTTGGTGGGAGGGTAAGAAATGCGAAAAGAAAATTTTACATATTCCGTATAAACCTTTATCTGAAAGAATGCTACAAGAACCATTTTGGTTGGGTTTGATAACAGTATTTGTGGTATTAGCATTCATCGGACTGGTGTGGTGTGCAAAGCGACATTTTCCAGAAAAAATTGAAAAACTTTTGGCTGAAGAAGCAGAAAGAAATAGACGTAAGATAGTGATTAACATTGTTGTTAAGAGTTATATTTTGATTAATAAGTTTTTGTATAGCAGCTGGAACTCATGGCCATCATCATACATCACTGAGAGAGCAATTGCAATTTAATACGACCACAAGTCAACAACCAGTTACAGCATCTGGAGCACCACGTTCTATATTTAATAGACTCGGTATAAGAAAACCATCTATTTTGAGCCTCAGCAGCCCAAATCCACCTGGAGGGGCAACAGCCCGTACATTTTCATTAGATGATTTATTACGACCACCTCCCCGACGTAAGACCAGTCGTAAAGACTGATGATCAAAAGCTAGAACCCTATTCTTAGTTATCTTCCTATATATTCAAAAAAAAATTAAAAATTTTTAATATTTAAAGTTTTTTCCAATTTCATTAATACATTTTTACGCACTGTATAGTATTTCCTATCATATACCTATAAAGATTCATAAAATAACCGAATTGCGTATGGCTTTTATGTATAGTTCAAAAATAATTGGATCAACTTTCAATTCATAGTTTTTAGATTTGCCAAAACATTTGCATATTATGTATTAACAGCAAAAAGATTAGTTATATTTATAAGTATTAAGAGGTGTTTTAAGAGAAATGATGTATTCACTGTACCTAAATATACAACATTAAATTATAATAAAATAATGTACGACAAAAAATAAAGATTCAAATATTTACTATATATTATGTATGTATATAAAAATAAAAAAAAATTGGAATTAAACAGTCAAAAATTCGGAAAAATCTTTTGGGAAGATTTAAGTAAGGTATATAAATCGTCAGATTTATATACCATTATGCCATTCCAAAACTTACGAAAATCCTATTATTCCATTTATCAATTTCAGAATACTTTTACTTGCGCAGAATTATAATATAGAGGTGCGGAAATAGCATAGGTATAGGATAGTTCTTGAGATGATGAATATAATAATTTCTTTCTTAAAATGCTTATGAAACAAAAACAAGTCACAATTTGTATTACATAGTTCACAGAGTTTTGCTACTTTCAAGTTAAATAAATAATTTTACTTTCGGATTGTATAGTACGAATTGACCAAATTCATGAACATTTTGATTATTTATTTCTAAATTACACATAAAATAAATTACTTAAATAAAAAAATCTGAATATTTTGCGATATTGCACTTCCGGATATTATAAAAATCGAGGAATAATCCACTCATTTTACTTGAAATATTTGGTTCTCAGAACTCAATTTGTATTAGGTGTTCTGCCAAGCTCTTAAAGTCCAATTCAATTTTTGAACTATTTAATTACTGTCTTTACTATTCTATTATTAAATTTTATGGATCTATGTTCTACTTCTTCTGTATATAAATATATTTAGAATATAAACTAATAATTTAATATTTCAACACTTTTTTATAATATTACTCCTCACAATTTATTTTAAATCTTAATCTGTAGATGTATCAAAAATTCTAAAATATTACTTCTTTTATCGGTTTTTTTACTTTCAATATAATTTTGTTTGTATTTTTAACGTAATATATAGGCAACCCTTTTTTAGGTGTGTACTTTTAAATCTTTCATTCTTCTCTGAAATTGCTAATATTTTCCGAGTGCACTATACTATTGCAATTCTCACTATCATTTTGCTAATATCTAAATTCTTTTTGAAATTTCTTAAAGCTTAAATTTTGGCCTATAATAAATGTACCAACCTAGAATTTTTAAATAATTATCTGCCAATATCTAGTGTAGGATACAATCGATGGGGTAATTCGTTAGATAATATTAAGTATATTTTAAAAGATTGAATTAAATATATTTTACTAGGTTCAGCCAAACATTCTTACTCCACCTGAATGTATTTCTTTTCAAAATGGTATTTTATTCGTAAGTGAAGATGTATTATGTTTATTTCAATCTTGTATTGCTATCTAGTACCATACTTATATCTATTTACGTTAGCAAAATTGATAAATTGATTGGAACTGATAAACTACTAATGTAATTCGGACCATTTGAACACCAAAATTTCCACAATCTCCTTCATTTTCATCATAGATAAAGGATGGGATGAGTTTATATAATTTAATTTTTTTAAAAATATTAACTGGATTCTGATAAAAATTAGTATTGTGGGCGGAGAATAGACAAATAAATATAAGATGAATCGGACTGAAGTCTTTAAAAGGATTTCTATCAAGTAATCTGTCTATAATAACAACTTGGGAACTTGAAGGACCTAACTTTATATTAATACATTTTAATAATTTTTTAAAATATATTTAATTTTACCGTTTACGTAATTTGATCTGACGAGTTACATTAGCTAAAAAAAATCTTTTAAGTATAAGCGGAATATCTTGAAGCTTTTTGAGGAACTGACTGTAGGGTGCTTGCTATACAAAACTATTCAGGAATCGAACAAAAAAAAACAGCTTCAATATTATAGTTCGGATGTTCACAAAAAAGACAAAAAAACTACATAATAGTTAAAGAAGGTATGTAAGTGTAACGTTCACTTACTATTTTAATAATGAATCATTTCTGAATCTAAGTCTATACTTCACACAACATACATGTAGAAATTGTAGAAATTGAATTCAAAATAATCATAAATTCATATCTTTCTGGTTTGATTTCATCATTAGCTAATGAAAATTCATCTAACTAATACATCAATGTTGAGTATATGTGGCTGCTAGGCAATCCTTAAATGTCATTGTGATTATTTTATGTAGTCCAAAATTTATTGTCCACTATGTATGTAGTAAAATATGTTTTTATTTTTCAATGGTTTTTTGCATTAATTAGAGCAATAAAAGTTTTTTTAATATAATACTGAAAATAAAAATTTAAGAAAATATATTAGCAATAAAAATAATTCATATCAATATTTGAGTTTCTTTCCAAAATATTTCATTGATTTTCCTCCTAAGGAGATTATGTAATCTATGTACTTTGATAAAACGAAAGTCACAAGGTATGCCAACATCGACGACCAACAAAACATACTGAAAAAGTTATAAGTAGATACTAATAGTTATGTAATAATAAAACTGAAATTATTGCAAAAATTCAATGTGAGATTTTTTGAGCTCAAACTGCTGAGTTAACAAAAAAAAAAACCTAATGATAATAATTCTGTCGGACCGAATGGTTATTGTAAAAAAAATTATAGATATTTACAACCAGATTGCTGTTCCAAATCTACAACTCCATTCGGAAAATCTTTCTCTCAGACTATACTTATATAATTCCAGTATTGATAAGCGATTATTGTGTAAGTTCAGACTTTCTGCTAATATATTGTACACAAACCAGTTTGTTTATTTGATCATTGATCACGTATACATTAAAAGTAAAAAAAAATATTATAAGTTGATTGGCGAAGTCTACTAAAATGATTCAAAAATTAAAATTCCAGTCTTAAAATTCAAAACTACCTTAAAACAAATTTTCCGTCTTTGAAATTTTTATTTTCAGTCAATTATTTCTTTTATCCTAAAATTTTTTTAACTTTTTCGTTATTGTAGAAATTTTTTCACTGCATTTTTAAACTGAATATATAATCAATTAATATAAAATCTGATAATTTTTTATATACATAAAATAAAAGGCTCGCCATCACCAAGAAAAAAACGAAACAATTCAACACCAGTAAAGAAAAACGCTGCAGAAAAGAAACAGATACTTCAACAACTTGTGTCTCCGCAATCAACTTCAGCTGGAAAAGCAAAACCAAATTTAAGTGATTTACTACAAATGTCGGAAAATAATTTAAAATCATTCGGAGAAAAAGCCGAAATTAATGAAACTTCTTTTTCTGGAGAAAATTCTGTAACCAAAATGCCTCGGCCTGTAAGTGATCCGAAATTAGAGAAAAAGGTCACATTTGCTAGATTACTAAGTAAAGTTTCAGCTGAAATGAGTTCCGGTTCTGAAGCTGATGCAAATGTAAGAATTTTTTTAAATACAATAAATTTATTAATATTGCAATTTAATTATTATTTATATAAATAAACAATTATTAAAAAATTATACTGTAACCATTACAGTTTAGACTTTTTGCCATAATTTTTTGAAGTTGTTTTTTGTTTTGTCTTATAGTGACAATGTTGTTAATTGAAGTTTCAATATGTTCAATATCATTGTAATTTGTAATCAATCATTTATTTTTCTCTTGTTATTTTAGTCATTGGAATACTAAAAAGGTTTAGCTTATCTTGTCAAAATGTAACAAAGCTTGACAATTTATTATTTAAAAAAAAATTAAAAACAAATCATTTGTAATCACATTTGAATCATTTTTACAAGATGAAAAAATAACATTTTATTTCACTCATTATTATACTTAAATATACATACATATCAGAGGGCTATATACCCCTTATTAAAATACTATACAAAGTAAATTCTGAATATTCTTCTTCTTAAAATCTTGTATATATACTAACGATTACCTTCAACTACTAAACTCGATATTGTCTGGTTTCGCTGATTACAAGGCGATAATTTCCTCTGGAATACTAGCAAGTGAGATCCCATATAACTAACAGTGTTCAATAAATTTAAAAGAATTCTGAATATCTAATTCCTAGTGTAATTTGAAAGCAATGATATTTCAAATACACGCTTTGGAACATAAGAAAATATATTAGAAATTTGAAATTGAATATTTCAAATTCTTTTATGGTGAAGCTTTTATATTTTTACAAAAAAAAGAGAAAAGATATTTATTTGCCTCCACTTAAGTTAAAGGAATACATCATTGAATTAACGTGGGAAAATGAGGTTAAACATTTAAGGTTTTTACTAAATAAAAAAAATCACTTTTTAATGCTTCAAATCACATATGGTTAACCAATTTTAAAAACTAATTCTGATTTTGTATCCTTAATAAAAAGTCATTTCTGTCTAAACTTAAAGAAATAAAATGGTTTTCATAAACTGATTTTCCTGGCCATAATTCTTTATTGTGAATATTCTCAAGGTTTGCTGCAATGGTTTCAGAAAATATATGAAATATATGCTCTCAGACACTAGTAAAATTTCCAATAAAAATTTTAATTCTCTATAAAAATGTGGTGGTAATTAATATAAATATAATATATGTAATGTTTGGTCGATATTACTTATACGGATAGATGGCTACTTAAAAAAAATGTTTACTGATTTGTACATTTATATAATTCATTGTAGTTAATACTTCCATCTTATATTATTTCACAACATATTTCTTTTAGGGCACAAAAAATTCAAGCGCCCTTAGTCTTCCCACTGATGTGCAGTATCGTGCCAGTTCTGTACCACCTTCACCAAATGCGCGTTCACCACACAGTATGACTAGTCAAAGAAGTGAATCTCTTTCTAGTTCGGAATTAGCTCTTGCTGACATAATTGCACAAAATATTAGTAATTTTAACACTAGTCGTAATAATAGGCGAGTAGAACATAAAGTATCGAGCGCCGATTCAATTTTAGCAATGTTTAGAAATTTTCCATCAACTAATATTGGCACCTCATCAATTACAACATATGTCTCACCATCAACGACACCTACTGATGCACTGGATGATGAATCATCATCTTCATCAATGCACACTCCAATAAGCTTTTCTAGTGGTCCGCCAGATTCACCTGTGTTCTATAGACAAACAACTATTGAAGTACCTGTTTTAGATGCAATAGGTGGTGCACATAAAAGTTCACCAACTGCTAGCAATTTATTACACCCACCGACTGTATTGCTTGAAATTCCAAGTAATAATGGAATTAACAAGTGCCTGTCGCCAATTAGAGAACTTCCTACTCCTATGCCTTCACCTGCATTAACTCCAATAATGCCCAGAACAAATAAACCGAATCCAGTACCTGATCATTTTCTAGCCGCACATTACAGTGATGAGGAAGACAAAAATAATGCCAAATTAACTGTAAGTTTAAATTAAAATACTTAAACCAGAGTAGAAATGATAAAACGATGAACCAAATAGATATATATTTTTTTTTTGTCATAACTTGTAGAATGGCGTTTAGAATAATCCACAATAATCGAATTTCGTATTGGTATTTTCTACAAGTTTAGAGTTAAAAGGTTACATTAAAGTGCTTGTATTATTTAATTCATATCTTCCAAAAAGTTTTTAATTATTTACTAATTATTTTTAAATTTTTCGATAGAAAAAAATCAAATTTAGTTATTTTGACAACATACATGTATGTAGAAGCTAAATTAACTTAATTAATTTCTTTTGTCTTCAAGGTAAATATTATACCAGACTTTTGCATTGATATAGCTCCAATAGAATCATCGGGTGATTCTAATACTACCGATACAACTACAACAACATTTTCGAAAATGAACATGCCCGAAAATAAAATTAACATGATGCCTCCTAATGTAACAATCGATATAGATCCTCCTACTCCAGAACAACGATCGCCTTCTCGGCCACGTGATTTAATTATTCCAAAATTAATTGTTCAACAGCCGAGTCCAACTAGATCTCGATTTCCAGTAATATTAGTACCAGGATCACCTCCACCACAAAGAGCAAGTATTGGTGAAACAAGTAGTATGTTTCCCAACAAAGCTCAACAGAAGAAGTAAGTTCAAATAATTGAAAAAAAAACTATTATACTATACTATGTGTTTTTACTTTTTTTATATACATATTTGAATGTTTTTTTTTTATTATATTGTTGTAGTTTATAATAGTTGTGCTTTTGTGTTAATTTAGTTCCATTGTATAAAATATTGAATTATTGCAATGAACTTTATAATAATAATTGTGTACTAAGCTTAAAATACAATTTGGGTTTAGGCTTTTGAAGCAGTTTGAAAAACCCACATCACTTGATCTCCCTTTTGTTCCACCGACGATTACAATAACTTCTTCAACCAACTTTACTGAATTAGAATCCGATGGTGATCTAATGTCACCTGCACCAAAAGTATGTCAAACCTCATTACTAGTACCAGGAAATCCCGCCGGAATGTGCTACTTAAGTCCGTTTGCGATTTGTACGAGAAACGATAGAACCATATCTGAAAGTAATTTAAGCTCATCAGGATATTCTAGCATGGCTAGCCCTGGACCAAGTAGATGTGGGTCGAATAATCCACTATTTCCTAATGAGATGGATGAACCAGGATCTGGGCATTCCAGTAATAGCTCAATATCACATCCAGGCATTTTAATCAGAAGATATGGAAGTATTTTAGCAAGCTGCAAAGAAGGTATTACAAATGAAAAAAGTAATCAACCCGGAACTAGTAATAAGCCAAATAAAGATAGTTTGCCATTAAGATCTGATTCAGAAACTTATTCCGATGATATATTAATTGAATCAAATGATGAAGGGATTGGAACTGATCATCTTGAAGAGAAAATTGAGTTAACTGATCTAAGGAAAAAGAAAGAACTAGAGAGTAATAACGAAACTGAAAAGCATTACATAAATACAGAGGAAACTCCGAACATGGCACAATTACAGATACCAACGATTGTGATAAAAGATGATGGAAGTGAGCTTGCATTATCTCCAATGTCTTCAAGATCTGAAAGTCCATTGAGTGAGAAAACAGAAATTTCAAGATTTTCTACTCATTTTTATGGTCAAAAAGATCAGCCGTTACCATTTACAGATTCCGATGGATTATATGATTTTCCATCATCTGATGGTAAAAGTGCAATAAATATACATCAAAAACGTTCTTGTAGTAAAAAAAGAGAAAGAAAATATCAGAAAAATCTCTCTACACAATCTCCGATTAAACAAGAGTTAGAAGTTTCACCAAAAGAAAATGCCAAACCAGGTCTATCCAAATATTCCTATTATCATACCCATGCAAACACAAACTCTAGAAAAAGTCCAAAACGGAGATCATACCAAAAGTACGCAATTGCTAGTAGTTCATCTTCATCTGAGAGTTTGACCTCGGCTAGAGAACTAACTTTTCGTGCTAAATGCAAGTAGTTGTAAGCTTAAATTTACTTTTGTAATTTATTTAAAATTAATTTTTTTTAACAGGCAAGACCTCTCCGATTCATGAAAAAAACAGTAAGGGTGAATTAGCACAGGTAATTTAATTAACCTTCCTTATTTAATTTTAGAAAGAAAAAACTTATTTTATTTTATCTTAAACACCGCACCTTTTATGGCGAAACCAAAAATTATGTTAAAAAATGTGTGGTGCAGGGCCATCTAGAAATATCACGAACGGATTGATTTTGTAGCAACAGATTTATATATATTGTTATTCTTAATAAAAAAAATATCGTTATGAGTGGTAGGAAACAAATATATTCAAATACCAGTTGAGCTCATTCAAAAACGCCACAGAAAAAAATACATACTTTAATTTTTTCCTGGATTTTGCAATTTTCTTTCCCCAAAAACCTTATTTGGACTATTATGATGAACGTTTAAAAAACAAAAAAAAGGAATCCTATTCTTTCTCAAGTGATCCGCTTACCAACGAACATCACTTAGTTTTTATTTATATAGATATATGAAGTTTTTCTAAGAATTATTTTATGAGAACGAAATGAAAAAGTTGGCATTTATTATTACTATACATTACCAATTTATTATTACTATACATTACCAATCTTTCTATCTATCTATATCTTTGTATCTATATTTATATAACGTATGTAATTTATAAACTTCTAATCAATGAGCCGATTTGGACGAAAACGGTACCATTGGAAAGATTATTTTTCAATGATGGTTTGTTGCTTTTTTTTCATGACATTAGGTTGACTACTTCCAGTGCTGGAAAACACCTTGATTCATTTGTTTGTATTTATAAATGACAGACTTAACACCGTCTTTTATGTAAAAATGAATTTTTATGTAGCACATACATACATCCACCTTCCTTATGTACAACGTAATGGCTTCTTTTTTTTTTTGGAGTTTCATGGTTTTATCAAAGATATGATTTAAGATCTTTGTTTGTGTTTAAAAACTTTTTTTTTATGTAATGTAACATTTTACTCAACAGCGTACGGATTGGGTTAAACACATTCCGGTATTCTTATTACATACACTTTTTATGATATTTATATGTACAATTTTATAGATTGATAACATCACTAAGGCTCCATTGCCGATTGAAAAAACCAGAAGCAGAATTAGTCGTCTGAAAGCTATTGGAAATCAAATAAGGTAATAATAGGTACTTTATAATATTTATATTATAAAATAATTTTTTGACAAAATATTCGAGCATAATCACAGTTACGGAAAAAGAAATATCGTATTAAATAGTAAATAAACTACTTTTTTAATTCCCAATTAGACAGACCCCTAGTGTTTTAAAATTATTTGAATTCTTTTTAGTACAGATTTGAAAATAAAACTTCCGAAGTTTTACAAAAACCACTCAATCCTTTCGACATTTGATTATTTCTATGTAAATCGTTCATTACAATTATTTCACAGATTCTTAAGAAGATTGGAAAAATCTATTAAACGAAAAGAAGCTTTAGTATCAGAGGTAGATGATGATGATGATGATGATAACGAAGATTGTGATGACGGACTAAATATAGGCAATGTCAAAAACTTTGATATCCCGAAAGTAACAAGTCCATTATTGATCCATTCAAATTTACTGAAACATCGAAATAGTTTGCAAAGACAAAAACGTCTTCCCATAAATCAAAACTTTATATTTAGTGGGTGCGATGCATATGGGAAAATAGAGGATACTAATTATGTTAGTAGTGATTAAAAAACAAAAAAAACCAAATTAGGTTGAATTCTTACTGCATTATTAGACGTACATTATAAAATAATAGTCTTAGGTCTAAAACTAAAAAATAAGTGAATCTTGTGATATAAATTTTAAAAAATAAATTATGTTTACTTTCTCGCTCTACGCTCGTACACATATTTTTTACTTTCATATTAATATTCGTGTATTACTTTACAATTTTAATTATTGCAATTATATTTTAATAGTGGAGTTATAAAAATCAAAGACCCTTATCAATCATGAAGCACTGTGGATGGAAATGTAGAATGAACACTGTAATTGTTTGGAATTAATATTACCTATCAAATAATGCCTACAATAATTGAAATTTTTATTCCAAAATTTAATAGAAAATTTTTATATATTATTATTGGCTAATAATTCATAATATTTCCATAATTATTCAAGCTTGAGAGAAATTAATTTTTTCACACATTCAAGATTTCCCTAAAATCGAATCTCAAAGTATGTATATTCAAATCACGTACATATACGTAAATCGTAACGTAAAAATTTAAGCTTTAGAATTGATTCGACTACTAAACGGATATTTCGAATATTTCTTCCTCAAAATTTTGGAAGTTTTAAATAAGTGCGCAAGCCATTAAACTAAGTATTAAGATTTATTTTTATTATTATTTAAAACTTCTTCATAATTTATACCTTACCAACTATCTAGAACAGTTTCAGTTTTTCATCTTATTTAATATTCAATTGAGAATTAAAAAATAAAAAAATAAAAAAAAATTTAAAAACAAACTTGTATTTATAATAAAAAAGAAATATTTAATTCGCCATATTTGATGTACAAAAAAATTGAATATAATATATTATATTGTCTTCAGAACTATACAAAATTTCAGCAAGATCGGATATCGGGAAGTAGTCGAAAAATCAATCACTAGATTTGTCCTTGACAGACATGAATCGAAGTTAAATAAAAATATGTATTAATTTTAAAAAACTATTGTTATTTTCACTTACCTTACCTTAGAGTTTATTCTCGAATATTTTTAAGTTGAATTATATGTTTTAAAATAAAACATATTTAACTAATAATAAAAATATTTTATCTACCTACATAGTACATGTATTCGCGATTAAAAATTTTAAAACTAATGTAGATTCACAAATTCACTAATAATATAGTCTTATACACAAATTAATTCGTATAATTAAATAATAATTTTTAAAATATTCTACGCCTTAATTTTCCAAACTTCTTATTTAGGAAATATTTGAATTAAATTTTGACTTATAGCTTATTTTGACCAAACTTTATCCAATGAAGACCAATAAATTTATAAATCTATTTATAATTTCACTACAATTCTCTAACTAAACAATAAGTGTACAATATAATAATAATAACAAATATTTGAAAAATTATAAATATTTAACAAAATTTCAAGTTCCGTAGTTTTGACTTTACTGACTGTAAAGTAAGTACAAGGAAAATATTATAAATAATTTTCCTACAATAATAATAAATTTTGAGTTTATTTTTTTATTAACACACACATAACTAGCTGATACTCTGTTATCGTCAGAATTATTGCAAATAACTTATATATGTATGATTAAAAAGGTATGATTTTAAAATGAATGTGATAGGCAATCAATCACGATGTCAATTTATGTTATACGATATAGTTACTTCGTTGTACCTATTTTTAAAGCTATAATAATAATTTAAATCTAAAGTTATACGTAAAAGCATTTTTTTTTAAATATAGTAATAATATCAAATAATGCGGCAAATAAAAAAGTCTCTTGTTTTATCTTCATAATTGTATTCGCCTAAAAATAAAACATTATATTATATTTCAATTAAATGAAGTTCTTCTACCATTTGAAAGAAAATATGAAAAAACTTTCAGTATTTGTATATTGTTTCATATAAAATTGTTAATATACAATTTTATTAAGTGATTATTAAAGAGATATTTTAATATAAATCAAAATATATTATATATTTAACAATTTAACTCAATCTGCAGACTCTAAAATGGTTAATAATTATTAATATTCCAATTGCGGTTAACATTCAATATTATTAAAATATCTTTTATTTTATGAATGACATTACATAAAATATTAATTAAAGTCATGATCAGAGATTAGTAATAAAATAAAAAATCATGCTAACAATATCATGAATAAGTATTAAATAAATAGGGAGATCAAAAATTATTAATTTATTAATACCTATAAAACAGATTTTGGCCGATCTAATTCATTAAATTTAAAAATTAGTCAATAATTAAGGCAATTAAAAAAAATAATTTATTTGTATATAAACAATATAACGTAAAAAAGTATGATTAAGCTTTTGCACTTTAAAAATTTCTGCAATTTTTTAAACAGTAAAATTAAAAATCAAAAGATATGATGACGATTTTTTTTCTCATTTTCCTTTTAAAAAAAACGGAAACTTACAAAAAACAAAAATTTGAAATCATATGTTTGCAAAATGTTCTTGAATTTGACCACCATAATTAGAAGTATATATTTATTACGTATGTACGAGTATATTATATAAACATAAATTTATTACGAATTCATTTATTGTAAAAGTCCTTGTACGGATAAGAGCCAGTAAAAAAAAGTACCTAATGGTTAAGGAACTAATTCCGATTATTAAATTCAAAATTAGTTTGCTGTTAAAAGGAAAGAAGCCAATAATTCTAAAGGATTAAAAAGAAAATTCAATCCTTAATCCTTTAAAAAAAACTAATTTCACATCCTTTTGTAGAACGCAATATTTTCTTAGCGCCTAATGACAAATTGACTTATTTTGAAAACTAACACCCTAATAGTAGGATTATAATAGAAATATTAATATATGGCAATATTATAACATTATGTAAATCTATTCAATTGTAAGAGCACTATCATTACCTTAATTTTTTTTTTAAATAAAACGAACGCGCTTTTTTTTTATAAATTATTAAAAATGTTTATATTGTAATTATTCCTAACGAATTATTTAAATTAAATATATGTAACAAAATGATTATATAATATATATAATGTATAAATTATATTATTATATTGCTCCGCTTTTCATTATAAAATATATTAAAAAAAAAAACATGCACTCAATTTAAGTGTTCATATTTATTTCAAAATAGATAAATAAAAATATTAAGAATATAATAATGATACAAAAATTTATTAAAAACTATATTTGGAAAAAATGTTGATAGTACTTAAGTTATTATTGCAATAAACGTTTTTAACTGAAAAACTGAGTTATACTTTTTTTTCTGAATAGTGTTGAAAAAAGTTGTATATAGAACTTCTGAAGCTGTTTGTCACTATCCATCGAAACAAAGCAGAATTGGAAATTTTTTTTAATTGTTTTCCTTTAAGATGATTTCATGTTACCACTATCATACAGAGTAACGCCAAAAACAAAATTTTCTTCCTTTATTTTTCATAGTAGGTACTTATAGTAGATTATTGTATACGTAAACTAAATTTGTTATTAATTAAGAGTTCTGTATACACAAAAATACATTGACACGAGTCAATACTATTATATCACGAGACCGAATGTATAACAAATTTTGTTTACATATCCAATATACTGTTTTAATGCGTAGGGGAGAGGTAGTTGCAAAGAGAGAATATTTTTTCTTCTCATTTTTTTTTTTTGTATTTGGCTGTATTGAAATATTGTGAGAGATATTATGTTTGTTTAGGTATTAGGTAATATTCAATACGAAACATCTAAATGATTTCATTATTCACGCTGATGCATCTAAATTTTTTCATTATATACGCTGATGCATCTAAATTTTTTCATTATTTATAAGGCTGTCACACTTCGGCTTTTTAATGGCTTTTTGAAAAAGCTATCATCGTTGTGGCTATTTCGTGGCTTTTTCCATACAAAAAAAAGAAAAAAAAGCTAGTGGCTTTTCAAAAAGCCACTAGAAAATCAGGGATCAAATAACAAATGAGCTCTGTGAGAAAAAAATAAACTAACAATTGCATACTTCCAGGAAGTTGGCGGCAATTTTTTTAAAAAAAACAAAAAAAATTCCCAAAAAAAAAGGAAAAAGATATGACAAAACGAGAAAAAAAAAGAAAAAAAACCAAAAAGTGCAAGTGTGAACGCATTTAAAAAAGCCGTCATGAGTAGTGGCTTTTTAGTTGTAGTGTGACTCACTTATTACGCAGATGCATCTAAATGATTGCATGTGTATTGACGCATATAATACTCCATTTAGTGATCTAAATTCTATAGCACTAAATACAACATAACGATCCCCAACGCATTAAAAACAATTATTTATTATAAATTGTTTTTTGTTTTTTCTTTCGCGCCTCTTCCGTTTGATTACTTCCACATCCTTTTTTTTTTTTCATTTCACTCCCGATGCAATAACCTCCGTAAAAAGAAGATTCGCTTCAAAAGTTTCGCTTCAAAAAAAAATTTAAAAGATTATATTAAGATTTTTCGACAAAATTAAATTGTTTTTTCATGAACTACAACAAAGAAAAATGATGTCTTAATCCCCAAAACCTAAAAAGGCTCCTATGGAAACAGGCAAATTCTTTGGTCCATAAAATTATGTCCATAAAATTATTTAGGAATAAATTATTCCGAATAACCGGCTGAATAATAAAAAATTCTTATTAATTTATTTTGTGACCCAAGAATGTAGACTAAACGAAAAGATAAAGAAATTTTAGAAAATCTGGAAATTATAATTATTGATTTTTTTAAGTCTATAATTATTTTCTTGAGGATTTATAATAACCAAATTATGTAGAAAATATTTTTGCCATTTTATAAACATTTTCGATCACCAATTTATCCACCAGAGGCGGACGCTACCTGGTACAGCCTACAAAAATAAATTTAGCGAGATGTGATTAAATACCGAAAGATGGCGTTATTGCTAATCGTCCAGCAGCAAACCAGCAAACAAAAATATGTTACAGTTACAAATACAAAATTGAAAATGTAAACAAAGTTAAGTTTACAATTTACTAAAATAAAATTAAAAAATTTTAATTTTTCAAAAGGACAAATATTAGCATTAAAAAATATTTAAAATAAAATAGAATACAAAATTTAGTTCGTTTTTAAATTGAGATTCACATAAGTGAGATTTAGAAATTAAGAAAATACCGTACTTAGGTATAAATGAAAATATTATTCTCATCATCAGTTCTCTTCTCACTGAAACTTAATTCATTTCGTACAAAATAAATCTTCAAAACTAAAAATATTGAAAAAAAAGGGGATAAATTGAAAAATGAAAGAAAATTGTGAAAATTCGGTAAAAATTGCTGTTAGAGAAAGAATATTGGAAAATAATAATGATTCCATAATTAGAAAAATAGATAGAACAGGTAGTTTTCTTGTCGGTGAAAAAGTATTTTGTTTTGATTACATTTTAGACAATATTACCCAAAACGAATTGTGGGATACACTTGGCAAACCATTAGTTGATAAAATTTTTCTTGGATTTAATGCAACATGTTTAGCTTACGGTCAGACTGGAACTGGAAAAACATATTCAATGGGGCTCAATATTAATGAGTTTATTAATAATAAAAATTCTGAAAATATGGGAATTATTCCAAGATGTTTAGATGAAATTTTCAATAGAATCACCACCCATTGCCAGCATTCAATTGCTTATATGTCTTTTATTGAAATTTACAATGAGAAAGTTTATGACATGCTGTCTAATAATTGCTCAGAACAAATAAATGTTAAAGGTAAGAGAATATTTATTTATAGATGGACACCTAGGTATAAATTTGATTATGTCAGAAGGTAGGTGTTTTAGAAGTTATAGTATAGGTATAAGCCTCTTAAGCCGATTCGTGAAAACAAAGTTAGTTCTATTCATTCTTTCTATGATAACATTATTTTTAATTTTCAGGTTACAGATATGCCCGTGATGTTAAAAAACAAGTGAACACTATTGATGAAGCTTATGCTTTATTAAAAAAAGGAAACCAAAACAGACATGTTCGACCAACAAAAATGAATTCGTTGAGTTCCAGATCGCATGCAATATTTACAATTCATATAATGATGGAATCAAACACTTCTGTTTTGAATTTAGTTGATTTAGCCGGATCCGAAGGTAAATTATAAAATTTTTATTTGATTTTGCAATTCCAGTTTTAAAATAATTTTTTTTCAATTCTAACTTTTTAGGAGTAAAACGTACTGGTCATGAAGGTTTGGCTCGAGAAGAAGGTGTCAATATCAACCAGGGGCTATTGTCAGTTGGAAAAGTTTTGCAAGCAATTATATCGAAAAATAAAGTTGTCCCATATCGAGATAGTGCATTAACTTGGGTACTCCAAGGTGTGTGATTATGATTATAGTTTGATTTTGTTTACTTATTTCACAATAGTGTCGAATAGTATTCAAGATGAACTGTTTTAGATATTTATTGAGATATTGAGACTGAATAATTCAATTGCCAATACATAATAAATGGTATTGTAATTTAATTTTAATCGAAATCTGATTAACTTTCCTCCAACTTACTAAAAAAAATTTTTTTCTGTCAGTAATTGGATTTATTTATTAATGATTAATATTTTTTTCATTTCAGATTCCCTGAATGTGAATTCATATTTCACATTATTAGCATGTGTAAGTCCTTTAAAAGAAGATTTAACAGAAACCTACTCAACTTTGAGATTTGCTCAAAATGCCAAACTGTTAAAAAATGATCCTCAACTTAATCTCCAAATAAATAACGAAGTCAACAAATTAAAAGTAAGTTTTCTTTTAACCTTTTTTTTTTTTTTTTAATTCACACAATTTGGAAAACATTTCTAGAGTAAAAAATCTAATTCTCCTCTGAAGAATCATAGAGATCGCATTACAGCATTACTGCCTCCATTCATTACTTCAAGCCAAAAAAAAAATATGCCGAAGTTTAACACATTTTGTACACCAAATAAAGTGAAACAAAAATTTAAAAAACTTAATTTTACCGAGTCCGAGGTGGCGGTTCAACTAACCAAGGTACCAAGGTATGTCAATTAATAATATAAAATATATGCCCTTGTTAATAATTAACGAATATGAAACTGTCCATTTTGGTTGTATGAGATATCTTTAATACCAAAATTCTTATTTTTTTTTGCCTTATAAATAAAATCTTTGAGTACAACATCCTTAATTTCAAAATATTTTATTTTCAAAATCTTTAAATACATAATCTTTAAGTACCAAATACATTATTTTTCTAAACTATAAAATAGAAAAAAAAAAATATTCGAGGTATCCGAAGCAAAGTTTTTGATTATAAATTTGAGCACAAAATAAAAAAAAACCATTACATTTGCATTATATTATGAATGTTCACTTTTATCTTATTGAAAGTAGAGAGAGAGAGATTTTAATCTAGAGAGAGAGAGATTTTAATCTATTTTAAATTACGCATAACCCTATAGATTTAATTATACATACTTATTTGTCGAAAGAATTTTATCGTCGTGTATATTTAATACATAAGAGATCTATATGTTATTAAGAAAGTATTAGTCGAACACAATATGCTAATAATTGTAACGTTTTGATATTTAATAAACAACCGGAAAATAACTCAGTCGCCAGGATCAAGGACAAATAATAAAAAGAAATTTTCAGAGAAAAATTAAATAGTCTATACTACCATAGTAATAGATAGACGATTAAAATTCCGCTTCAAAGGAAACTTTGACAAAAATTGAAAAAAAATTAAAAATTAAGAAAATAGAAGTTTTTAAGATTAATAAAATTCTTTAATTTTTTTCGAGGCCACAATTATTATTAACTCGTACAAGAATTTGTCTGTCTGTATATTTCTTCTTTTTTTTTTACTATTTTCGACACTCTCGTAGACCCACTTTTCGTCATCACAGCGACCTGAAATTTGGCACACAGGTTCATGTCGCGTGACAATTGAATCTATCAAAATTTGAATCGGAAATTTCCATGGAAAACCCGGAAAATCGGGAAAAATCATTTGAAAATTTGGTAAAAATTTGATTAGTGATAAATCCGTTTCAGGAAAAATGCAGAGTTTTCCGATTTTTCCGAAAAATTTTTCCGGAATTTTCGAACTATTCCGTAAAATTTTCGGTTGAAAAAGTTTTCTAAATTCTGCAGGATCATGTTCCCTATCAACTGGCATCATTATTTTCTCTCCGACAATTGTGAAAACTTGTAGAAAAAATCGAGGAAAATTAATGTAAAACGCTTTTTCGGAGTTTTTCCGACCAAGCAAGCGTTTGAGCGTTTTGCAACCTGAGATAAAGTTGTAGAGCGAAATGAGTTGCATAAAGTTGCTTTTGTGGAAAACTCCATGGAAAACCCGGAAAAGCGGGAAAATCATCGGAAAAATTTTCATCGGTATGATTAGTGAAAAATCTTCAACAATCATGAAAACTTGCATGAAAAATAGAGGAAAATTGGTTTGGCTTGTCCTCAGTTTTGTTTGAAAACTCGTTTTTTACTTATTTTTTTTTTAAATATTAAGATTTTGAAATTCGGGATTTAGTTAAGAAGATTTTATATTTAAGGTTTTTGCAAATAAAAATTGTAAGGATTTTGTAACTAAGGCAATCGAACTAGAATCGTCTATTTTTCGTGTAACAATGGTAATAAATTAATTGTTTTTTTTATTCAAAAGTGAAAAAACAAAAAAAAACTTAGTATTTATTACGATATATTAACTTTAAATCTGAGTCACGGCATTTTAAAAACTAAAATTATGTAATATCATTCTTGCACGAAAAGTGGAAAATCTCATCATCGTTAATTTTCTCAATTAACAATGAAACCGATAACAACGAAAAGTAATAATAAATCATTATCAAAGTCATTATTCATTTATGACTTTATTATCAATCATAAGATAAAAGTACCACTAAGTTTTCATCTTCTTGGAAGTGATATTTATAATTTATACATTCAATTTTTTTTTTAAGTAATTATTAAAGATAGTTGTAATTTTTGTATATAAATGTCAAATAGAAGTTTTTATTCAATTTTTCTACTGATAAAAATTAATCAAATCTAAGTAAAATTGTAAATGATAAAATAGTAATATTAAAATTATTAAAAATAAACGAAAATGTATTAAATACAAATTAGACCTTAAAAAAAATTAGGTATAAAGTTGCAAAATGAAACTAAAATACTAACGAGTTAAAAATAATAAATAATTCAAATCAAAAAAGTAAAAAGGTTTTTCAATGATTAATTAACTATCACAATATGATAATAAGATTTTTACAAGGATAACTATCAAATTCTACCCGATCATAATACAAATAATTTTTTTTATTAACGAACTTATTTTTTATTTATTCATATTTTCAGAATACATTTCGAAAATGAGAAATTTGATCATTTAATACAAACAAATAATGACACATTAGAATCAAGACCATCTTTAAACTTGTCCACCTCTACAGCCTTGGATGTTCCTATTTCTCAATCGTAAAATAACATTTTAAATTATATATCTGTAGAATAAAAATTTAAATTTAATTTTTTTTTTTTCAGTTATAGTCCAATAGTGAAAAAATGCATGTCAGAATTTGAGCCTAAACTGGATAAAATTGAAAAATTAATTGAATCACTAAAGCAGAACAATGAAGTCACCGCTAATACTATGACCATCAACACAAACAGTTTCGAAAATAGTGGAAATTATAGAACTCCTAAAAATAAAACTGACGGGTAACAAAAAAAGTTTACATGCACATAAATAACTTCACTCTTTAAAAATTGTTTATTTTCCATGGTATTTATATAGTATTTCGTAATCTGTTATAAAATACTATAAAGTAGAGCGTAATATTTTTGATCTTGGGAAGCCGGTAACAAAATTCTTGGATAATAGTTTAGACCAAATTTTTGCTACAAAACTCTGAAATCTGAAAATTGGAATTGTGGAAAAAAAGAACAAATTTGATGGTTCCACATTTTTTTTTTATTTATTTTACATGATCAATAAACAAAAAATATTAAAATAGACAACAATATATTAATACTTTGTTAAAAAAACGTGTACATTTTCTAAAATTCTTAATAGCCTCACTGTGAAAAATTGGTTTTGGTTTTGCAAGTAATTTTTTGATACCAGGGTGAGTGTTCCGGATTTTTTTAATTTTGATTTTTGTGGCTCAAATTTGAAAAACATATTTGCTGAGATTTTGAAGTAAAGGAAACAGATAATGAGAAAAATCAAACGCAGCTATAAAACAAAAAATATGGTATTGTGCGCAAAACAAAAAAAATTAGCAAAAAACTAAAAATTAGAAAAATCCAGCTCACCCACCCTGGAGCCACGTTTATATTGTTTAAAATACCTAAAAATCCCTTCAGTCAAGATAGTATAAATATGAAAATGGGGGTTTAATCATATTTAAATGTTGTAAAGTCGACAATGTTAAGATGTAAATATTATATAATAGGATTAAATTTTTGTCTGAATGAAAAAGTAAACGAAATTTATTTTCTTTCACCTTGAACTTAGGATCGAGTAATTCGTGATCAACCACTGTTCGCACGAAATCTTTCTCCTCTTCAGTACAGGACAGTTGACTAAAATTTAATTTGATTAATTTAAAAACTGACTTATGTAAAAGTTTGTAACAATTGTTAAAAATATTTTTTTTTTTAATTTGTAGGTTGCAATGGGAAAGTATTAGAAAAGAGCTTAAAGATATTGTTCGGGAGGAACTACGTTATGTGACAAACAGAAACATTATAGAAGAATATAATGATAATGAAAATTGTGAAAGCAATTTAGTAAGTAAAATCTAACTTAAAAGTGCCACATTAAGTTGAAATGTGTGCAAATGTGTAAATTAAGTATTATACGAAGTCAAATCGTATTTGCATACTTACCATTTCAAAAGGTCTAATTCTATCATATACGAAATTTTATTGCTCGATAGACTTTATTGCTCATCGATGATTAAAAAAAAAAATAGATTATAATGATTTAGATGTCCATTACCTACATTTATTTCTGGAACATGGGAGACTCAATTGTTAGATTAAAGTTTATCCACTTTTACTCTGTAATGCTTTTACTTAAAAAGCATATTAATTAAGTTTTTTATTGATGTTATGTTTTTTTTTTTGTGATTTTTTGAAATGACGCCAAAATTTCAAAGTTTACCCAAGAAATAGTAAATGATTTTATTAAAACGAAATTACAATTGAAATATTTAAACTAGAGTCCAATCACTAAGATTTTTAACGATTGTGTTTAGTCTTTTAAGTATTAGCATTAATACATTTAAATAACTTTCATTTTATTTTTTAAACGACTGACATGTCTTGAATTTTTTCTGTTCCGTTCAAGTACTTACAGAAGATTGTTTCTGTTCTTTTTGATTCGTGATTCGATCACTATTTTTTCTGCTTAATCATTTTCTAATTGAATCATTTTCAACAATTCGCGTCAAAAATATTTGAGCAAACTCATTTGTATTCAAACACTATCATACATATATAAATTATTTGCGCAACGGTTAGATTTGCGTATTTTCACCTAACAAAGCGAAAAAAACTTGATTGTTCTATTCTGATTAATGTTCTGATTGTTCAATCAATTAAGAATAGTGCTATTATTGAATAAAAGTTTCTTATCAGTATCAAAATAATCATAATAATAACTCAAAATTGCTTCCTTTTTATGTTTCACCTCAAGTTCAATATTATAATTATTATTTGTTCGTTTTTTTCAGCCAACTGAAGATCGTTGCTTCAAAATTCCATTTGCTCCACCTGTCTTTCAACAGTCAAATGATACTGAAATTAATATCAGAAAAAAGAAACCACATGAGCCTACCAAATGTATTCTTAGAAGTGAACGATCGTTTTCAACTGATATTTGTTTATCGCAAGCATCTCTACCTACTCTTCGAAGGAGTAGACGTTTATCATCAATTTCCAGCACAGTCAATATAATTGATACATCTCCGAAGAATTTGCGAAGGAGTAAACGTTTATCATCAATTTCCAACATTGTTAATATAATTGAAACATCTCCGAAGGATTTGCGAAGAAGTAAACGTTTATCGTCAATTTCCAACATTGTTAATATAATTGAAACATCTCCCAAGAATGTGCGAAGGAGTAAACGTTTATCATCAATTTCCAACATTGTTAATATAATTGAATCATCTCCAAAGAGTGTTGCAAGTTCAATGATGTTAGAGAAAAGAAGATCTAGTGTCATCGAAAGGTCTGTTAAAAATGAACGCAAATTAAGACAACATAATTTGAAAAATAATTACACGAAAGTTAGCTTCATTAACAATTATTTTATTGAAAATCAATGTGAAACAAAGAAGTTTAAGAACCTAAAATCTAGGCATAAGGAAGCTGTGCTAAAATTAATAAATACTGGATCAATAAAAGAACTACAAATTTTACCTCAAATTGGACTTAAAACTGCATACCAAATTGTCACTCACAGGACACTAAATGGCATTTTCAAAAAACTCGAGCATTTGCAGAACTTACCTGTTTGGAAAGGTAAAACTTGGGAAAGATTTAAACAGGCAAATAATTTAGAATGAAATAATAAAAAAATTTTAAAAAATGCAAAAAAACTGTATTTATTTATATATCGTTAGCTTAAGCACGTCTACAAAATGCGTTCAATAATTTAAATATAATTCAAAATAATATTTCAAAGAATAATTAAAACAAAAGTAAATACCTAATTTGATTCACCAAATACTATTATTACCGAAAAAACAATCACAAAAGAAGAAGTGCTTACCAATTAAATTGCAATCATTATCAACCATCTTTCTCCAACCCTGATAATCAGCGTTATTTAACATATACATCAAGTGGAACATTTCATTCTTCTAAAATTGCTAATTTTTATAAACAAAAACTTCTTTTCTTCTGAATACCTAGTTCAAAAGAAATATTTAATTTTTTGAGATCAAGATCAATAGTTAATAGCTCGTTCAACAAAAATGATTTATCCCAAACAAAATTGGAAACTCGTCTACATAATAAAAAAATTCCTAGTTCGAGAACATGTTCCAATCAAAAATTTATTAATAAATCGGTTGACGACTGATTAAGCATAATTCTATAAAACAACAATTTATAATTTTAAATAATTTTTGAAAGATAACAGAGGTTCGGTCACTTTTCGAACACCAAAACAAAATCCAACTATTGAATTTAGCCATCTGGGAACATTAGTAAATTTACTTTAAGACTTCTAAACATGAGTAAAGTGTGACGTAACCAAGGCAAAAAATAGATTAATCTTAATATGAACTGAAATGAAAAAAATTGAGGCTGTAAAATTATAAATAGCAAAAGTTAACATGCTTCTCCTTGCTAAGTTATCAATCATAAGACCAAGACTTTTAACTGCATTTTTAAAACAATCCACAGTTCTACTCAATTTAACATTTACAAGATCAAAAATATAATATGCTAGTCTTTTGGTCAGTGCTCTTTGATAGGTATAAAATTCGCTTGTATTATGTATTTATTATTTGTAAGATAAGTTTAGCTATTAATGGAAAGATAAATAAGGTAAAAAATTCGATACGTTATTATATTAGGACCAATGTTTTTCTACCTTAATACACTACACTTATTATGTACGTTAAAAATGAGAACGAGATAACTAATTTTTTTATGAAGAATATCGATATATTCAAGTAATATAATATTCTTTACCTTTTTTACAAAATTTGCTCATGACTAAATCGAAAATGTTGCTAAACGCATGACTAAAATTTTTGAATCCTTCAAGAATAAAAAGGAAAACTCTTTGAAATTCGAAACAAAAGTTTTTTTGTCATTTATCGCATAGAAAAAAAAAAAGAATTTAATATAAAAAAAAAAGTTAATAATAAAATGTAAAATTTTTGTTTTAGAAATAAACTTTAAAAAAATTATGAATTGCATTCATATTTTTCCAAGAATTCATCTAATTAATGAAAAATGTTCGAATATTGGATCTACATGATTGTTTTACTTTTTGGTGTATTTTTTGTTCCCGTAAGTATATTAACTATGGCTGATACTTTTAATTAAAAAAATGTCATAATATGTTTCCCCAGTCTAAATATCAAATATTGATTTCCAAACAATAAAAGAAATTTTCTTATAAAAATTATTAATTTAAATAGGTGTTTAAATAACAATTTTTTTTTTTTTATAAAAACATAAATCAATTTTCTTCTTTATTTTTGTAGGTAACAGCTGGATTTTGTGAAGGTGGCCACATTTGTTCTTCTCCAAGGGAGTGTTGTCGTGAAGGTTGTTGTCCACCATATCAAACTGGTCCTAGAAAACTAACACCAGCTACAGATCATGTTCTTAATTTATTTTTTATAAGTCATTGGTATTTTTGGTAAAAAAAATTTTTAAATTTAAATATTATCGAAGAAGTTAAATAAATTCTATTTTCCTTTAAAAATATATATTATGTTAATTAATTATTTAAATGTAAACATAGGTTTTTTTTTATTAGACGCATGTAGGATTTGGGTACATATTATATTATTTTGATTTTACGCATTACAAAATAATAAGTTAATAATAATAATAATAATATTTAATTAAAAAACTAATAAAATCACCATTAACAATTAAGAAAGAGCCTTGAATTAATTACACTAATTTTAAGTTCATGTAATATTTGGAAGAAATTTACGAAGTGAATTAATGGAAAAGTTGTATGTACAATGTACATAAATATCATTTAATGAAGCCAATTTAATAGAAACAAATACATAAAATGTATTCGAATGTTATCTTATTTTACCAATATTAGTTGTCTTTATTTTGGAAATCAAAATATACATTATTGTATATTGTATTACTTTTCCCAATTGAAAAATTTAAGTAAATTATTATTTTTTTTTGTAGAAAATGAAAAAAAAAAATGCTAATAGTAATAATGAATTGGTAATTTCTATCAAATTTTTAATTAATTCTATTTAAAATGTACCTAGACAATTATTAATTTTAACTTCAAATAATGTTTAAATTTCTGATTTTCCCTCCCAGGAAGATTTAACTAAATTGTTTGCTTTCCTATCTTTTTAATCCGAGCAAATTTTTTTAAGGAATATTAAATAAAAAAAAAACAGAATCAAGTTAAAATTATACTTTAAATTTAGTGTAAAATTGTTAAAATCAAAATTTTCTTCTGCAATTATTAAAAATAATAATATTATAAATTCTTGCATCATATTTGTATTAGAAAATTTTCTTTCAATTATTGAATTTTTAGGTGCGTTGTTGTTGCAATTCTTCTAGCCGTTCTTTGTGCTTATTCATTATGGAAAAAAAGGAGGCAATTATGTGGTTGGAACAATTCTGATCATCATGCTCAATCTGAGGGAGATTCAACAGGATCATGTTATGCTCCACCTCAATATAGTAGATGTAATTCTTTTCGTCATCCACCTCCACCGTACGGCGAGGTAAAAAATTTAATTGTATTTCCAATATATAACAAACCATTAAAATGTCTAAAGTGTAAAATTTGCTCCCAAATCGAAATGTAGCAAATACGTTTACATATTTTATAAAATTTAAAATCTAAAAGTTTTGTTCAATAATATTTTTAAACGAAATTTATTTAATAGATATAAGTTCCTCTACCTCTATGATCTTTAATTTTTTTTTTATAATCTTGAGAACATAATGTATTTAAATTTTTAACAACACTTAAGTTTGTTTCATTTTCAAATTAAATTAATTTTATTATTTTTTAGGTGACATCCAAACCAGATCTTTATCCTCTTGTATTTACATGTAATACTGATAATAATAAATCTGGTGGAAGTTATTTAATGGTCCAATATTTCCGAAATTTAATTGTTCGACCTGTTGGATCACTGTCAGCAGCAAGCACTGTGGATTCACTTAGTTCAAGTTTTATTTGTAATGCTAACGAAGCAAATTTGTTAGTTCCACCTCCATATTCTAGAGCGGCAAGTCCTGAAATTGGAATTCATTCACATTTTATGTTACCACGATCAGCATCACAATTAGTTTGTCCAACTAATTGTTTACAACCCCAGTTAATGTCAACGAATTTTATTAATAATAATAATAATAATAATGGAAATATTGTTCACACACCGTTAATTATATCCTCACCATCGTCACTAGAACAGCAAAGGGGATCTGATACAAATATACATTACTATCCAACTGTGAGTAATCGTAATAAGCAATCAAATGGTATTGTAACTTCTCACAGCGATCAACAACTCAAATTTATAACAAATAATAGCAGTAGTAATAATATTAGCGACGTTTTTATTGATAATAGCTGTAGTAACAATAGTGTATCGAACGGTTTAATAAATAATAATAATAATAATAATAATCTTAATAACAAAATAATAACAACAACGCAAATAATAAATAATGGTGAAAGAATTTCAACGAGACAAAATTCATCATCAGTTATATATAATTCGAGCGGTTCTATTAATGACGATAGCGGTGATATGACAAATGCCACTATAAATATTATTCCTAGAACCGATTTGGATCCAGAATATTGTGCATTTCGTAGGAATTTAGAAAAATTCCAACTCATGCAAAAACCTTTTAATGGCCATCAACTAAGTGTAGATTTAATAAAACGTTATGATGGTGGTGGTGGTGTTGGTGGTGGCGGGCTTCAAAGCTTTTTAAATTCAAACACATGTTCAATAGTAAGCAGTTTAGCAAATATTAATTCGCCAAATTCACCTCCACAGGCAACAAGTCCTACCAGTGAAATAATTTTAGATAATTTAGCATCAACTGAAAATCAAGCTTCACAACAAATAATTATGCAAAACGACAATAGCATTAATTTAGATTTAGAAGATAAAATAGTTGACATTAGTAATAGTAGAGGCAATAATAGAAACACAACTACCACACAACAACAACAACATAATATATCGTTACAAAATAAAAAGAAAATTTTTTCAAAATCGAATAAATCTATGTACATTCCTATTACTAATAATTTAAATAATTCTAATTCAAAATCAATCAAAAGTCCTGTTACTGCTGCAAGTTATTTTATAAAAAATCGGGGAAAACGAAGTTATAATTCGAAGTCGGCACCCACAACACCTGGCTGCATTCCAAATTTCATTGGAGATGATAACAGTCCATTATTGAACGAATATGAAGAAGATGCTGAATATAACGCATAATTTATTTTACTTTTTAATTAACGTTTATTTATTAATTTTAATTAATTACTGTGGTGTTAAGCTAAAATTAAAAAAAATATAGCCCTTAAATATATTAAAAATTAGAAAATTCTTTTATTTTACAAAATTACAAATACCAATAGGAATTTATCGATCTGCTTTTTCCCTTTCTCCATCCAGAAGATATATACGAGAACTTATAGATAATTTGAAGATCGTTCCTAATGTTGGGATTTTTGTTTATATTATGCGGGCCATACACGGTCCAACTTGGTCCAACTTGCCCACACACGATGCAACTTGCCATGTTGTCAACATGTTGTACAACCAAGTTGGACCGTGTATGGGCCGCATTATAAATTAATAGTGACCTTTTGAATACCTACCTTTATTTATTTTCAATCTTTTGCAACAACTACTAGGTACTCAAAATTATACTTTTTCATATGCACTGTTATTAATGTTATTATACTATTTTTGCACTTGAGCTCTTTTTTTTTATTAGACCAAAGCAGAACAATTTGAGTCAGGGCTGCCAGATTGAGGAATTTTTTCCACAAACTGAGGAAATTTTTAATTTCGGGGGAAAAAAAAAAGTTCTAAAAAACGTGGGGAAAAATTTGAGGAAAATGTTCTTTTCTGAGGAAAATTTGAAGAAATTCAGAAATATTGTGCTAACGTTGGCAATCAACAATATTTAAAATTTAAGACTCGTAAATTTTTTGCACCCTAATGATTTTAAGAAATTTATATCATTACCATATTCTTCTACGTACGTTGAGCTCAAATTCTATTGTTCGAACTAAAGTTTTTGATTTACAACATATAGGTACCGCATAAAATCTGAACACATTAAAAATTTGAGGAAATCTTGCAAGAATAAGCTGTTTTTGGGGAAAAACTGAAGTGAGTAAAACCGTTATCCAATTTATTTTTTTTTTAATTTAGGGTAAAAAAATTTTAGTACACAAAAATATAAAAAAAATTTGAGGAATTTTTTTAAAAAAGTGTCTATTTTGGGGAAATTTCTTGAAAATTTGAGGAAATTTCATTCATTCCATCTGGCAGCCCTGATTTGAGTCGACGATGCAACAAATAAGCGATGTAAATGACTTGTACGCCGACGACGAATTTAATGACATATTGTTGATGTTGATAAACTATAAAAAAAAATAAACAAAAAAATTAATCAAATTAAATAATTGAATTGAAATTGAAATAAAAAACAAAAGTTTAATTATTAATTCTCTTCTATAATAATTGATTGGTTCGGTTGATTTTCTTGGACTTGGTGTTGGTATTTGAATTTGATAAAATTATAATATTCAATTTGAATTTGAATTGCAGCCTGACTGAAAATAAAAAAAAAGTTAAACTTCTAGATCAAGCCTCTGTGTCCTGAAATTTATTGTTCTGAGAAAAATTATTAAAAATGGATCATAAATTCGATATTTGTAGAATATGTGATTCAAATTATCAAATAGAAAAAATGTGTCACTTGTTTTCAATTGAAGTGGAATTTATGTTGGAATGTTTACAAATAAAAAAAAAAGTAAGTTTTATTTTCGAAGAAACCCTTAAAAGGCTTAACTTTTGACACTCTAGTTACTAGTACATACTCCTTCAATTAGAAGGTATACTTACCTACCTACCTAGTTGAAAAATTATTTTGATCAAAGACTCTGAAAAATATAGGAATGTACGGACTTCTTTATTGCAACTGTTTTTTACAATATTTTTATCCCCCAAAACAAAAAAAAAACGGTTTTGCTTTAATAAAATGCGAATGAATTTTAAAAATGAGCTTGAGATTCGAATTCAAAGAATTTTAAACATATATAGGTACCTAGGTTCAAAATCAGAAAAAATTATGGTTATAAGAAGAATGACAGAATTCAAAGAATCAGCACTTATATACATCCAAGCAGAGCAGATAGGTTGAATTGTTCTATCGAAATCAATCTGTTGAATCTTTAAACAGAAAAAGTTTTTAATATATACCTTCCTGGTTTTTATAATTATTTAAATTCTAATAGATAGTGAACATTCATAGCTTGTTTTTTTTTTTAATATCTGCGAGAATCCCATTTTACAAATAGGCCCTGAAAGCTGCTTGAAGTCAATAATATAAACAAAAATTAAATACACTTTATTTATGTTTTTAGGTAAAATTTTTCATCTGTGAAGGTTGTAATAAACAAAATGTACCAATTGAAAATTTTTTTGAGAAGATTGCTAATGCTAATATAAATTTGAATGCTATTTTACCAGATCAAAAATTAGAATTTAGTTTTATTGATACAAATTTTATAGAAACAGAAATTAAAGAAGAATTAGGTAACGAATCACCTTATGAAATTTCGAATTTTGATGAAGGTTCAGAAGTTTTTAGAAACTATTCGGATTCAAGTTGGGATGAAGAAAAAGAAATTGTTATAAATAATAAAAGACAAAATCCATTAATCACAGAGAAGAAATTACAAAGTAAAAAAAATGAAATGAAAAATATTTTAGAAAGTTTGGAAAATACTGATATCGATGAGAAATTAAACATAGATGGAACTTGTTTAAGTTTTCCAGATTCTGACGAAGACTTTAATCCTCTAGAAAATCGTACTAAAAGGAAACTTAAACGTTTAAAAAAAGAAAATTTTACATGTTCTATATGTCAAATGAGGTAAAACATTTATACATATACATTATATTAAAAGCCGTTAGAATCCTTAGCGAGTTCCGGCAATCTGTCGAACGTATTGCCCTTTTACTTGTATAGCTCTACATTCATACAAATCCCCATATTCATTAGTGCAGTTAATTGTGCAGGTAAACGGGATCGTCGATGAAAACCGGTTACCTTAATTCTATTTTTCAAATAAATTTTTTATAAACGTTTTTTTTTTGCTTTTGATAGTATCGTTAAACAAAAAACTGGTGTAAAAGCTACGAAACGATAAACCGAAATTCTTTTTTTTTAGGTCTGCTTTTCTCTAGCTCGATAGCAAAAGCAAATTACGTGAATTAAAAAAAATTACAAATTTTGTTTTTGGTTTTACTTAACTGTTTATAAAAAAATCTTTTCTATCGTTATTAGTTTATCTTGAAATAAAATATATTTTTAGGTTTCGGACTTATGACAGATTATATCATCATGAATTGAAACATAAGCCTATCATTCAAGGAGAATGCAAAATTTGCTCTCAATTTTTTGATGATTTAGAAAAACATACAAGAAAAAGCCATGAAGTGAAAGCTTTATGCAACAAATGCGGGTTAAGTAATTATTTCGATAAATTTTAAAATCAATCTCAAATCAAATTAATAGTTAAATTTAATTATTATTATTATTCAGCATTTGAAAGTGCAGCAAAACTTTATCAACATAATGTAATATTCCATTCTGAGCGCAAACATATTTGTGATTCTTGCAAAAAAGGTAAATGAATTAAAAAACAATTTTTTTAAAATTGCATAAAAGTTCAAAAAATAACCAAAGTGTACATCAACATCAAATAACGGAAAGAAATTTATAATTAAGCTTATCAACATTTTTTCCTGCTTACGGCCGAAAATTATTTTTTACAGAGAAGTGATAATATTCTGACGAATCTTTGACTTGATTATACGTACTTATATTATATTATTGTCATTATAGTCCATTTTTTTTTCAGGCTATCCAACAAAATCGAAATTAAATGAACATAAAAAAAGTCACGACATAGTTTCTTGTTCCCAGTGTCACAAGTCAGTATCAAAGAGAGGAATTAAAGCTCACGAGGCAACGCACACGGTTGAAAGAAAAACAAGCGATAATGAAGTTGAAATGATTCCTTCAGAGTTGCATAAATTTAAATGTCCCTTTTGTTCGAGATCGTTAAAATCTTTAACTTCGTTGCAAAGTCATTCCAAAACACACAACACAGAATTAAAAAATTCTGAATTGTATAAACATGTTTGTAAATTTTGTGACCAAAGATTTAAGCGTAGTGATCATCTAAAAATCCACGAAGACAAAATTCATTTAAAAAACTTACCATTCGAGTGTGATATGTGTCCATCAAAGGTAAACTGTTTTTTCTATTTTTATATGGGAGAATATATTTGGTGTGAAGAATCGTTTCATTAAATATAACATACTATTTTAGAAGCGCCAGAAATCTGATCCTCAATGCACGGAAAATAATGCTTAATTTCATTTAAATATTTTGTCATATTTATGAGAATAAGCATTTCTTTTTAGTTTTCTTTATTTCTCGTTTCGTTGGTTGAAGATTCGTAGTGAAACTCGTCCGTTGATAATAGCACCATTCGATTCCTCGTACTCGATTTTATAAGTACAACTATTTTGCATTATTCTTAATGATGATTATAATGTGTTTTTTAGATGAAAATTTTACGTTACTTGATATTTTTGCACTTTTTTTAATTCTCAAATCTTTAAACTCAAATTACTCGAAACTATACTTTTCATTATACATTGTTTCATTTCTCAGCAGACGAACTGATATTTATTAATCGTACAAAATTCATTGTATATTTTAGAATTTTTTTTTATTTTTACAGTTCTCAGCTAATTTTGCATTAACTTATCATAAAAAAATGAATCATAGTGGGGTAAAATTTGATTGTAATATTTGTTCAAAGTTATATACTCACCAATCTAGTTTGCAAAGACATAAAAGGCTAGAGCATTTGGGAACAGCTCGACGAAAATGCGCAATATGTGACATTGATTTTAAAAACATTCGAGATATGGAAATTCACTTAAAATCTCATACAGTGGAAGAAGAAAATAGATCAGCAAAGAAATTATATGAAAAATTACTTTCAGCTCAAAAAAATTAAGACTAATTAACTTACAAAATTTTTTCATTGCGTACTATGTACTGAAACTATATGTAGCTTCGGAAATTTTTTTTTCCGATTCATATTTCATTTCAACTTTCTCTAATAAATTTTTTTATAAGAAAATAAAATTGAACTGTTTTTCTTTTGGTATTATGTTACGTTATTATGTTACGTTTAACGATGGTGAAAGATGAATTATAAAGATGTCCGACTTAAGGAAACGGGATACGTAGACGTTAATATAATAATATAATATTGGTTCGATAAAAAAAATCAATTTACATGTTAATATATTTTCTAATTGCGATTGTGAAAATACAACATGATTTTCTATTTTTAAATAAATGGAAGATTGAAGTTAGATAAATTAACTAAGGTTTTATTATTATAAATAGACTGTTTGGTTTTGTTTCATTGATCTGTATATATTTACGAGAATATCTAACTTATTACTGATATAGTATGAATGAGAACACTCATCCAATAGATACATTATTTTTTATAAAAGTAAATAAAATTTATCGAATATAATACATAATTGTACTTATTATAAAGAATTACATATATTTTTTAGAAAATTATATTAAAAAAATTTAGAAAAAAAGTTACATGTAATTAAATTTCTTATGACAATTTATTATTTCTTTCTTTTCAAAATATTATTCTCACTCTTCTAGAAGTCACATCTTCCAACATTACTTATAATATTTTTCTTAAAATTAAATGTGATACACATACATGATATAATTTATTTTAAAAATACAAAATACTAAACATATAAGTAGTATATTACATTTTTTTTTTTTAATTCTTAAACGTAGAGTGAAGGCTATCAAAAATTATATAAATCCTTGAATTAAAAAATAGGCACAATTTTTGTTTTGCTGTCTCCTCATCTTATTAAGAATATTGCTACGATTTATTGAGAAAACTATTTAAGAAAATTGAGTATATCTTTTAAGAATGTATAGTAAAAAGCCCTGAGAAATATAAAGTATGGTCTAGCAAAATAAAAAAGTTTATCAAAACTAAAACCAATAAAAATCATTATTATTTATTTATTCAATAAATGCACTGAAAGTTCTGTAACCTAATAGAATGTTATCTAGAAAAATTAGAAAAACAATTTCATAATAATAATATAAACATTATTGTACCTTTGAATTTATATTTAGTTTTAGAGATTATTTTAAATTTAAAACACTATGACAGACATTGAGGATATTTTTCGACGTACACGATAATAACAAACTTCATACAATTTTTTGTCAATGATGCCGCCCCGTGGACGATGACAGGATTTTATTGGTATCCGAAAATTTTTATTCAATAATGCCAAAATAATAGTTTAAAAATAAGTATCTACTTACATTTTCTTGGCTAATAAAGAAAGAACCTCTTCTAAAACGCTCTGAATGTAATTTTTAAATTTTGAATAAAAACTGATCTGAGTAAAAAAAATTCGAAACTTAAAAAATTATTTATGTACGTATGGATATGTTTTAAAAAATTATTTGAAATCTTTGGCTTTTTATATTTTTTTTCCAATTATTGAAATTGAAATAAAAATAATGCTTTATAATTCAGTATGTATGTAGCTACGTTTACATAAGTAAATAAATGCATCAGTAAATTATAATTTTTTTAAATATTAAATTTATATTTTTAATATTAAATTTTAAAAAAATTAAATTATTTATTTTATATTTTTTAACATTAAGCTCAAGCTATGGACGAAGGAAGCTAGTAAAGATGCAAGTACAAGACATGATATATAAAAAAATTAATAAAATTATATTTAATTTAATAACTTGTTTTCTTCACTTAAAATTATAAATAGAGGCTGAATGAAGATTTTAAATGGAATATGTAGAACTATTATAAAACCATAATACAATTTTATACATTATCTTATATAATATTAAATTATTATTATAAATTTATAAATTATTGTGTTTACCTAAAACATAAATCGGTATTTTACTACATGATTTATTAGCAATTTTCATAAATTTTATAGTTTTGTGAAAAAAAATAACATCGTTTTATGGTTATTATTAGTAGGTAGGTACTTCTTGATATCAATGAAAAAAGAATCAACGAATGGAGAAAACATCCAGAATTCGGTATTATTGAAGATTTTAAGCTTTAAATTTCTTTCACCTTAAAAAGAAATTAAAGTTTTCTGAATTAGCTATGATAACTTCTTAACTTAATTCTGAAAAATTTATTCATGAAATAAGATTTCCTCAGAACAAGATTAAATAACATTGATCCCGTTGACGCATTTCATCTTAAAACTCATTTTCCATCGAAACTATTTCTCCAAAAATTGTCTTAATATATAAACAAAAAAAAAAAAAATTGCGTGATGTGCATAAAAATAATAGGTAGATATTTAGAATAATCTAAACGAAAATTACAAAACGATAAAAGATATTTATTTTAATCCTAAACTTAATGAATGACTTTTTTTTTTTAATTCTTTTATATTTCTTGAAGTCGCAGTACAAGTTTTTTGGAGAAAATTATAAATAAATTTTAAACAAAGTATATTTTACAACTTTCTTTAGTTCTTTTGTATCCGTACCGGAAATAGATTTAAATATTTAAAGATAAAAGTCCTATATGTAAAACAAAGGCTGAATCTTTCATTTGGATTAGTTTTGATAAAAACTGCATATTTTTCATTTGCTGGAAATAACCAGGGAAATTAATTCGGATTGCTAACGCAGATACCATCAGTTGTTATTGTGCCTTGTATTTTTGATATTGATATTAAAGGAGTTACAACGATAATGAGGTTTTTAGTCCACCGTCAGTTCGTACAGCTTTGAAAGATTTGGTTCAATATTATTTTAATTTGAAGGCATAAAAATTCCCATTTTAAGCTTCTTAATGTAAGGTCATAAAAAATTTTACCAACATTTCAAGCACTTGGAATAACATAGAAAACTATTAACCATAATAGATTTGCAAAACATACATAGATAGACATTTGTAAAACATATGAATATCTATGTATATAATGGACATACATACGTATTTAGAATCATGTATAAATTTAAAAACCTTTAATTTGCCTCTAAGTTTTATGAACCAAGCCAAATAACCCTTGAGAGTAATGTACAAGATTTATGAACAAGCACATTCGATGACTTTCATGTCCGCCCAGGTTGACACTGTTAGTTTTCGAGGATCTTTTTCATCTACGTGTAAAATTTCTAATTCAACTAATTTCGATGGAGCACAACAAGGACGAGGTGCTTTACTGCGATCCTGTTTCCATATTAAACTCTGTAATACTGCGTGATGATGAGCTGGATTATACCTAGGTGGGCATTTACCACGACAATAGCCAGCATCAAAAATTTTCGGTTGTATTATGAATTCGAAACCTTTAATTTCACGAAACACGACCTCCATTTGATGTCGACAACAACGTTGATTACCTTCATAACAATCAGTTTTCCTTTTTTTACGTGCTGGGGGCATCATTACATGATGATGTTGCCGGGAACGTTTCTCTCGTCGAAAGCTTCCCATTCGACCTATAATATTCAAAACTGGACTCAAATCTTCATCAACTGAACCTGATAAATTTTTTTTTAACGGAAATCGAATCTGCTCATCATTATTGATGTCGTCTTCCTCTAGATAGTCGTAAGATAAGTTATTGGACGAATCATCAATAATGTAGGCACCAATTTTATGACACAAATCACAGTGGATTTCTAATCCTAAGTTGTCTTGAGATTGCTTCAACCAAGCCTGTACTGCTTTCGTTACATCGAACTCAAGCCAATTTGATGATTTCATTTTCAAATCAACCATAATTTCTCGTGAATCTAACCAAATTTTACCATTTTTTAAAATTTGATATACTTTTAAATGTAAAATTTTTTCATCAACATTATGATGTGCATGATACATTCGATGATGATGATACTGATGTTGAGGATGTTGATGTGTATGATTTTGATTTGGCTCTGTAATTAACATTAATCGTAAATTTGCTTCTTCGATATCATCATCTGTCTGATTTTCATTTCGTAATGGAAATCTTATGTACACAACATCTGATCCATGACTTGAAATTGATCGCTTACTTCGTACAGCACGGCTGTTGATTTTATTTTGGAAAAATAATTTAGAATCACTAATATTATGTGGTATCGATGTAAGCGTTTTAAAATCATCTAAAAAATAATTTTCATTATCAAATTCTGATAATAACTCACGTCGTCTACGATTATGTACACGGGTGAGGTATTCATTATACTTCGTCGAATATTCCATTTGGCTGATATTTATCTGTGAATTAATAAAAAGAAATAAAAATTTAAGTAAATAGTTTTATCTTTAGAAATGATATTAAAATAATGTTAAGATATATAATTTTCATATCGAAGAAATTACATCTAAGTTATATATATAAAATTTTAAATATCTAAAAAATCATAATTAGATCTTTTAAAAGCGTAAAATGTAGAAATTCAATTTAGAAAATTAAAGATTGTGAACTGTATTTAAAAATACAGATCTGAGACTCAAAGTATCTTACTTGTTTTTCAACATTTTTTTTTCACCCTTTTTTTTTTTTTTTATTAGAAAAAATTCTATATTGCGTAAATTTTTTTCAAATTGGAGTCCTTGAGGCATATGTTTATTTTTCTTTCAATATCCTATTACATAGATAGTAGTTGTAGTTTTTTTTTTTTTAATTTTTTTACTCGTATAACAAGGAAAATTAATGCTACTGGAATCTGATATTTCTATTTTGGAATTCCATTAAAAAAAAAAAAAAAAAAAAAAAAAACAAATCAACTTAATCATTTTCTTTTGCACACTTGCACTCTTTTTTGTTAAAGGTATTTTCTGTTTTAAGAAATTATTGCACGTATAAATTACTTTTTTTGCACCTATTTTTTTTTTTATTTTTTTTTTTTTGTTATACTTTATCTCATCCGCGTTTTTAATCGCGGAATTATTTGCTCTTAAAAAGCCAGGTGGTTTTTTCAAAACAAAAAAAAAAAAAAAAAAAAAGATTATGTGAATATTGCAGAAACCGGCTCAAGAACAACAGCAAGTACAGAAAAATGTTTGTATAAAATATTTCAAACAATCTATGGAGCCAGTTATTAAGTTTATGGATATTTTTTATGAAATTAAGGCTTTACAATAGTTTTCAATTACTTTTAATATATGTCTATGCTTAGTTATTTATTTTTAGTTTCTAGATATCAACAAATTAAATGTGAATGTTTGAATTTTAACATTTCTCAAATAGAAATTTTTTTAAAACTATTTTTTGTAACAAATATTATGTTTATGATGCAATAAACAAAAGGATAAAATAAAAATAATGCTCTTACATTCTTTCATGTTTAGTTTATATGCTAAGAATGTCAAAATAGAATAACTTTAATCAAAAGTCCAATAAAAAATCTTCTATCTTGAAATAATTACTATATGATAATGTTTCTCTGTTTCATTATGTGATCGCTTTTATCATTTTGTTACTTTCTTAATAATATAATTCGACTAAACAAACACCAACATAAATCGACCAAACAAATACCAATCCACACCACATGATAGCACGATCCATTGTCATAATTAGCTGAACTTAATTTGATAAATGTATTTTATCAATTAGAAATCGGTTAAAGTGACATTAGGTATACTCTAAGTAAAAATAAATTTATTCCGATCGAAATCTATATAGAAAGCAAAATTTTATTAGTTTTCCTATAATTTCTTTTAAAAAATAAATCAAAAAATTATTTTAGTGTCCCAATTACAATAGTTGTCTTGTTGTTAGATTTCATAAAGTTCAAAGAAATTAAATAAAAGAAAAAGAAAAAATCTTATAAGTTGATTATGCGGTTTAATTCTTCTTTATTTTCCTGATGTAAAAATGCAACAAAAACCGACCTGAATTTAATTATAATTAGATTTTTTTTTTTTAATTTTTATTTACATTTTTTTTATTTCATCTTTCAAATTTACTTAATAAAACCTAAACTTCCCACAACGATTTACATAAATATATATATGTATATATATATTTTTTTTTTGAAATTTCAATTTCATTATTTTCATTCCTCATCCAAAAAGTTGAAGAAATATTTTTTTTTTATATAAGTAATGTCGTAAAGAATTTGGAAAGTTTTCTAAGTTTATATTAATTGTAAATTTATTTTGTTAAAATCACTGCCTGTATGTATATATTTTTGTGGAACAATTATTGATGGAAATATTTAAAATCATTCAACAGAAATAGTGCGGAAGAATGTTATACCATTATGAGTTGTTTCAGGGCACAAAATTTATACATTTATAATTTCATACTAGTTTTTTAGTTTAAGAATACCTATTATTTGAATTAACTATTAGCTATTTGCCTTTTTTTTTTTCGATAACCATAATTGTTCAAAATATTCGTAATTTTAATACTGAATTTGCTATTTTTCTTAGAATAAGTTGAAGGAAACCAAAATTTGAATTTTGAAGGAATCTAAATCAGAAAAATATTTGGCTTGAATCGTTCCTAAGTTAGTCTCTACCTTATTCATATATTTTCAATAATTTTATTGCATACAAAACATTTACGTATTCACATCTTATAAAACTCAAAGAAAAGCATTAATTTTATTTGTATCTTTCAAACAAATATCTTCCAAAAATTTAATTCATGCATTCCCTTCTCATATTTCAAACGTGTAAAACATTGTAAAGATCCACTGTACACATATATATACTTTAATGTTATACATATTGCTTTATTTTTATTTTTTGAAGGATTTGAAAGCTTACATTCTTATATATTTACAATATTTTGACAAATAAATAAACATATATAACATTTTAAGATTTTAAGTGATCATGGTGAAAGTAGCTTAATATAAAAGAAATATAGTTTTGTAAATTGAAGAGTTTCACGAGAAAAGTTTTAAAAGAATTTTGTTACAAAAAATATATTTCACATATATAATAAATTTAAGATCAGTAACTAAATATTATCAACTTCGCATACTTTTAACGGAATGAAGAAATTTCTCCTCACTTTGTGCTCAAATTAAGAGAAATATTTTCAAAGGATCATTACGTTTTAATTATAAAATAGTTTCTAATAATGTAATGTACAAGTACATATCTGCATAAAAATTATCATTATAATATTAAAAGATGTACACTGACAATAAATTGACAAGTAATATATTGATTAAGAGTAGTACATGACAATTTATACAATAAACATCACATATAAAAATATTGTAAGGTTTTTTTTTTTTACAAATAGTTCAATATATAAAATATCCAGTTTTAAATTAGTTAAGGATCTACCACTTCGAAAGATAGTTTAATTATTTACAATTGCATCATATATTATTATCCAGACTGCAAATAAATATAATTATTATAAAAACAAATAGTTAAACCATGATCAAGCTGCTTGGAAGTACATTTAACGTTGATCAAATTGTTTCTTTCAACCAGGGTATAGGTAGTGTTTGTCCATACAATTACGGGAGGGTCAACTTAAATTTCTCTCTTAAGGTTGATTGGAGTTTAATAAGTTCCCGAACAAAATAATTTGTTGCAAATAGAAATGGAGAATTTAAAAAAATTTATAATCTACATTCTACAAACATACTAAAATTTGATATAATGTATTTACATTGTATATGCACATAAATAGCAGATATACTGACATATAATATAAAGTTAATTTTGGTATTGGAAAATTAAAACTTATTTAGCATTTTTAATAGAATAATATGAGATTTATATTATTAAATATAGTAAAGAGAATATTTATGTTTATGTAAAAGTATTTATACATGAATGAATATTAAAAAAAAGAAAATATAAATAAAATAAATATTCTTTAATTGTATAATTTTAAATAAAAGTTGCGGAAATTATAATTAAGTAAATGAAATTTCTTTTTCATGCAAAAAATTATAAATAATACATTTACGCATAATTGCATAATTTAGGTCAGTTCAGTTATATAACAAAGAGAGCCAGAGTGAATCACCCTAAGTTTAGTTAACATAGTTTTAGATAATTAAGAAATATTAATGTGTTTTATGTTCGTAACTAAGATGTCTTAAATTTCCATTTCCATAATACACTTAAAGTCATTATTTTCAAAGTTTTCAAGTTTTCCAAATTTTTGGAACGAATCAAAAAATATTAAATAATTCAACTACTGTTGCTGTAAGAAACAAATGAGTAATTTGAAATGAGTATTTGAATTCAGGGACCTCCCTCCAAAATATACCTATTGAAAAATATCGATAAAAAGAATCAACAATTATTTCTTAATAATAAAGTCTATTATACATTATACAACTTTGTTTGTGTAATTGTTCTTGGCGTAGAATTTATTTTTGATTTTCCTTCGTGAATGATATATTTCAGAAAACAGATAGGATCTTTAGAAAAATATTATAATGGAATTAATCGTATGGACAAGGACCTGTATCTTATATTTTTAATATGTGTGACAAAATTGAGGCTATGAAAATGAAATTACAAAGATGGATTTATCGCAAATTACAAAGATGGATCGCTGATTCAAAATTTCAATTTGAGAAACAAAATGTAGATTCTTTAATTAAATGTCATCTTTTGAAATTAATTGATAAATTTGATAAATATTTTCTAAATGATGAATGTAAATTTCTAAATGATGAATGAAATACTAATTTATCATCAGTTGAAGAAGATACATTACAAGAATTATTAAAGGATTATAATCTGAAAATAGATCAAAACTAAAAGTGTGCCATAACTTTTGGGTATATATTCGTGCAGAATATCTTCTCCTATTTTCTCCAGAAATACGAAATTTGTTGCCCTTCTCTAGCACATATTTGTATAAAAAATGGTAGATACAAAAACAAAAAAACGCAATTAGATGCCTGCGCATGCAGATAGCATTATACAAACAATAAAACCAGGAATTTACAAATTAGTTGAAGATATTCAGCAACAGGAATCTCATTGAATTATTTTGAATATTTTATTTATTTAATTTTTTTATTATTTTTATTTTTTTTATTTTTGTTGTAAATGAATGAATTTTTATCTTAAATTAGAAGCAGAGTTTAAATATTATTGAAATAAATAAAGAAATATTAGTTATTTTATCAAAATATATAAAAGTTACTGTAACAAATATTAATTAATAATTAAATAGGCGGGCGTCAAAAAAATTATGAAATAATGGCTAGTCCTTGAGTATAAAAAGGTTAAGAACCGCTGCTGTACAATATGTAATTACTATGTAAAATGTATATTGTACATTACAAAATTAGAAGGTATTAAGAAAATTTTCTAATTTTTATATAAATTATTACAACAATTTAATTCTCACATTTGAAATATTATCGCGATTCATTAAAAAAATCAAAAAAAACTTCTTTTTATTTAAATAATACATTATTTCGAAAAAATTCAAATATCAAATTTATTTTTTTAACCTTGAATCATCAATTTTATAGCAAAATAGTATTTTTCTCATAATAAAATCAGGTTTTTGTCTTTCGTGCTGCGGTCATAAAGTTATCAAAAACTTTAACAATTTTATTTTATTACAATTATACACTTCTAATATTTGACAATACTCTTATTGATTTTCTTGAAAATAGTTTTTTGAACCAAATTTCATAAACACAAAAATTGAGTGCATATAACAGAGTAAGAAATCTTAAAAAAAAAAAATTTCACATTGTTTTCTAACAAATTAAGTCCATTTGTCACTTAGACTTTTGTTTTTTTTTTACCAGGCTTCACTTTAGCTAAGTATGATAAATTAATTTATTACTTAACATTATTTTTTTTTAAGATAATAAAATATTGTTATCTTAAAGTTTATAAAAAAAAAATAGTTTTTTTAACAAAAAAAAAGAAAGAAAAGGAAATTGCCAAAATATTACGAGGTTACTACAACTTTTACCTCTACGAAATAAAAGATTAATAGATTGAGTTACTTTAATATTAATTTATGTTTTTAAAAGGCATTTAAATTTATGTAAATAAATAAAAATTTCATGGGAATTTTTTAAAACATTCATACATATAGTTATAAACCTTATATACATAATTCTTCTTAAATCTATCTATAACTTAGTAGGTATATAGTAAACAAATATATTGAATAAATTTTTAAGAATATTATAACTATAGAGAAAAATAATAAATATAAGGTTGAAAATTAAAAAAAAATATATATTTGAATTCTGGTTTCAAAACTTTTGAATCAATTTGTCAGTGATTTTGAAAAACAGTAAAATCGGTTTTTATATAATTAATTTCATAATCAATAAAGTTATTGTTAACGAAAATGTATTTTATATTTTTATTTCAAAAGAATTTAAATATTTTCTTAATTAGAAAAAAAAAATAATTCTTTGAAATTAATTTGTTAAAATTTTTCATCGCTATTATTGATTGAATTTGTTAGAAATAAAAATTAGTGTTCTTTGAATAACATCTATAACGCCAAGTATGTTAAATAATATATATTTTTATATGAAGTTACGTTATACTGAAATAGAATAACTATTTTTGACATTATTGTATCGGTTAATTGGACTTATTTTTTGATTAGTCGAACTGCTCGATTTAACGATAATACATAAAATTCTTGATTGAAAGTAACAAAAAATTCTTGATTCAAGAAAATTAAACTAAAAAGAAGAATGTGTTATCTTATATGCTCTTAGTAATTAATTGTAAAATGGTAGCTCAAATTTTCTTGAAAACACAATTAAGACGGATCGAAGGTACTTTTTTTTTGTTAATTACAATACACATTTGTTTAACTAGAATATGTATATCTTTTTATACTTTATATCAAAATCTTTCACACTTTTTTTGTACTAAATGAAAAATTGATAACTAACACCGCTCTGAATGAAGAACATTGCAGTAAATGTAATTTTTGATTAAGATTTTAATGACAACAACCAAATGAGATTTTGTTGCATCTTTAAATGCAATTGAACGCATAATGGGCACGTTTTTAGATGACCTTTTTATTGATCCTGAACAGGGCTTATTTTATTGTGTCTATTATTATATAAGGTGAGGTATGTATAATTGTATATGTAGTAGATTAACAATAATTCCATAAGATCATGGTTACTTTACTATACATAAATATATTTTCTTGTCGAAGGGGTGGGCAAAACTATATTACACTGAAAACCAAATACGTCGAATTATCATTATGATATTTTTTTTGTTTTTTTTTATTACATGTCATCATTGTGAACCGATTGCAAACTAAAAAGAAAATTTTTAAATTTATTATACAAATACAAACATTTTTATGTATGCTCAGAACAATTATGTTTTATCACGTACATATTTATTACAAAAAATAATGAAATTTTTGTAAAATTTTAATAATCCCATAAGTTCTTATTCACATCACTATTCAAACTCTTAACAATGATTTGTACCTCTAAATCTGGGATATATATATAAATGAATTCATGCATTTGTTGGCACACGGTCTTTAAATATTAAAATGAATCAATAAAAAATTATTATTTTTTGTATATTTTAGTTTTAGGGTTTTAAAACGAAGATAAAATATATAGAAATCTTAAATAATTGAAGCATTTAAAAATCAATCAAGTGGTGAATTTTTATTTTTTCAGTAGCTATATTATGGGATGCTCAAAAAAAAAAAAAAAATTCCGTATAGGAAAAAGGTATTTATTTTTAAATTAAATAAATTGTTTTAAAAAGTTATTGAAATTAAAAAATCAAAAAGAAAATATCATAATGTTGTAAAAAAGAAATTTAACAAATATGTACAACGAAAAAATCTCATAAAGACTTAAGGTTTGAGCCCTATATTTTAATTTAAAATTTTTATATCATTGACAATGGGTGTCTTAATGGTGAAAAGCGTCTACTTTCAGTAGCAATAGTAAGATGACCGGCTCTATAATCAATTTCTCTGAATCAATTTCTCAGAATATAAAATGCCACAGGGTGATATATCAACATATTTATGATTGCACAATTTAATGGAAAAATATTTCTGTGGTTTAAATTTGCCAATCTAGCGTGCATTAAAGGTTTCACACAGCCTAAGTATAAAAAAAAAATAAACTCAGATATTACAATTTTCTCTAAAGAATTTTTAATGTTTATATAAACCATTTAGATAAGGTTCTGTTTCTGTTTATTTGAAAAAGAAATGAAAAACGTGCTTTCAAAAACCTAATATTCTTTTTTACATTCCAAACCTAGCGTTTTTTGACAAATTAAATGAAAATCTTAATGGCTTAACATTTTGTCAGAGCTATTTTATGATTATACACACATTATTAGATTAAGTATATTGTTGTATTGATAAATCATCAAATTCAAAGTCATTATGGTCATTTAATTTTAAATGTATAAATATACAAACACATTATGAATGAAATATTTTTAAAAATGAAAAAAAAAAAAACTACCATATACCTCTAATAACGTGAATGAATGTATATTATGCCAAAATCTTATAGGTTAATAAATTTTATTAATGTTAATGTTTTGTCAATGTTATAAAATTCAATAATTTTTCATCAATTTATGTATCTCGTGGCATACAAAGTTTTTTATTATGCAATTATTATGATTGTGGGAAGATTTGTCCACACAGGTGTAAAAAATTATTAATAAATTAAAAATCTTAAATGAGTTTCTAGATTGTAATTTAAACAGTTTCACGACTACATAGTTTATACAACTTTTAAATCAATCAAGAGTTTGATGATGCTTATACTCATTGAATTTTGATCTATCACTTAAAAATTTGTGGTTTATATACACAATTTTTATTACACAGTATTTTGACAGACATAACTACCTTTAGAAAGGTAAGTTTAACATAAATATTTATGGCGCTAAAATTTCTTTTTAGCTACATTTACCTATTTGATTTTTGATTTTGATTTTTTTTTGTAATTCCAAGAAAGGTTAATAGAAAATATTGGCAATTCCAAGCATTACGACGACTATTATATGTAATTTTTACCATTGTTTTCATTCATAATATAACAAATTTGATGTTACTATGTTTTGAAAATATAATTACCACCCATGATCAAAAAGATATTATGCATTTGAAATTTAAAGAGAAAAAAGCAAATTCATTTTTTCAAGAAATCAAGTATTTGGAAAAAGACAAATGAAAACAGGAGATACACTTTGGCGTGGACAGATTTTTATTTTTATTTAATGGCATAAATAAATTTTTTTATTACTTGAAAGTACAGTGGTGACTAGAGAATTAATATCCAATGGCAATAGTGAATAATAATTATTTATTTATTTCGAGCAAAAATGTTTAATTTTATTAGAGCTCTCAAAAAGACATGAGATTAAAATATTATCACAGTTTTCAAATTATTATACTAAGTGTATCTTTTAAAAAATATTTTTTTTTTTTCATTTAATAATTAAAAATAATACAGTTTGTATGTTCCTATTATATAAATACAAAACTGGAATTATAAGAATTTTTTTCACAGCATATTGATTGCCTTACAAAATGGGACCAAAAATGCCTTAATAATTATTATTAATAAAATCTGCATATATAACTAAGTAACTTAAAAAAATAGAAGTAAAGTTAAGTGCAGCTGAACAGTTCAGAAATAAAATCAAAGTTCCTTTCTGAGATTTATGTTCTACATTTGTATTATAGCTACTTAAAATTTGTTAGGAGCGACCAAATTCTATAACTAATGTGTCTATAACTAATATGAATTTGATTATAGTTCTTACTTATAGAGTTTTTCATATAAAATTGCAAAACATTTAAAAAAAATTGCATGGCTTTTTTATTAAATTATAATTATACATGCACTGCACAGTTACCTGTTTTAGATAAAAAGGGCCTTGTAGGACGGCAACATTATCTTATTTTCAAAGGTTGTGAAGATTCATAGAAATAATGCACACACAATTTTTATTTATTTATCTTTTTTTGTACCTTTTGAAGAAAAAATCTATTTCCGAAATATGTTTTTATTCTATTTTTTTTCCATTCATTTTCAATGTCTAAGAATATAAACAAAATTTTCCAAAAAAAAAAAAAAATTAAACTAATCCAATGAATAATGAAATTTTCCATAATTTTTTATGTATTGTTTGATATATTTTGTGTAAATTTTTTTTTCATTTCAACCGACAAACAGAAATTGGTTTTAAATCTCGCAGTACAAAATCTTGCAAATCAAAATTATGCACCTTTACATATTATTTTGATTACAACTTGCTGTCTAAGCTATAATTTGCCTAGTAAATTTATTCCCTCCAATGGTTGCTTATGATTGTTAACTTTGCTTTCCTGTTTTGAAGTAATCCTTGATTGTATAAATAAAAAAATTAACTTGATAAACATATTCTATAACTCAATCGAATATATATAAAAAAAAAGAGTCTTGCAATACAAAAAATCTCATCATTAAAACCAAATCCAACATTTAATACGAGAGCTAAAGAAAGTTTTTTTTTGAATTTTTTACTTCGAAAGCAATATATAATATCTAAATTCAACTATGATCTTGTAATGAAATTTGAATTATATTCTTTTTATAAAAACATCAGATTTTTGTTTAAGTACTTACTGTTAAGAATTTTTCTTATTTTCTTACAAGAATTTAAAGTTCATTTTTCTACTGTATAGCATAGATGAATGTATCTAACTTGTGTTTAAGTGCAATTTATTAATAAAATTCTTTAAAATTTTATAAGATTAATGATTTCACAGTCCTATAATCTTAATGTACGGAAATCTTACCTTTGATAAAAAAAAAATTTACATATTATTATTTATCAAATTAGAAAAAAAAACTATATAGTTCTATTTAAGACCTTTATATCGGTACGATCGACATAATTTTTAATTTATTAAAAACTAAACACGAAAATAAATTAAAAGTTTTGTATCAGAGTTGGAAATAAACTCTCCAAACTAACATACCAATGAACATATAATTTAAATAAAATATATTAAATAAAAAAAAATGTTAAGTTATATTATTAATTACACATACATATTTTGAAATTAAAATTTATTTTAATTTATTTTATAATCAAAATATTTTTTGTTATTATAAAATAAAAAAAATGAACATAAAAAAGGTGTAAAAGTTAAATAAATTCAATCAACATGAGGTAGCAATTTCGTTATTATTCAAATTGTAACATTGTACAGCAGTAGTGCAGTAAGACTTTGTGATAAGGAAAACAAGAAATATAAAAAAATAACATTAAAAAGATCAAAGACTGCTCGTCTAAAATATTCAATGCGGTTATTGTCCAATTAAAAATTCCTAAATGATTGTTATGTTATTATTGCAAAAAAAATGTTTAATGCTATATTACATATATATTTTATATGTATACAATATTTTATGTATTCAGTGTCTACATACATATATAATTTTATGCTTAAACTCCATTTTTGTAATTGAATAGCTAACATAGATTTTATGTACAATACACATTATATTTTTTACTGCACGTTAAGAAATTTGCATAAAAGTAGATAATAACAATATCGTAAAAATTTAGTTCTCATTAATTCTAAAAAAAAAATATTGATTTCTATTAATAAAATAAAATGAACATAAAATATCACCTATAGATTCGCAAGAATAATTAAAATTGTTTAAAGCGAAATGTTGATGAAAGCAATCAGTTAAAATTCATTATGAAATCTTTAATTTAAATTAATAATAATAATAATAATTTTAAAACAAATTTTTTATAGTCTCATGGTCTTTCGTATTAAAAAAAAAAAATTAAATAGATGGTAAAGTAATGTAACCTGAAAGCAATTATTTTAATTCACACAGGTAACATTACTATAAGTATATATACCAATACAACTTATTTATTAACTTATGGCTTACAAAACCAAAACCTGACTAAAATCTTCCCAAAAATTTCAAGTTTTATAGAAAAAGCAGAAATACATTTTATCATTAATATTCATTTTAAAATTAAACAACGAAATTCCGCTATAATAATTATTAAGAATCCTTTTTTCTTTCTTAAAATAATCTGAAATTAATTAAAACGTTGCATATAACACAACATTTATTCAAAATAGACTAGACTTTTAGTAAAATTTTTTTTTTTAATATTATCTCGGCTTATTTATAATTATGTTTATATTTTCCTAAGTCTAACTATAGTGACCGTATTTTTTAACTTAAAATAGAACAGAATCAATTTTTTTTTTGGTTTAACATAGCATTTAACATAATAATATTGTCTGACGGTTCTGTTAGGTTAGATCAACAATTTTTAACCATTAGCGAGATTTTTAGCATTCACTTAAAGACTAAGCCAGTTTTGTGTTTTTTTATTAAAAATAGTTTTTAAATTCTAGCAAAAAATTTTCATGTTTTTGCTAGATATTTTCCTATTTTCTGACATTTACGCTCTACTAAGCTTATGATTAGTTATTTTTGAAATTTTACCTTAAGGCAAAGAAAATTTAGAGAGAGAAAAATAAAAATCTGGAACATTAATACCAATTTTTTAATTTTTCCTTTAAGTTGCAATAATACAAAAAATATGAAAAATTTTATGGACAAAATTTTTAATTTATTTTTTGATGAATACTTTCGTTTAAATTAAATTAATGAGTTTAATTTTGTAGTTATTTTTTAAAAGATAAAAAAAAATTAAATTTATGTTTTCCATTTTTTTACTTATACTTTTAATGTGATTTCATAATATTCAGAATAAATGTTATAATTTTGATTTGTACAAAAGTCTGAGCATTGGAAAAGAAAAACAATTCCTTAACATTACTTGACCCAATGATTTTTGTTTAGATATATAATGATTATTACGTAAGAATTGCATATAATAATAAAGCAATAACATACGTACATCTATAATATATATAATTTAAACGCCGTCTGGGTAATTTATCATAAGGATTTACAAAAAACATATAAGGTGTTAGAGACATTAAGATCAATATACTTACTATGTCCAGCACGCACAATGATGTTCTTCTCTCAAATTTAATAATACTGACTCCTACATAGTTGTGCCTTTCAGTAGATAAAGTTTGAGATCAATTTCGAAATTATTGATTAATTTTTTTTTTTATAAGAAAACTACTAAATAGATTTAACAGGATAAAATAAATTGCTGTTGAAAGTGGCGAACTTAGTCTTAATTAGACTAAAATAGGTGCAGGTAAGAAATGTGTTCACGACTAAATATAATTATTAATATATGGTTTCACAATTTTTTGCATTTTGATTTGCGAGATGGAAAATGGTGGTAATTACATCCACAATATTTACAGAATTTGTTCTACGTGTTGTCTGATGGCCTATCATTTTAAAAAAATTTGTGCGAAAAACTGGGTTTACTAAAAAAAACAAATTTTAACACATCGAAAAAGTGATTTTATAATTTTATAATCAACACTAAGTATAATAATTTGTATAAAATACCTTACACTTTAGATCTGAATTCAAAGTTATGAATTCCTACAGAACATGTTTTCAGATTTACGGATATTCTATTCAATTTGCCCAAAGTACAGATGAACCTTTAATAAATACCCTGTATTTATTAAACATAATATAAAAATAATGACAACTGTGTGTAAGCATTAAGCATGAGAAGCAAATTAAAGAAGAAAGAAATTTTTATTCACATGTGAAATAAGAAAGTTCATTAAGGTATAAATTTTAATAGCTCAATCGAAAGTAAATTTGATCACACTGAGAAACATTCATTATCGATATTTTATGTGTTTAAATAAAGTAAACAAAATTAAATCAAATTTTCAAGTACCTATTTTCGCTTAACTTTATTACTTAAAAAAAAAACTAAAATTTTATAACTTTTGCTTGATTTCCTTTTGACACTTAAATATTTTTATGATTTGAAAGCCAGACTTTTTAATAATTTATTTGAGAGTCTGATCAGGCGCTGGGTACCGAATAGTACCTACATAACATATAGGGAGTGATTTTTAAAGCGTTATTATTATTTTCCAACACATTAAAAATAATCAAATTATAATATTTTTTCAGTGAATTTTCATCAATAATAATTAAGAAAAAAAATTAAATCAAATAAAAAAAATTAAAAACCCTAAAGGTCTATATAATACAATGATAGGTACTGTAAATTGTTAAAATTAAATAATTTTTAACGCCTAGCGGCTATTATTTTTTTTTTTTTCAATTTTTTATTTTAACACTCTTGTAATCGTGAACAAATAAAGCAAGATTTTATCAATTTTATTACAAATTTACGTTTTTTTTTTTTTTATTATTTAGCCTTCAAACTTCTAAAATTTAATTATGATTAGAGATTTTAATAAAAAAAAAAAAAAGTTGTATGTTTTAAAAAAATAAACCGAAAAAGGGGAAAACTATAAAACTAAAATTATCTTTAATTGACATCATATTATGTCACAACAACCTATAACACACATTAGTTAAAAAATAATCCAATATTTTAATGATAAAATGTCTTGATTGGGATCCACTTTATTCTGTTATTTCAAATTATTATTTAATATACATACAATCTACATATATACATAAAAATATTCTTTTTTTCCCTATATTTAGTGTTATTTCGTTTATGGAATGATTGAACACGGAAGCTTTCAAATTTAGTAAATAAATTCAATAACAAAATAAGAAATATTGTAAAGCTAAACTTTAGGTTGTATGTAATTCTATTTTTTGTTACATGGTATTAAAATATTAACATTTTTTAGTAATGTTTTTTTTTTTTGTTGAAAATATGATTCATAACTCATAAGGCAATTTGTATCATTATTTAGGATTAACTTAAATCAAAATTACTAATTGATACTGAATATAATTGAACTTTATGCTTGAATTTAATACGATAGTAATTGTCTAATAAAAGTTTTTTGATGATGCAATATATGAAATATCCTTGTTAAGTAAATTGAAATGATTGTATGCGAAGATCCTATTTTGATATCCACTATACGCAAACAATTCACATAACTTATTAATTCAAATTTGTGAACTTTTTTTTTATCAAAATTTAATTTCATTGGATTCATTTTTCAATACAAAATTAAACAAGATTGTTGTAAATCGGAGATTTTTAAACTGTTTATAGACAGCTAGTTATTAAAGTTGCTTAAACTACACTGACATAAATGTGAAAATATACGATTTCATTTTTGTACTACATAAATTGTATATAATTGTAAATTTATATTTGTAATTTATTTATATTACATGCATGTACTTATATAAGAAGGTTAAAAGTTTTTCAGCTTCAAAAATTAATTTTCATATTTCAAAATGACGTAATTTCGAGTTGCTCTAATTAAAAACATATTTTATTAATAAAAATTATTTTTTAAATCTATATGAAGCTATAAAAAGAAAAGAATTTCTATTTTTAAAATTTAAATTAATTTTATAAATATAATATTTATATTTATATATATTTTTTATTTTTGTTTATTATTTATATTCACGAGTATTTTTGAATTTAATATAATGTAAATAATAAATATTTAAGAGTTTTTAAGAAGGCGGAAGCCTGATTTAATTTTGGACAGTAAAATTTTGGTTTTACGTTTTTTTTGAGAAAATATTAACTATATATTAGTTTATAAAAAGAGTATAAAAAGAATTGATATAAAATTTTTTTTTTAACAATTTTTAACAATCTCCTTAAGTAGGGTTGCCAGATTTTTCACACTAAAACCGGAACAAAAAGAAATTTTTACAAAATAACTAAAATTAATTAAAAAAATAAAAAATAATTTTATTTACTATAAATATAAAAAATGGACCATTAATACTTCAACAAAGTCAAGTACGTAATTAAATAATATCTTCCAATTAATAGTTAATTCAAATTAGGAACATTTCGTTTCATAATAAAGAAAGGATAACGAAAAACAATCAATAAATTTTTTAACACAAAAAAAAACTAAAAATAATGCCGCATAAAATATAAACTGAAATTATTCATATTTGCGGCTTGACTTTGCCTCTTTTAGTAAAGTTTTATCTTTTAATTTAATATATAGTAAATAAACTAATAAACAAATAACAAAACTTAAAACTGTCATTATAATAAAAACCCTGGATCGAGAATTAGAAAAATTAAAGGAGAGCGTAACATCATGAACAAAGCGCCACAACATTTTTCATTAATTTATTTGTTTTTTTGCCAAAAATGTTAGGCCGGGACAATCGAGCGTCCCGGAAACCTTTTTTGGGGCGCCACGAAAATGACATGAAAACCGGGACAATCCCGGAAAACTGGGACGTCTGGCAGCCCAGATTGTTTTCTTTTCAGCCAGAGATGCTTGAATTCTAAAACATTGACGAATTGAATTAAATATATTTTAACAATGTATATACATTTTACATATTTTACTTGAAAATTATAAAAAAAATTATCACTATTAAACTAAACATTTTACGCACCAACAGTTAAAAAAGAAAACAAATTACAATATTATTTCTTCAGCTTTGCGAACCAAAGAAATTTCTGGAAATATTTAACATTTCAATTCATATGAAAATAAAATTAATCTTTCAATGATCAAAATAATAAAAATATGTAAAAAAAAAGTAGTGTTAATATAAATTATAAAATTCTAAATTATTCCAGAATGACCAGAGTTATTGATAGGTACCTACTTTAATATTATTGGAAAATGGAAATTAATTTTTTGAAAATAATGTAAAATCTATTCACATATTTATTAAAATAAACGAAAACACTTAAAATTAAAAATTAAATTTCAAAGATTTGCTTTCAACGAAAATAATCTCAATTTTCCGTATTATTATATTATACTGAAAATAAAAGTATTAACATGTAATAAAACACCAAAGTATTTTGTGTTTTGAAATATTTCAGTTCTAATTTTTTTAATATAACACAAATTTTGTTTTCGGATTAGGTCTATCTATATATCTTTAAAATACACATTATTTAGACGACTGAACTGAAGGGTATATTATGGGAAGTGATAAATCTACAATGTACAACTAATTTATTCTCTAACCTAATTTTACAATATTTTATTTTTATTTAGTCTAAAAACTTATAGCCAGAATATAATGTGTTTTTTATTTCTTGTAATATCTATTTTTAATATTAATTTTGAAATATTGTGCATACATTATAAATATACATATATTTTAATTATACGGATTATTTATATCGCCTAATTTATTTTAAATTTTTTTTATTTATTTTTTTTTTTTTTGTGGAAACCTCAGCAAGCAATCAATTATTAAAAATCATATGGCAATTGAGAAATATTTGTTTATAAATACCATTCTTAAAGAATAAAAATAAAATGAAGAAAGAAAAAAATCTAAGTACCTACGTTTTATTTTTTTTTTATTGTTTAATTAAAAGAATATTTAAAAGTATTTACTTCCTTTTTAGATTTTATTTTTAAAACATGTAGAGAAAAAAAATTTAAGATACAATAACTCAATGCAAGAACTTCTAAAATAAAAAAAAATTAAAAATGATAAGTTTTATTAGTTTTTATCTCAGTTTTAATTAAATGCACTTACATATATGAATGGTTTACAAAACAATTTAGTACATGACAACTTAAATAAAAAATTTAGTATGTGAAAAAAAAGTATAAATTTAAAGCTTTTAAATAAAGCCAGAATCATTTAAATAGATAGAGTACGATTCAAATCACTTGACCAATCCGTTATGCAAAGCTTTCCCTTTCCATTACAAAATTTCATACAAAATTTAGGGGAAATTATTTAAGAAAAGATCTCATGCAAATTTTGTATGGAATTTTGTGATGGAAAGGGAAAGCTTTGCATAACGGATTGGTCAAGTGATTTGAATCGTACTCTTTCATCTGGAGGGATAAAAAATGATTTTAAGTCATATTTGAGCTAGGGTCGACTTATAAGAAAATAAACAATACATTTAATATAAAATTGGTTTAAATTTAAAAAATAGGAATGTTAACTTTATAAAATTAATGTTAACTGAATTTAATTCAGTTTCAAGAAGTTGGTGCTAAAATGAACTACAGTTCTAATTCTTACAATATACATATGATAATAGATATTTATTTTTAACAACCAAAATTCTTTTCCAACAATTATTTTGAATATTATAAATCAAAAACCATTAAAGATATAAGAAACTAATTAATATGGATTAAATTTATTTTAAAAATTTTCAGAGTTAAATAATTTATGTAATGTAGGATAAAAGTGGTAGCATTTCACTTTCGGGATGCTTCGTCTTTTGCAAATTTCGCATGAAATCAATCAATCTCGTCGTAAATGTTTTATGTAGCGGCTGTTAAATTAAAATTGACTCACACTTCAATTGTCGAAGCCACCTCGGATAGAGACTAAGCATCCCACTCAGAGGAAGGATCCGTCATAAAAAAGTGTTTTTTTTTTTAATGAAAATTTTTTAAAATTTGTTTGTAATTCAAAAGAAGAAATCATTTAATTTGAAAGGTTAAATCCCAAAATATGGTTTAAACTTAAATTAGTGATAAAAATCTGTTGAAAATTATATTATTTTATTAAAATCATTTTAGGTGTCGAATGCTACCACTCTTACCCTAAGTATTTATTTATTACATATAATATGTAATATGAATATAATATGTTTTTTATTTTGCAACCACTTTGTACATTGCAAATTATCTATAATATGGGAAAAGACTAACTTTATGCATACATTTTTTTTTATATGAAATCAATTTTAATTTATAACTATGTACATATAAAAATTAAATAGGTAAATATAATTTAATTTTTTTTATGATTAATTTGTATAATTTTATTTTAATTAAAATGACTTCCAATATAATTAAAAAATAATTATGGCTTAAAAACGATGACCGCTTAAAAATATCAATAGAACATCAAAAATTTTATTAGATTTATTTTATGTGAAAAAGTCTTGAGAATGCACTTGGACTTGAATGTTATTTTAATCTTAAATACCTGAAAAAGTCGTAAAAAAAAAGCATCAAAAATGTTGTTTAAAATATTTTCTAAAATTATATCTGTATATTTATTTTCCCTTTTTTCTGAATATAAACAAACTGTATAATGATTTTATACTTATATATAGGTATATTACGATGAGTTTTTAAAATTCTAATACTGTAAGAAAGAATACACAATATAATTAAATAAAAATTTAAAGAAGTTGGGTGGTAAGCTACCGTTATTATAATAGTTTAGTTATTTTCAATAAAATTCAACAATTAAATATAGCCGGGTTCAACATAAGTGTTTTTCATTGCACCATAACGCAATTTTAAGTTTATTTATCTTAAAATTAACATAAAGAAGAAAAACACATGACTAATAATAATAAGTCTTAATGTACCTGATTTTTATTTTTTTAAACAAAAACTTGATAAAAAAAAAACATAGAAAAATAATTAATGGCAACTTAAAGAGTTTGTGTATAATCAATTTTTTTTTTTTGTTTTTCTCTTTTATTTTTATAAGATTTTACAATTTAAATGCCCTGTTTTAGTAAGTACGAATCGTCTGCTTTCAGTACATAACTTTTACAATTAAAGTTTTAAATTTTGAGGAATTTCTTCAATTTATTGACTGTTTTCGAATCAAAAAAGATATATTTGAAAATTCAAAATTACCAGGAATTTAATTATTAATAACGAGCGAGAGATTAATAAAGATTATTAAAATATTGGCTGATCACTCACTATAGAGAAAGCGGATATTTTTTTATATCAATTAAAGGACAGAAAATAGTCAGACATTTCAACTATTTGTTTCATTCTCCACATTAGAGTTGTTAATATGTATGTATAAATTAAACAAAAAAATGGCTACACTTAAAAGTTATAACATCATTAAATTTAAAATCTTTTTGAAAAATAACTATATTATGTAAATATTAAAAGTATGACAATATAAATCACACAAGTAATAAAAATGTATAAGATATGAAATACACCTTCCGGAAGCAATAGATATATGTATATGCACGCAGGTATATCGTATAACCAACCATAAAGATATTTCCATTAATTATTATTGTCTCTTAGAAAAATTAACCCCGTTGAAAGATGATAAAATTTAAAAAAAGAATAATTGATAAGAATGAAATTTACAATATTAGATAATAGAAAAATTTTTCTTTGTTTTTAGATAGTCTCGGTGTACTTAAGTTCGTTATCAGAGACGTAGTTTATGCATATTTTGTTTTCACGTTTTCAAATTTAATAAATATCATCCATCGAACTTTGAAACTTTTTAAAATAATATCAATCCAAGAAAATATTAAATTAATTTGTAAACAAAAATAATATGTATTTAACTGTCGAAAGTTGATGGAAATAGAAGAAAGATTTTTTAAATTAACACAAGCTCAAAAACATTTATTTATTTATTATTTAATTGAATTTATTAATACACTTGTTATGAGAAAGCTTGAACAACCTTTTGTCACAAAAACACGTATTGACCTTTTTCAATAAAATATTTAACTTAAATATGTATTTGAAAAAACCAACCAAAATTAAATTTTTATCAAAATTTTAATTCATTAGAATCAGCATTTAATTTATCATTTTGTTCTTCATTAACAGAATTTTATTTTTATTTTCTGTAAAGTTTTTACAGAAAACCATCATATTCCTCCTCATCAATTAGTTCTAACCATATATGAGTCATTTGCTTTTAAAGCTATTTTCCAAACTTTTGTCATAACAATGTTATCATGACATAACCATTATTAAAATTATTCATTTATTTCCTTTGAAAACAGTAAATATTATTTGGAATTTGGGTATGTCGGACTCATTTTCTAAGGTATTATGCAAAAAAAGTAGTTTATTTTTAAATGATATTAAAAAAAAAAAAAAGAATTGGGTGATTGGACATAATTTTTATTCGATCAAAATGACTTTGTTCTGGATATCTAGCAAGTCAGTTCTTTTTTTTTTTAATTTATTTTCTGTATAGAAAAATAGCCTATAAAATAATTTATCAAATAACTAAATGTCGACATATTTATTTCAAAAAAAAAATCAGTTCAAGCAAATAAAAAATTAATTACTTTTTAAAATTAAAAAAAAAAAACTCACTTTTTTTATTTCATATTTTTTATTTTTATAGAAATTATTAAATGTTAAGCTTAACATTCCATTATTTCGGAAATACCCATTATAATTTTTTTATGTAAAAGTTTCATATTTACTATGACTATGATGTTTCAAAAAGTTTTTTTTTGTTACATAAAATTAATGGGAAATCCCCATGAAGATCGCTAATTCAATAAGAGCGGGGTATTTTTGACATACATAAAATATCTATGCTTTTTGTTTTTGCAATGATTTTTTTTTAAGCTAAATTTTTGATCAAAAAAATATAATTTTTTACATTTAAATTTAAAAGATTAATTATTATCAAAGGAGAAATTAAAGAAAATTGTCATTACATGTCAAAATTTATATATATGTATACTCATACACATTTCTCATTATGTTTTCTGTCACCGAATAAGCGTTCAGCTGCAGATAGAAAAATATTTATAAAATAAATATTTTTTTTTTTGGGAAAAATAATTATTCATGTTTGAATTTTGGAAAATCCTCTTACTCAAAATATCGTTTAAAATTCTGATTTAAAGTAGAAGTATGTATTATGTAGGTATTTTATTAAATTTTGTGATTTCTTATACTTTTGTCAAGTAAATGTAAACATTTATAGAAATATTTTGTTGTCGAAAAGAAATTTTTTTTTAAAGGTAAACTCTTTAATAATTGGGTTTCACAAAAATTGAGCTTATATATATTGAGCTAAATGTTTGCCATCTAAAACATTAATAATAATGACGTGTACAAATAGTCACAAATATAGGATAAATACAAAAAGGTAGATAACTACATTGAAATATAGAATTTATAAAACAAAAATATTAAATCATAAAACTGATTTTTTTGGATGATGTTCTATTTTATACTCAAAATTTCATAATAATAATAATCAAATAAATAACAAAAAAAATTTAATTTAGGAAAAACTACAAAATTTCTTATTTTAGAACCAGTAGTATGTATAATATTATGACTGTATAATAATATATTATATGTGAAAATGAAATATCTACTAAATAATTTCGAAATATATATTTAAGTTTAGAAATTGATGAAAATACTATTTATAGATTTTATTAAAATTTATGAATTAAATTTTGTGAATATTTTTTGCTTCTAATTTATGTATAATAAACACGGATATATTAAATAGGAGTATTAAAATTCTGGAATAATTTTTACCTGAATCATCATTTGCGTGCGACTTTTATTATATATTTTTAAATATTTTATTACTTTCCGGATATTTATAATTTTATAAAAAACTAAAAAAAAAAAATAACATAAACACAAATAAGGTAAATATGTATTATTTTTGGCTAATTCTAAGTATTTTTTAACATACATTATGCATTACGGATACATAAATAGATAGTATATATTTAAAATATCTAAATGGGATTATGTTTTCAATCGCATTACTCTATTGTATTTTCATATGTATGTCATAGTAATATTTTTAAATTCCAATTTTAGTTTCCTTAAACATTTATGCTTAATATATATTGTTATATTATTATAATACTTTTTTATCTATTATATTATATCAACGCGCTGCCACGTGTGTAGACAGTATAGTTGTCATTGTGAAGTTTAAAAGTATCTAGATAAAATTAATTTTATTAATATTCAAAAAATTTTGGCAAATTTATCAAATTACATATCTAATCAAATACGTAAGGTTGAATTCTGAAAGGTTGATTTCAAGAATATTTTTTTCTGCCCTTGAAGATATGTGTCTGTCTACCTCAATTCGGTTCCCAACAAGGAGTAATATGAATGTGAAAATATAGTTTTTCTAAAACAATCTTCTACTATTAAACATTAATTTAGTAAAATTAAAAAAAAAAAAATTTATCTCTATATGGGAATTTTTTTAAGGTTTTTATTTTATAATTGATTTTTTAACACAATTAGATGACAGTACCGCAAAATAATTAAGGTTTAAACACATTTAGAAAATCTAATTTATGTATATGTAATTTATTTTCCATACGAATAGATTATATAGCTTCTGAAGTAAGTAAATTTATACATATAATTATATGAAAACACAAATAATAAAAGTATGTAATTATGGTGGATTTCATTTGTATTAAAATAAATTTTTTTTTTTTTAAATATTTAATTTAATAATATATATGATGTAAAAATAAACATTATATTTTACAATATATTTAGTAGGTAAATAATTTTTGTTTTCAATGAAAATGTAACAATTTTCTCAACTATGTGATTAAGTTATTAACAATGTAATCATACATATATTATTTAATAAGTAAAAATAAATATTTTGTTATTTTATTTGAAACAAACTTTAATATTATGATACTATTATTATCTAGAAATATTTTTGTAGAATCTAAAATTTGAAGAATTATGTCCGCACATGAGTCTTATTCAATTTAAGAACATTACTTTCTACGTGGACTAAAACTAAATAATTATTACTTATCTGAATAATATTACTATACTGATTCGAAAATAATAATGATTATAACCAGGCCCGGATCTAAGTCGTCTTGCGCCGTAGGCAATTTGTGTAAACTGCGCCCTGAAAAGTAATATAATATTTATTTAACAGAAATTAAAACAATTATGTCTGTTACAGTTATTTATTAAAATTTTCTTCTTAATTTCACTTTAATAAAATCTTCAAATATTTCTGCAAACGTTATATTTTGTAACATATTATTTTCTATTGCTAAAATTGTAAAAGCATTCAGTTTTTCATCGCCCAATAAATTCAAAAGTATCACTGTTAATATTCCACTCACCTGGATCACTACTTGTTTGATCCTTTATAATTAGTACAGGTTCGAGTTCTACTATTGGATTTTCACCATTTTCTGAATTTTCATTATCAGGATCTTTTTCATTTGGCTGAGATATGGTTTCAATATTCTGAACTTCTGTAATATTTTTTTGGAAATAATTAACAATTTTGGTATTTTTCCGTAAACCCTCTTCTTTCTGCTCTCTAAGCTTTTTAAATTGGCTTCCACTCAATTTCTGCTTCTTCATTTTATTTTTATATTTATTTAACGTTTAAAAAGATAGTAACTTAACTGGGTGCTAAAATAATCTTATTTGAAAATAAAATAAATTTTTTGTTTGAAAAACAAAATTTATCTAGAATTTAAAAAAAATCGAAAATTGAAAATTTCATGAGAAAAAAATTCAAATTTGGTGGGAAAAAAAATCAGTTCTAGATCAATTTCTATTTAGAATTTTTAAAAAATTATGCAACTTTGTTTTTCGCGAGAAAAAAAAATTGCAATTTTTTGGGTGAGAAAAACTTCAATTCCAAGGTCAATTTTTTATTTAGAATTTGTAAAAACTATGCAATTTGGTTTTTCGCGAGAATTTTTTTTTAAATTATCCTTTTCTACACAAAAAGAATAATAAGCTAACATTCGATGATAATACAAAAAATTTTTTTTTTAGTAAATTAATGAATATTTTTTTCATTTTTGCGCCTTTCCCAAATTGTGCGCCTTAGGCAATTGCCTAAATTGCCTATAGGTAAATCCGGAACTGATTATAACCTGTAACAAGCAAAAGGGTTAAGAAATTATTTATATTCTATAAAAAACGATTGTATCTATATCATATACTATTATTCTGTGTTTGTGAGGATGCCTAATTCTATTGTAATAAAATTTTATTATTTTAATTTCAGAAAAGTATCTTTTAATCGGATAAATATTTTGTATTTTATTTATCAACTTTTATATTTAATTGTTACCTGAAAAATATTTCCCTTTAGTGCATTTATTTGAAAAATCTTAAATATACATTTAAATACGCATATCCTTATTATTTTGGTTACTTAAATAAACTAAACATGTTTTACAAGAATGACCGAGATTCGTGTGCATGAATATTAGAACTAAGAACACACTAATGATCTTGGAAAGAATTTGCCATTTACTTTGACAGCCTAATCAAGTTGTGCTGAGGTTTTTTAATATCATAATTGAAACTCGGCTTAGATTCATATAAGAGACTAAGTTTTATGATATAATATAAATAATTTTGACTGCCATTTATGTAAAGTCCATGTGTATTTCAAAAACATATTGTAACTTTCTTACAAAATATTATTTCTGTTGAGATAAATTTACGTTTAAAAAAGAGATCTTTATTTATATAACAACGTTGTTTTTTAACATATAAAAAGCCATTAACTTCTAAGAAATGTATCTATATTAAAAGGCGGTTCCTATTACGGCTTCTATATAAAATTCTTACGTATTGTTTTTCGTTTATAAATTGATAAATATAATAAACGGTTCATTAAATAAATTTATATTTATATCTATACTAAATTAAATAAATTAAATGCTATTCGCGTTAGTCTCAAAAATATTAATAAAGATTTTCAATATATATCTACTCAAATCCTCTTTTTTTGTTTTTTTAAAGTCACGAACCACATAATATATATAGTTAAAAATTAAAGAAAATTTGTATACAATATTTATTTGTATATTATATAATATTAATATATTTTTTTTAATGTGCATTTTTAATTCTGTATTTTATCATTGTATAAAAGTACCTTGAACATTGCTTTTAATAAATGTAAATTTTCTTATAATACTATATATAAAAATGTAAATTTAAATTCCCTCCAAAACATTATTTTATTCAAATTGCTGAATTAGTTTTTAGACAAATCACTTTAAAAACTCAATTTTTAGAATCAATAACGTCGGTAACTACAATTTTCATAATCTCAAAAAAAATTCTACAATAAATTAATTTTATTGTCTTTTTATTTATTAAATTATTAATTAAAGTAATATATTAAGTTTTCCTTCTTGCGGAGTTATCATAAAAATCTAAAATAAATTGACGCAAAAGGATTTAATGAAAAGATTCTGATAAAATAATTTGGAGATAAGATGATGCAAATTTTATTTTTAGTATTTCAATTGAATTAAAATTAAGGTTTCACTAAAAGTGCATTATGTGTGTAATATTTATTTTTATGGATATATATAGTATAATAAATTTTAAAGATTGTTATCAATTCAACTGATGATCGCGAGTTTAAAGTTATTATTTTTTATTCTTATACAAATCACAATATAAGATGCTGTATTAAAAAAAAACTTTAGATATAAATATAATAACTTAAATAGAAAAAAAAGCTTTGTTATGACATATCCAAAGAGTTAAAGCAACGAGCGCATAAAACGGTAATTGCTAACACGTTGGAATATATAACCATTATCACATCTGGTATAATTGAAAATTGCATTAATCATTAGAAATTAAATTTATTTAAAAACAATTTGTTTTAAATGTCTGAATAAATTGACGAGTCCGGTTGTTGATTATACTGGTCATAAAATCATAAGCTTTTATTACATAAAACAAGAAATGCCTGATTTTTTGTTTTTTTTCATTTACAAATTTTTTTTTGTTTATATTGAAATTCATTTAAATTGTTTTTCTAAATAATTATATTTATCTAAGCCTAAGTCATAATTAATATATTAAGTTTTAAAGTGTCTTCTATATAGCATGACTTTATGAAAAAAACTACTTAAACAAAAACATAGCAATGTTAAAATCTCAGCTTACGCCCATTGACGACGAGAGAAGGAGTTCTGTATTTATTAGCAATATTTAAAACTTTTCATAATTTTTATTTTTAATTTATTCTTAGATTAAAATTATTTCTATTTAAATTAAATTGATTAATATTGTAAATCATATTTTTCTATAATTTTAGTTTATGTAGTTAAAAAAAAAACTATTCATATGAGAAGATGGAGTCTTCATTATATCATTGGCATAAAGATGTACGACAAAATTCAATTAAATTGCTCCATAACTATTACATTTTAAGTAAATATTTAACAAAAATTATGTCAAGTTTTTGTCTTTTGCAATATCTCTTTTAGATGTCAACCACCAATTCATGTTATATCATCGTTCAATAAATTTTATCTTTAATATAAATCATTTCGTTGTTTTTAATTTTTTTTTAATTTTCCTTCTTGAGATAATATAAAAGAAAAATAAAATTTTACTTTTTAATCGATAAATCTTAGTAGGTAAGGGTCGAGGTAAAGGTATGCATTTTCGACTGTCTTTCTCGTATAGTATTATCTTCTCAAAGCTATAGCCCTTATAAGCCAAAAAAACGTAATTTGAGTTAATATCTCCATTCTAAATTTACGAACTTTTCTTATTTTTAAACTCTTTCTAAAAATCATTTGAATTTTATTTAACAAAAAAACCTAGTATATTCTAGGCTTGTCGATATGATGTGATGCAGCCTAATAAAAAAATATATGTAGTGAAGAAAATCAAAGTAATTTCAACATTATTCCCTCAGGGGTTGAATAAACAAAAACAAAATATGTATATATAGGTAAAAAAAAAAAATAATAATATGCTTTTAACTTCTGAGAGAAAATTATTTTAATAAAAATGTCAGAAAGAATTGTGTTCAAAAGACTTTAATTTGAAGATTCGAGTTTCGAAAATGTTCTTTAGCTCCGAAATTTAATGGTTCCATACAAGCTGATGCATCAAGAAAATATGATTTATTTGTTATTTTAAGATTGTTATTCAAAATATTTACATATTTAGATAAACGTTCTTATGTGCTAAATTTTTTAAGACTCTCAAAATTTAAAATCTTTTCCCTTGAAGTTTACCAGCGCAGTGATTTATTAAAACTTAATTAACTATTTATTCAGCTAATATAAAGAATTGACCGGATTCCAATATTAGACATGACATATTATCATCTTCATTAATCCTAATCGCCCACCGTATACAGTAGATTTTTTGAAAACTTCATATTAAAATTCAAATAAAATAGGTATTCCAGGCATTTACCTCTATTTCTATTAATATTCTGGACACCGGTTTGTCCCTGCCATAGTCTTTCGGGACCTCTCATTATTAGTTATCAGTCCTCCTTAAGTTTCATCAGCAGGATATAGAATGTTAGTTAATGCACTTTCAAATAATTCATAAGTTTCCAAAAGAACTAACTTTACAGAAATAAACACAATCTTTCTTCTTTTCTTTGGATATTTTTTATACTTTACAATGTAGGTATTATTCGATTTTAAATCTTATTTTTCTCAAATTATTACAAGAAATAATCTTTTTTAACCTAAAAAGGGCGCCAACATATTTAATTTAATAACATTAAAATTAATAAACTATATAAGTTTTTTTTTTTAATAATTATATGCATTATACTACGGTTAATATACTTATATAAACACAATATTGTGTGTATACAGCACAAGTATGTATGACTAAAAAAAAGTTTGTAGTAGATAGATGAGAAATTTTAATTCTATATGTTGATAATTGAAACGAAGCATGCTCCCGATAAATTATTGATAAAAATTCAATCATATACATATAATCAAATTTTTCTGTTAGAAATATTATAGATCTATGTACTACATATTTATATATATATACTTATTGTGTGCCAGACCATAGTACGAATAGCTTAATAATAATATGACTTAGATAAATTTGAGAAGATGTAGATATAATTATAATAATTAAATACGAATTCTTGATTAAACTGAAATATTTTGCTATCTAATGTTTTAATGCATATTTTTTTTTTCTTGGAAGGCATTATGCAAGAATTTCAATAGCATGGTATTTTTTAATTTAATATACTATATTAAATAAATAAAATGCAGTTCGCGTTAGTCTCGAAAATAATAATAAAGATTTTCAATATACATACTCAAATCCTCTTAAAAGTACTCTACTAATAAAAATTAAGCATATAATATAGCACTTAGTTCTTTATTAACTTAAAGCACGTAGTTTATTAAACAAAAAGAGAATTGGAGCAATGCAATTTACTATGATTGTCCACTAATTTCTAATATTAAAATAACATTCATATCTAAGGAGCTAACGAATATTGTTCTGCCAAACATAGTATATAGTTATTAATATATTTATAAGTATAATATTAATAACACTAATAACAACTTTGATTATTAAACACAAATTGATAATTTAAAAAATCATATTATTTAATTTAAAGATGTTAGCATATCATCATCACAAAATGAAAGAATATTGATAATTTAATTACGGCATAACATTTACAAAATAATTCATAAAAGTATATTATATTATAGAAAATATATTATAGAAAATAAATATAAAAATTTTAAGTTGATTGAGAAATAATAATAGAATGAATTTTATATAAATATAAATATATAGAAATGTATATATATATATATAAACTATGAATTGGTTAAAATTTTTTAAATCTATGAAATATCGTAATATGCATAATTCGTCTCATAAAATGTTCTGTAGTTATTATAACGATTTCGAATGACAAATAACTATTATTAATAGGTATTAACTAGTATCAATTATCAATTAGACGCTTATTAGTACAGTAATTGGCACTATTTCATTCGGTTGAATTAATATATAAATTATGTATTTCAAATATAAGTTTATAAGTAAAATACTACAGTTTCTTATCTTGCTATGCTATTCTAATTTTTTTAATTATACAAATTTCAAAATATTCGATAGGTTAATAAATATATCAGATTGTGCCTACTTATAAATTCAAAAAAATAGAAGAAAACAACGTTTTTTTTTTGTCTACACTTATTTTAAAAATCATAACTATCTAAAACAAAAAACTGGACTTGAAATAAGCATAAAAAAGCAGTTTTAGATTCAATCACAAAAATAAATAAAAAACATAGTTCATCAAGAAAAAAATAAATAAAAATAGAAACGTTTATATAATAGATATATGGTTTCTAATTTTTCTTCAAAACAGTGTTGTTTAAGTTTTTGCGAACTTTTCAATATAAGCCTGATGTCATAAATTTTGATAGAATTTAAGGCTTTTCTTACAGTAGAATATTTTTTAATTAAATATAGAAATATGGTATTTTTTGTGTTTAAGTCTTTTTAGTAGTATGAAAATGAACCTTCAAAAAATAATAAACTTTGTGAACCTGTTTTCCTTGTTAATTTTTAAAACGTTTGCACGCAAATATAAATATTTGATCTACATAATTATATAGATATAAGAATGCGATAAAAAATGAAGAAAACACCATTAACATTGAATAACTTTTAACATTTTTTTTCCATGAATTTCCAAATCAATAAATGCAGTCGCGCGCGCTTTTTTCTTCGATGCAATTTCTAAATAAGATAAAATGAAAATAAAAAAAAATATGCCTTTTTGTCTGTATGTTTTGTGATAAAATTAAAATTAAAAATTTAAATAGATTTTTTTTACATGGAAAGATCTTCATCAGAATGTTGTGTTCGCCCTCAGGACATGCAAAAAAATATTATTTATTTATTTACCTATATGTTTATGTTTAAGTATATAATGTAAAATAAAAATTATTTAATGCAATTCATATTATTTTTTTATTAAACTAAGTGCACTTTCGAAAATGATTGCAAGTGTCACAATGTTAGCTTAAAATATTGCAACTAATTGCAAAGTATTCTAAAGAGTGTTTTTTTTGCTTAGATAGAATTTTCGAAACGGTTAACAGTGAATTGAGCGTCGAGAATGCGTTTCGTCAAAAACAGACGCGATGACTATATGCCCGAAATTATTTACAAATGTTAATGCCATGGATTGATCTTTCGAACAAAAATATTTTTTGGATTAAAATTTAATTTTTTGTATTATATTTTACAATTTGAAGTTCTATTGGACTTAAAAAAACACCCTTTACATAGTTTAACCTTTTTTTGCTAAGGAGTTTTATTATATTTTGTGAAATTATAAATTCAGTAAAAATTACAATAAGGAAGGCACGCCCGAACATTTAACACCGTAATTATGTATTATAATTATCTTACAGATATTAATTCTCATAATAGTAACCGAGGTTATGGAAATATTTTTATTAACACTTTTACATAAAGATTAATTGCAGAAAAAATTAAAAAAAATTTTAATTTACATAACTTTTAAATTTCAATTAATTACTTACACACTTAAATTAATTAATTATAATCAATGTAACAAAATAGATTAAAATATCTATTAGTACAACAATGGTTCAACAATGATTCACATAGCTATCCTCTATAATTAGTTATATAATATAGAACAGGCATAGTTGATGGATTTTTAAATATACCTTTAAAAATATACATAGGTATTTGAACTTAAAAAATTTCAAAATTTAATAAAAAAAAAAACAATTAGTTCTTTATACAACTCAAAATGATGTCTATAAAATATTGAATTAAAATGTACTTTTAATTTCTGTTTTAACTGAAAACGAGAAAATTAATAAAAATTGTGATATCTTAAAACAATTTAGAATTAAAAGATAAAACAAAACAAACATAATACAATGATAATAGAATAATATTGTAAAATAATATAAAATTAGATAGTTACTATTAATAACGATGGATATTTGAATTATTTTCTCAAATTGAAGAAAATGAAATTTTTTTTTTTAATAATAAAATGAGATTTTTGAAAAAAAAAAAAAAAATTAATTATTTAATTTTTTAATTAAAAACTTTAATTCTCATAAAGAAAATAAACTGAATTCTTATAATTGACAAAATTGAACAATATAGAAATATCTTTAAAAGCCGACTAACAATTTAGATAACAAGAAAAATATTATACCAGAAGTTCCATACCATACCACACATTTCCGGAGCATGGGGTAAATGTCAATCCTCAGTCTACTCATTACGATATATTTACATGATTTCAGATAAAAAAAAATTTAAATATAAATCGATTTAACAGACATTTATTTTCGTCGGCCGGTATGGGAATTTGTGTAAAATTTACCAAATTCTGCTCTTAATCTTAGTGTCTGTGTTTTTTTTTATTCCTTCAAATCTTTTATAATTTTCGAAACTAATTTTTAGAAGTTGAACGAAAATCCAACAAAATTTCTAATACCATTTTTCAATCAAATAATTTTTCCTATATTAATAATATGTGAATCATAAGATTTTAAAATTAACAACAATAAACAAAAATAAAATTTAAACAATCTAACGAATTATTCAAGGTACCCAATTAAAAAAAATAAAAATCAATTAAAAATTAAAAAAAAAATGTGCTAAAAACGTGAAGACTCCATCAACGTTATCCATTTAAAAACATTATAAATATTATATTCAACAACTATTTCTTCTGTTATTCACAATCAATTTACACTATTATTTATATAATTTGGATAAAGAAGATAATTCAATAAAAAAAAAATATTAACTACTTACTTTTACATATACGTGTATATTTAAAAATAAAAATACGAATTTATTACATTTATTTATAAAAAATGTTCTTTTTTTTCCTTGATAACATGTAAAAGAAAATTTTTTTAAAGCTAGTTAGAATGAGTTTAATTTACAAATCTACACTCACTCATTAGTTATGCTATATATATATAATATGTACTATATATTTTAAAAGCAAATAGTATGAGAAAAAAAAACAACACACAACTTACGCACTTAAATAAAAAAACAAAAAATTTTAAATTTTAAATATAAAAAAAAATACACTTTTGGTGATAAAAAATGCAAGCATATAATTTTATCAATGATTTTAATATTATGTGTTGTATAATGTTTTATGGATATGCAACAATGATAGGTAAATGCCAATCATGAAGACAACATAAATAAACAACAACATATAAATATCACATTCTTTATTGAAGAAAAATATATTAAAAGACAGAAAAACGTAAGTACATATTTTATATCGATAATTATGTACTGTTAATTTGAATTTTTTTTTATGTAGCCTTATGCTTAATACGTTCGTCTCGATAAATGTATTATGTAGAAACAGTCAATAACAGTCAAACTATATTTTTTTTAGATAATATTTGAAAAAATTTACAATGTTTGAGTTTCAAGTCAAAAGAAAAAAAATCTGATGTACATAACATTGATGACATGAAGGGTAATATGTATAATGAAATTTCGAAGTTCCATATTCATGACAATAATTATATACATAATTTCATGATGATTTTATCGAAATTTTTTTTTTTACAATTCTTATCTAAGCACCAAATAAAAAAAATTTACACTCCATAATAACTTGATTATAATGCCTTGTTTATAACTAATTTACCTATCTGAAAAAATGGTACCGTAAAAACCGATTTTCTATGTTATTATTCTATTTATATTTAAACAAATATACTGAAAATGAAGATATTAATTTTATCTATTTTTCTTAAAAAGAATTTTTTAAAAATATTTTCAAATAATTAAGAAAATTGAATTTATTTTTTTTTGGTATCTGAAAAATTTCATTACTTCACAAAATTATTTTTTTGTTTCTTTTTCATTACGTTTCCTACCTATCTCAATATTTTTTTACGATACCTTTCCTGTCAAAAAATTTTTTTTTGTTTTTTTTTTTATATTTTTTACAGTTGATTTTTTACTTTCAGGTAAAATTAGCTGGGAATAGGTTTCCGGAACATTCCTCCAAAAATTACTTTACTGTGGTAGCTATAAACAACGCATAAATGTTATGTTTTTTGTTTCAATTCTGTTAGGCAGATTCCTAAGATCAGCACATTGTACAAAAATAATTATGCGTTGTTTATAGCTATCACAGTAAAGTAATTTTTGGAGGAATGTTCCGGAAACCTATTCACAGCTAATTTTATCTGAAAGTAAAAAATCAACTGCAAAAAATATAAAAAAAAAACAAAAAAATAATTTTTGACAGGAAAGGTATCGTAAAAAAATATTATGATATGTAGGAAACGTAATGAAAAAGAAACAAAAAAATAATTTTGTGAAGTAATGATATTTTTCAGATATCAAAAAAAAAATAAATTCAATTTTCTTAATTATTTGAAAATATTTTTAAAACATTTTTTTTACGAAAAATAGATAAAATTAATATCTTCATTTTCAGCAAATTTGCTTAAATATAAATAGAATAATAACATAGAAAATCGGTTTTTACGGTACCATTTTTTCAGATAGGTAAAGCTATAAACAAGGCATTACAATATTTGGATGCGCTGAAAAAAAAAAGTCTTAACACCGAGCAAATGTACCTACATCATCGCGAATTACTTTAACACATAAAATATAGTTATAATTTTATTTTCTTCATTTTATGTTAAAATTGAAGAATACATGAAACACAATAATAATATAACATATATACTCCTCGATTACTCGCTACTACGTAAATTTTCTTTGAACTTTGTATCCTGTGAAATCTACTTGTAAGCCCAGGCCCTTCATATACTGCAAAAAATTAGCCGTAGCTTCAATTTATTGAAGTTCAAAAACCTAATTATATAGTTCAATTCAATTTTGGAGACGTTTTTGTCTCCAAAAACACTTTAATCTTGAAGTAACTGAGTAAGTTAATGCATGTAACAAGTCAAACCTTACTATTACTATTATTAAATAATATTGTGTCGATAGTTGTGTGTCCGAAAAAAATTAAATTTTGAATCCAAGCTTTGTTGGATAGGTATTACTCGGGATTTTCCCCTTAATCTCGGGACATCTGAGAAATCGGGAATGTGCCAAGCAAATCACGACGCCTGGCAGCATTGGTTCTGAAGTTCTGAAAATCAAAGGAGAAATTTTGAACGGATTAAAAGAAATAAAAAAAACTTTTTAGAAGATTCGATTCCGTAAAAAAATTGTTTGCATGTTAATTTTTTTGAAGAATGCGAACTGGTTGTTAAATATTTTGAATAAATACCTGAAAATTTCATGTACATCCATCATATATATACATAATGTAATGTAAAAAAAAACAAGTAAATTGTAAATCTTGACGACATTAGACTATTTGGATTATTATTTTATGTACAAATTGTTTTTTTTTTTAAATCAATAAGTAAGTATCAACAAGGTATTTTTATAAAGTTCAAAGCCTTAGAAGCCTAAGTTAAGTTAGTTGGGGTTTTTTTTTGAGAATAATAAACCTAATTTGAAAAAATGTCCAGGTAAATAATATAAAAAAAAAAAATTTTTACTCAAAAGCTATAAAAAATTGTTTATGTTTAAAAGTATTCTATTCTAGAATATTAAAAAAACCTGTTAAAAAATCCCACAAGTTAAAAGCATAGTTGTTTTGGTTTTTTTTTTATTAATATATTTCTCTTTCACTTTCATTATGTTTTAAAGAAATTTATTTCAAATTAAATAAAAAAGCATCAAAAATTGATTTTAAATCTGAAGTAATAAATATAAAATGGGCTAATTAAAAGTTACAGAGTTAATACGAGGGAATTTTTCCATCTTGTTAATATCTTTCAGTTCAAATACAATGTCTTTTTTGAATGGTAATAAGAACGATGATAGGAATTACAATACAAAATTAGGATAAAATCTATGGTAAGTATAAATTTGCGGGCTAACGAAAATACCATAACCACGTCGCGTCATCGTCAATATAAATAAAAAAATTTACTGAATATTTTTGCATTCAAATACATATATATACATTTTGTGTTTCTATATCATTATAACTATTAGCCCAGTCTAATTTACATAATTTGACTTGAATTTAAATAATAGAAATTAAATGTTTATAGTTTCATTTGAAATTTTAAATCTATTTTCTGTCGTTTGAATTAAAGTAAAATTTAAAATATTATAAAAAAATTAGAATCCTAAAAACAACAAGAAATAGAGATTTATTTTATATTTATTGACATTGTCAAATCATATATATACACATCCATAAATTTTTTAAATATTTTACAAATAAATATTTTCTGGGGGAAATACCTTCAACTTCAATTGCTTATCATCAAAAGTTATAAAATTTAATATGATATTTGGATTATCTGTAGACGATTTGTGAATTTTATTTGAATGTTTAACAGGTAGATACCTCGTTCACTTTATTCCGAAGCAAATTCGAATGGCGGTGGTTTTGGTGTTTATTATCTCTTAATTTCGTACAAAATTTTCATAGATGCTGCATAGTTTTTCTCCTAATAAATTTTTTTTTTTTTTTAAATAAATTATTAAAAAATTTATAAAATTTTATAGGTTTTTTAGTGAACATTTAATAATTAAAAATTCTTAATTTGTTGAGGAAGCTTGTGAAAAAATGTCTATTGATTATTACATAGTTGCGCGGATCAAAATATTTTGAATTTTATGTATAGATTTATGTACATATACTGTTATCATTCAGTGAAACTATTTAATTATTGTATTTTAATCATTTTATGAAGAAGCGAGTTGCAACATAAAATACTTAACTGCAACGATATCATTTTTGCTATTAATATACAGCAAGAAATTTTTGCGATTTTCTATTATTTCAATAAGAAATTTTCATTTTAAATAAACATAAAAAAGAAAAAAGGTAAGGTATAAATTATTATTTGTTTTTTTTTTTTTCAAGTGCTCCTTTTAATGAGTGTGAGTTAGTATATGTATACGTGAATGTATCCGGACATTTACCATATAATACATATATAATATTGTGTCCTTGTTTTTGTTTGCATACGTTTTTTTAAGAGTATGTAAATAAACAAAAAAAAAAGTATCCTGTTTATGTTGAAAACAAATTATCTTTTTGAAATTTTTTTTTTTTAGAATTTTCGTTTTTTCTTGCATTTTAAATAGAAATGTATTGATTGCATTCCTTAGGTTGCACTGAAATCAGATTCAACATTTTAATTGAAATGGTAGGCTGTGTGAGGTCATATTATCGATTTTATTAATGAAAAAAAAAAAACTACAATCAAAAACAATTTTTATTTGTACTTATAATTATTAACTATTAATGTACCTGATTAACATTTGGTATAATTTTCATTCCTAAGCCATCCATAATTAATTCTTTCAATTTATTTATATCACTTTCATTGCTTGAATTAAATCTGCCATAATTTTTATCCTGATTATTCATATAACTATTATTTTTATTATCCAAACTATTATTTCTATTATTATTATTATTATTATTATTTATCAGTCTTATATTATTTTCCATTAAATAATTATAACTATTATTTTTTACATCGTTATTATTATTATTATTAATATTATTATTAAAAAAATTTGTACTAAATTTTTCATTATAAAAATTATTTATTTTAAATAAATTATTATTATTATTATTATTACTATCAGCACTATTATTATTATTATAATTATTATTATTATTATACTTATTATTTTTATTTTTATTATCTTTATCATTTGTATTAATATTATTATTATTATTATTATTTATAATATTATTATTATTATTATTATTATTATTATTATTATTATAATTATTATTGAAACTATTAATTAATAATAAATTTTTTATTAAATCATTTTTTAAATTATTATTAAATATTTCACAATTTATTGGTTTGATTAAAAAAATTAATAAAATTATTACAAAATATGAACATTTTAAAATTACATTTAATACATTTTTAAAATTAAATTTAATTAAATAATTTTCTATTAATAAAATTAATAAATTCATATAAATTAAAAAATATTCAAAAAATTTATATTTTTTCATTTTTATAAAAATAATAGTTATTTAATATTTTAACTAAATTATTATATTATTGATATTTTTTTTCACTAATAATTTTTTTTTAATTATAATTTTAGTTCCTAAATTATAAATTAATTATATTCTCAGCAATTTCGATTTTAAAATTTTATAAATTTTTTTATAAAGAGTATAAAATATCAATTTTGTATTTTCCACTTTATTTGTTTTAATTTTTAATTTAATTTTTTGTTAAATTTTAAATGTTTTTTAAAAGTATTGCAAAAATTGACAATTAAAAATATTATAATATCAACACAAATTTAATTGTGCCTAAATTTTTGATTTTATTTACTTCTTTAAATAAATATTTTCATTTTAATTATATACCTGTGTAACAACATTTATTTTAATATTTTTTTATAATAATTATTGTTAATAATGTCATTGAGAAATTTGTTTGCGCCTATAACAAGAACATTATGTTTTGTTTGTTTAAAAAAACAATTTTTCAAAAATAAAAATTAAATAAAAACAATTAAAAATAAATAAAAAAAAATTCTTTTAACTAATTATTTATTAGAAATTAGAGAAAAATTCTTTAAAAAAAATTCAAGAAAATTTTCTACGTCTTCAAAATATTATGGAAATGAAAATTCTTTTTTGAATATTTTTATTTGAATTATTTTTTATTTTTTTGTTGATTAAATCAAAGTTTATTTTTATTTAATATTTTCTAACTTCTTACTTTCATACTAAATTTTATTTTTTGATTAAAATTAAGTTTCTTTATATCTTATTTATTTTTGATTGATCTTTATAAATTGTTAGTATTCATATATATATATGTATAGGCTTTGTTCATATTTCAGTTGATTCGAATTCTTTATCTATATTATCTAAATAAAAATAAAATTATTTAATTAAAATACTAAATTAAAAGATCCACGTGAAAAAAATTTGTCTCAATTTATTAAAAGAAATTATATATTTTTATATATATATTAATTGAAAATAACATTGGCGCCAAAAAAAATTTGGGGGTGTTCTTCTTTTTTGTGAGTTCATATATTTTCACAAAAAAAAAAAAACAAAACAAACAAATTAAATGTATAATAAATTAAATTAAAAAAACAAAATAAAATATAGGCATATTATATAGAAATTTATTATTTAGGTTGAATTAAAAAATTAAAAAAAAAATTAATTCATTAAAAAATATAATTTCTGTTTTGTGTAAATTTTATGAAAATTTTTGATTTTGATTTTAAACGATTAGAACATTTTTTGTTATTTAATAAAAACTATTCTTTGAATTTATTTAGAAAAACTTTTGTTGTCACCTAACGTGCTATCGTAATAATTATATGAAACTTCTCCGTTAAATAAATATATTTTTTTTTAGATAAAATTTTAATAGAACAAATTTTTATGAAATATATTAATTTGCGAAAACAACATCATAACGCTTTAAAATCTCAAAACAAACTGAATTACCTTTTTGTTATTAATTTTTCTTCAAAAATTAAAAAGTAAAAAAAAAAAACAAATATTAAAAAAAAAAAATAAAAATTTTTCGTGCTGTTGTGTATTTTCTAAATTCATTTTAATGCTCTGAGAAAAAGTAAAATATGAAAAATTATATTAAAGTGGTATCTATATTATGCATATAAGATACTCTGAAAAAATAATAAGAAACAAAAAGAAAATTTAAGGTGAGATTATACGATGGAAAATTTGAAATAGAATAGCTAACTATTTTGAAGTAATAATTTAATTTTGTACCTATATATATTTATAATAATTTTTTCCTACAATTAATTCTAAATTCGATATAATGTTTACTTAATTATTATTGCATAATTTTACTTTTATATTTTCGAGTCCTTAAAGCAGTTTACTTTAATTTATTTTTATATTTTCTAGTCTAATGCCTTATGTACAGACTAGGCTAGTTAAATATATGTTCAAAGGTTCAGACTATATACTATATATGCAGATGATAATAGCTGATTTGTTTTATAACTAAAACACAATATAAAATAAATACATTATGAAAAAGAAAATAAAACAAATGTAGGTATATGTATATAGAAATTTATATGTACTTCAAAAATGAAGAAAGGTACCGTTTTCATCATTTCGATTTAAGATATACTTTAATTTTAAGACACCTTGATCACAAAGAGGGGCTAAACAACATTCAATATCATTTTACCAATACCAATTAGTCATATAATATTATTTATACAAATATAACAATTTTCATCGAAACTCAGTCCGAATCCTACGACTGTATTCTTTTTTTAGATTCGCTTAATCGACATCCTACATACAGACGGACGGAAATTTAATGAAAACGGGCTAAACATGTTCTTGCATTATTTAAAAAAATATGTTTTTAATTTTTTTTTTTCTATTTACAAACTAATTTCATAAAATTGTGGATTTCAAAAATCAAATTTCCCAGTAAAAAGTACAAAATACCGGTTTTCAATTGAAACCGCTTTAAAAAAATATAGAAAATTTAACCAATCTTTGAATAAGAACATTTTTTCGTGAATAGGTGTTCTTGTTCTCCCTTTTGTACTATGGAAAAATCACTTCGAAAAGTACAACGAAGATGTTTAAAATAACTGCTTTAGTTTGTCCAAGGCATTAATGAAATAAATAAATAAAAAGAAAAATAAATAAATAAATAAATAAATACATAAATTGAATATTTTTATTCAAATAATTGTACTTGCCCATTAAATAGGTCGTATATGATCTAAAATATTAAGTTTTATTGTTTTTTATTAAAATGTTTTACAAAATAGAATCTTAACCTGTCCTGGGAACGCTCAAGAGAATTGAAGACGATGTGCTACTTAGGGAAGGACAGTCGGCCTTAAAAGCTCAAATATGCTCGATGTATTGAGTTTTTAAATATCAGTGGAAGTATTATACATCAGCTGGAACGTTGAGTTTCAATTTGTGGAAACCAAATTTCTAGTTCTTTGGGCCAAAATTACGTATGATACCGCATAATACAAATTCTTTGTTTGAATTTAAAATACTCTGCTCAATATGCTGAGAATTGATATTTACCTTTGGATGACTTATGAATTGAGTAATGCAATTTCATTATCAAAAAAAAGATATTATCATGATACCACTAATATTACCTTGATTACACAAACTGCCGACAATAGAATTTATTCACTGTCTAACTTCCACTTAATTTGCCATCCCAACCCCAATCTTTGTATAAAATAAAAATCTACCAATCAACATCACAGTACAAATTATTCAGAATATGAATCAATATAATAGATAGACAAATTGATTTAAAAAAAAGAGTCAACGAAATAAATGTTTTAATCATTGACAATAACACTATTATAAAATATCTTTTCCATCCAAAAATTTGTAGGTTTGTGTCATGGGATGAAAGTTTTTAATAAAGTAAATTTCGAATTTTCGATATGTAATATAATTTAAAAAGATCTATTTAGTTAAAACTCAAAAGAATTAAAGCTCCTAATATAATTTTTAGCATATTACAATTTTTGCATTGTCTGACTTTCATATACTATATAAGAGTACATACTTCAAATATTAAATACCAAAATGAATTCCAAATTTCTTTTAGATACTTTTAATTAAGAATTTTATTTATTTAATTTTTGTTAATAAAAAATATACATATAATTTAAATCATGTCGAATTTAAATTAAAATACGAAAATGTAGGAATTAAAGAAGAAGATACAAATAGGCATTTTATTTTCATCAATTACTTGTTTTAAAATACAATAGTAAATAAAGTATCCGGCCGGAATAAGACAACATACAAATAAAAGTATAAGGTTATAAAATTTTTATATTGTTCTTTATAATATCTTTCAATTAATCCAATAACAACGAGAAACCAAAATATTATCCACATTAGCTGAAAAACATAAAACAAAAAGTAAAAATAAGTATAATTTTCTTTAAAACATTTTTTATACATTATTTTTTAAATTTAATTAATTAAAAGTTGGTCCGGAAACTTATTAAAAGCCTCAAACATAACCGAACTTCTAATATACTGAATTTACTCTCTCTGCAAAATGAAGGAAACATCTTTGGTAATAATGTTCCATAGCATGTGCAAAGCAGAGTATTTTCAATTTATTAGCTTTAACTGAGAGAAATTTTTCGGGGTTTTCTATCACGATTAAATTTTTAATTATTTTAATTTTCTAATATTTAAGTGTCATTTACGAAGGAATTATTCTTTATAATACGTAAATATTTGGAAAATATTTTATTCAGGTACTTTTATTTGAATTCTGGATACACTGTGTCAAGTGGCTATTCAACAAATTGGTGGATTTTAAAAGTTTTTACTTTTATTTTAATGTTATCCCATTTTGATTTCCACTCACTGTATAATTATGTGTGTGATTGGAATAGATTTCATTTTACTTTTAAATATTATGCCTATATGCACTACTTTACTACAGATCGTTTAACAAGTTTTGTATTATGGAGAAACAAAGTTATCAAATTATTTTTTTTTATAACATAAAGCATCTTCCAATTTTCTATTAATTACGTCTCCTATTTGGAACCAAATTTAAAAATTTCGTGATGATAACAACAATAACACAAATCTTACCTAGAACTTTATTTAAAATATTCTTATTGTTCATTAGTTTCTACAGATCTTCATTTTTATATTGTGAAATATACATATAGAATAGTAGTCAAAATCTACTTCCTATCTATGCTTGCAAGGACGTTGATTCACCAAAGATCACCCAGGCTGTTTGATTTTCTTAGATATAATTTTATTGTTAATCTATTTCCTTTCTTGAGTTGCTGATGTACGGTGCTTTTTGAAATAGTTGAGAAACAAACTTCGCTGAAAATTACAAAGAACGACCTTGATGGGAAAATTTTTCTGAAACTTGTCATTCGCTAGCTGTCATGGTCATCAAAATTTCATACGCAGTTAATGTATCGATAATTAAACGAAATTCAATTATTTGTTCACATTTTTCTACTTATCCTGATTTAAACACGAATTTTTTCTATTTATTTGAGATTCATTTAAAATTTTAACTTTCCAAATGAGTATCTACTTCGAATTAATTCTTCTGATACAACATTAGCAGTAAATACCTAAACTATTCAAACTTGTCCAACTTGACCTTTGTATACGATTATATGAACAATTGAACATAATGAGTTACAAAAATATAATATATACATCATACATCTGAAATAATTAATTTGTAAATATTTTTCACACTAAATGGAAAAATTTAATATGTTTACCAATTCGTATTATTTGAAGATCGAAATTCCACAAAATTTTTTTAATGTTATTTCAAAATAAATAGAGATTTATTTGTTATAAAAAATTTCAGGCTATCGGTATCTATATATTAAAATATTAATTAATAGTAAAACATATATTTTTTATAATAAGTACAAGTACATTGTGTATTTTATCTTTTTCATAAAATGATTATAAAATGAGCACAATTTTTGCAAAGCTGCCTTAATTTAAATTTCTTTTTAATAGTATAGTTAGTAAAATCTTTTTTTTTTATGTATTTTAGTTATCTTTTATTTACTTTGCCTAATTTACACTTGAATACAAAATTGACTTAATAACTGCAACTATTTGACTAACGTTTGATATTGATGTAACTTGTTTTTAATATTTATTTTTACTTTATAGTTTATACACATAATAGACAAAGTGAAAGCAAATGAAAACTCTCAACAAGGTATTAAATAAATAATTCTTGTTATTCTCAGCTGTTTTGACCCAACACCCAATGCAAACGGAGAATTTATCCAAAATTTCGAAACATCGGAAAAATGAATTTAAAATTACTACACAGTACATATTTATTCATATTTCCCACTTTTTACATCAAAATTTGTAATTTTTATTGGCAAGAAATAAAAGAATGGAAAAAGTACATGTAATAAAAAATTAAGGCAGGAAATAGGTTAATATTTTTATTTTACATAAGTTTAAACTCCCTTAAATATACATTTATACTAATGTAAATGTGAATACATTGCAGCAAATGCACATTCCAACCTTAATTTTTAAAAGAAAACATTCTGAATTCTTTTTCTTGATAATAAATATTAATATTAACAAAATATGTAATAAGAATAATAATAATAATAACAATAATTATATAAATAATAATAATAATATTAATAAAGCTATTAAAGAAAAAATTAAATTTTCAAATGCAAGGAAAACCACGATATCTTTTTCACAACATTTTTTTTTCTGTTGTTGTCTATTTTCAAAAATCTTTTTTCAGAGAGCAAGAAAGTCAAGATAGCTTAATTGAAATGTCATTATTTTGAATGTGAACAGAAATGAAAAAAATGTTATATGACAGATTGAAAATTTTTAAGCAGTGGTTTTGTTTTATGTTTATTTTTTATGGTTTTTTATGTCCATGTCAGATAAAAAAAAAAAAATTTTACGGACTTTGAGCGCTTAATAAAATGTAACCTATAGAACCTAGGTTTTAAAAATTTCATTCTTAAATAAATTGTTAATTGGAATCAATTTTATTTAAATAATTTGATAATTAATTAGATAAATTGAAATAAAAAATGAATGAAAATTATTGTAATAATTATCTTAGTAAATTTATGTTTTTTTTTTTAAATGTAATATGATGTATTCATATTTCTTAACTAAACATAAGTTTATACTATATTTATAACATTTTCAATTTAGAATTAAAAAAATATAATGTCTCTTATTATATTACTTAAGTAATTCTAAAAAACAAAGAATTCAGACAAATCAAATTGTGGAATATTATTAGGTTGAGAAGCAGATGTATGTCAATGTCAGACTATTATAATCAATCTTGAAATCAATATTAAATTACAAAAAAAAAAGACAAATCCACTTAGAAATAATAATAAGACCTATAAGTATATTCAAATAAATAAAACTTTTAAAATATTTTATATTTTGAAAAATGAAATCAAATAAAATTTCATTTACTTATACATTTAGCACCCGAGTAAATTACACTCGAAATGTACCATGTAAAATTTTTTTTTTTAAAGAACTCAAATGATTTGTAAGTTTAGATAAATATATATTTATACAAAATTGAGATTTTTATTACCTATTAGAATTTAGTTTAGTAAAAATAAAATAGAAGGAAAAAATTAATAATTATTTCCATATGCATAAAAAAAGGTAATATGAGAGTCTGCTGCGTTGAACATTTTCCAATAATCCATCACTAAAATGAAAGTAAGAACTTTAAAATTTAATATAGTTTTAAAAATTAGTTTTCACTAATAATAGTAAGAATGGTTTAAGAACAAGTTATATTGATCATGCTCAGTTCATTATTTAGTTAATATACTATTATCGAAATTTATTAAACGTTTACTTCATTTTGTGTAACTAAAAACTACTTATTTGTACAAAAACAAAAGAATAATCATTTAATTAACGAATTTACTCTCTAAATAAAATTGTTCACATTTTTTGCTTTTTTAGGCGTATTTTATTATTTTCTCGCATAAGTTGGAATTTCAAAATAATGACAAGTCAATATTGCAAAAATAAAGAAATCAATGGTTGTTCTTATAAAATAATAATATTTTAAATTCATATTTTAAAAAAAAATTAATAAATAAATTTTCAGAGTAAACATAATGGATTTGGATTTATTGTGTATTACTATTAATTTCTGCATTAAATGTTTTATTTTATTTGAATATTTTTCGGCAGGATCGATTAATTTTTAATACAATATTTCATGCTAAACAAAACGTTTGTCACAAATTCTGTTTAATTTTCAAATATTTCACAATTGATTTAATATATATTGCAATGAGATTATTAAAGACAAATCGAAATAAACTAGAAACTTGGAGATACTAAGAAACTAACTCAAAATAAAAGAAACTGGAATACAAATAAAATACGAATGACTTGATAATTCTCACCAGTGATTAGCTAAAGAAGATGTATAACAAACATTATAAAAATAAAATTTAAGATTATTCACCTATTAGTCCTTTTAATATTTCAATTGTGATGTAAAATAATATTTTTATGCGTATTCATTAATTTATCTATTTTAGAAAGTTTGCCAGTTTGAAAGAAATAAACTATAGCTTGTAGAATTAATAATATTGTTTTTTAATCTGGTATCATAATTTTATATCTTAATTTTAATGTTTAAATTTTACTGTTATTACTGGTTTAAAAAATTAAAATAATATAATTTTTTTTGTATACATTTGTTGATATAATTTATTTATTAATTAATATAAATAGATAGTTTGCCTGTTGGAATAAAATTTAATTTATAAACTTAATTTATAAACTTAGCCATATTTAACTATAATGTTTAAGCCATATTTAACTATAATGTTTCTTTATATTTTAATTAGCCATCCACATTTTCAGCACATCATTTCAATAATAACCATTTTATTTATTTTTCGTTTTATTTCTCCCGTCTTGAAAATACAAAAAAAAAAACATATATTTTTTATGTAAAACATGTTGTCTGTTCGCTTCAACATTGTGATACCTTATAAGTCGTTTTAAATTTATTTTTTTTCCTTATTTGGATGCTTTTAATAATCTAAAACACAAATCTAATTACCTTAAACAAAATATAGACCTCTACTGCGGCTACTAATAAGATAATAAGTAGAATTCGGAAAAGGTTTTAATTTAAATATCGGAGAACAATAATTGAAACACGTGTATTCAGTTGAAAAAATAAAATGAACAGAATTTACTATACTATAACTATTGCGATTATAAATATTTATTAGTAGTACATTTAGTATTGAAATTATTATATTTATCTATCAGTACATCATTTATTAAATCGTAAATTGTTTTATTACTTTTACCCCTACTGGAACCAATTTTAATTTAAAAATTTTAGTTCCATGCCATTAGAACAAAATATATGTTTTGTATATTACATGCGTATTGTATATACTTCTTCTTTCATATTATTGGCAATGGCAACCATATCATTTGTAGCAATATATTTTAATTGAATGTGACCGTCATTAATACATTTTCTAACGAAGTGATGTTTGACATCAAAGTCACTGTTACCTTCAAATTCAAATTGACGTAATTTAGTTTTCAGTAATGAAAAAACAATATATGTATAAAAGAAAATCTATTTGTGGGAAAAGTTTTGGTTGCTTCGGCGGCTTCGTTTAAATCCTTAAGTTAGCAAATTATAATTTATTATTGATTTAAAAATTTTAGCATAGATATAATTTAAATTATCATTTTGTTACGGATAGTACATTGTAGATATATTTATTTTATAAAGTTGAGGACAATGTGGCGATAAATATGATGTGTATATATTTGTATAGAAATCTTGTTCATTATTATACAAACCAAAATTTATTTTTAAACAAAAATAATAATCATAATGATAATTATAATGAAAATAGTTTAACAATTAGAAAATTCAGTGTTTTCTTATTGTCGACTACAAATCGGGTCCGCAGTCAACTGAAATAATATTTAGCTAGATATCCTTATTTACTACACTGAATGATTTATCTTTCAGTCTACTACTGTTAGAGATCTATATCTCGTGTATAACAATCAATATAATCAATTCTATTTTCCTATTCATATAAATTTATTTAATACAATGAATTCTAACAATATACTATATGTTTAAATTCATGTGTAAAGTAAAACTTGTAAACCTACTTCCTGTCATAATATTTTATGTTTTTATTATTTGTTAACAACCGATTTAATTCTTTTTAACAAGTATTTGAGAAATTTAATGAAATTATACGTTGTTTTTCTCATCTTTTTTGCGAAAATTTGTTCAATTTTATAGTTATATATTTCTTTCAGTTAGTGGGAATAAGTGTCAACAATATTCTTTGCAGAAGAATTATAGCATTTTATCTGCTTTTTTTTTAACTTTAAACGGAAATTATGACAGCAACAAAAATCAAAGTGTTAAAATTAATTATATTCAATTGCATTTCAAATGGCATTTCTAATTATTTTTTGAAAACTTTTGGAGGACTTAAGAAAACTAAAAAAAAATAGGAATACAATGTATATGTTCTTTTAATTGATAGTTATATATAACGATTACTTGTAAACCTTCATTTCCCCTATTATCACTGAGAGCAGTTTTGCATCGATTCTTTACTTAATTTCTACTTTAACGTGTCAATAACAATGTAAAAATTGTTCTATTTACTTTCGACTTTATAATTTTAGATTAGTGAATTTATGTAATAAAATAAGAGTATGACAATATATTTTCCCACATAATAAAAATGTTGAAATATTATACATATCATGAACAATAATTATGAAATTGTGTTTTTGGAATTGAGTGTGGTAAGTGTTAAGAAAACTTTGTCGAATGGGTTTTTAAGAAAATATTTTGATTGTAACAAAAAGTTGTTTGACAAAATTTCGTAATATTAAATGTGTATTGGATATGTTCTCAATTTACTTAAAATTTACTTAATCCCTTAATAGTTTGGGAAGAGTTTAGGAATAAAAAAAACTTGGAAATAAAATTTGTTATTTTCACTTATTTTAAATATTTATCTTTGATTATTTATTTAGAACAAAATTGTAACAAATTTAGAAGTTTATCAACTTAGAAATTTTATAAATGAGAAAATATTTTTTCGAATTAAGAAATAAAATATTATACATAAAATGTGAGAAGTGCAAATATATGTGTTAGTGAATATATACAAACACATGAACAAAAATAAAATATACATATATATTATAATAGTTTGATATTAAAAATAAATAATTGAAAATGAAGTTAATATAATATTTTGAATTATATAATGTGTGTAACTTTCGGCTTTAAAATTGTCTGCAGACTTGGCTTCGTCTCCGATGCAGCAATGATTCACTTGGAGAGATACTTGTTAATGATGTTAAATTTTTCAACAGCATTTTGGAGCCCCTAAGTAAGTATTATTCTATATTCTTTGACCTACTCTAAAATTATTAAACCTTCAAACTTGTTGAAAGAATTAGATTTTTTTTTGGAAAAAAATGTATATAGCTTATTTAACTAACTAACTTAAAATTAATAGAAAAATTTAATCAATGTTAGTTTCATGCCAAGTATTTTTATTAATTTCCTGGCGCTATAGAATCTCAGTTTCATAGACTTGCTTTGTGGTAGTACCACTAACATTTTTATGGTCTTTCTTCTCACTCTTATCACTATCAATTTCGGCTACTTTTTTCAAATTTTTCTCATTTTTTTCTGAGACTACCTTATTTATATCATTCAAATTTTTCATTGAACCGGTTATGGTCATGTTAAGACCCATTTTTTGAGGTAAATTCGATTCACTTCCAGTTTTTTTTAAATGCAAAATTTCATTAGATTGCGATGCTAATGATGCAGTTGGGTTTTTACTCATTTGTTGTAATCGAGCATATTGTTCCTGTAATATTTTTTGTTTTTTAAGCAGTTCTTGATGACGCATTTCTAAAGCTAATTGCCTTTGAACGTGATCGTTCCCAGATTCATTACCAGATGAATCTCCGCCGTCTTGTGTTATATTATTATTACCACCAATACCACTACCATTTCTTTCTACTTCAGAAACAGATGGCATACGATGTGGTACATTTGGACTAGTAGGACTAGCCAATGGACTACGTGAACTCGTACGTGGTGGAGGTGGAGGTGGTATACGCTTACCAGCTTTTTGTAAAAGTTCAGTTGAACGTTCAGGAACTGGCGGCTTGCCAACTGGTCGTAATGGTTGTGGTGGACTTGTGTCAGTATCAGATCCACTTGGATATGAATGCAACCGGCGTAAGATATTCATATTATTTGCTGTCGTTAATAGGCCATTATTGATTGGAATAACATTGCCTGATATTGAATGCTGGTGTTGTAATTGTGGGTGAATTAATCTGATATCGGATTGAGTAGGTTGTATTATAATATTTGTAGCTGGGTCAACATAAAGGCTAGATTGCGATAACTGTGTTGTTACAGTATTTTGTAATGTTTGTGTATGTGAACTATTATCATCAGAAGTTGAATCATCAGGGCGTCCCTGTAAAAAATAATCGAATTTATTAAAATTAGTAAAATAATATGTTAGATATTACATTATTAACTTGAGATTAAGCTTCTTTTGTCAGTTTGAATTTTTGCATGGATATGAGAACCGTTTATTTCTGATAGCTGATGGTAGACATCTTCGCCATGAAAAAAGTAGAAATAATTATTACAGAGAAGTCTTTTGGGTCAAAAAAAAAACTCGTCTGTAAACATTTTATTGTGAGTACCATTATGTTTTCATAGTTGATGCGTTGGGTATATGAATGATGCAGAAATAATGTAAATTATTTTCAGCGATTCAAATAATTTAAGAGGATTCTTAAAAAAAAAGTGACGTTTTCGTTAGAGGCTTCAGAGACGGTGCAAATTATCTGGAATTGAAAGGTTTTATTGTATTGTATGTAAAGCATGTTTCGCTAGTAATATAGTATGTCTTGATAGAAAATAAATGATAGTAAGTAAATTGAATAATTGCACGTGAAACATTTTTGGCAAAATTTAAATTTTGTTAAGGTTCCGTGCGAAAATATTTATAGCTACATAAAGAAGCAACTTATTTGTGTATAAATTATGAATTTTATTGTTTTCCCATAATGTTACTATTTAAATTTAACTTAACTACATAATTGAACTATTACAGATTTAATAAACATTTTAAGTGAAATTAACTTTCATAGAAATTATAAACAGTAAAAATGATCCTTGATCAAATATTTCATATTTTGAAAATAGGAAAAGTTGAGCTTATAAATTTCGAAAGCAATCTATTTTTAATAAAGCTCATAAATTTACAAAAAAAGGAACTAGTAATTTTATTTATTCTAGTTAAGTTTTTATAAATTATACTTACGTCAATATCATTCATATTTTGTGGTTTAGCGAAGGTTTGCAATTCATCTAACAAAGCATCGAGTGCGTTTTCGGGCGGGCAGTTTCCCCCGCTGATAGCGAGCGACCCCATCCGGGGACTTGGGATTGGCTATTTTTTATAATAAAAGAAAATTACTTCGAAAGTTTCTTCTATATATATAATAAGAATATATAATATTTATTAAGTATAATATTTAGGCATCGTTGGGCGATTTTATAATTTTTATAGTTAAATATAATGTAGACAAAATTGTTTTCAAATAAATTAAATTTACTATAATTATCATTAACTATGATTCTAGATGCTATAAAAATGAAAAATTAATTCAGTTTTAAAATATGTATTGCCAAAATAGTTGAAAGCGATGCTAATTCGTGAGGATCAGAATAATTTTTTATCGTTTTAATCATTTTTGAGATAAAATTAGTTTTCATCAAAATTATCCTTATCCTCACGAATCAACAACATATCGGGAATTTAATGTTCTCGATAACTCCAATAGTGCCACTTCGAGGATTTATTCAAAGTTAATAATAAATTAAATATTACATTGTTAAATCCGTAAAGTGAGTCGAATTAGATTCGCTCTTTGCTAGAAGTAATTGAACATTGTAACTTGCACCATTAAATCAAAATTCAGCATAATGTAATTATTAACAAGTAAAAATTATACAATCGCTTGTAGACATACACATATTAAAATTTCAAAGAAAAGTATATATTTGACAATAATTATTTATATTTGATTTTTAAGTTGACAAAATAATTCAAATACTTAACCCAGATAAACTTTAGAATATTGGTTTAAATATTTTTCAATATTGTATAATGAAAATAATTAAATAAGATATTCTCTCAAAGAAAAAACATTGAATTTATCAATAGTTATTTAATTAGAATAGTCATATATTTCTTTGGCGAAAGTTCAGGAAATTTTAGAGAGAATTGATACAAAAATTGAGTTTACGTGCTGTCGAACATTTTTATTCTAATTTTATTCAAATTAATGTTTTTACTCTATTCAAATATGTACCACAACAACAAAGACTATATATTATATATCATTTATATCCTTGTATCGTCATTTATTTTTGTGCTGCAGTTTTATATTTTCCAAAGTTTATCGTTTACGGTTGAAGTAAAAAAAATAAAAAAAATACGTTTAACCCTTTAATGGACAATGACGTGTATACACGTCATACTACTGCGTTCTGTTGGGACATGCCGTGTATACACGTCAAAAATTATTTTGCTAATAAAATCATGACGGCTATACACGCCACGAAATATATGAGTTTATATGAATTGTGTGCATTTAGTGTCCCACGAGAACTACAAATAATTTCTCTGGTGTACTGGTTTGCTGTTTTCAGAATTTCATTATCTTTAAAAATGTAAAAGATATGGCAAGTGACGTTCTGGGAACAGCAACTAAAAAAGTGCGTCCGCGAAAGGGTTAAGAATAATAAATTCTTTATAAAATTACATTCTAAATAAATATACATAAATATTATATGAAACAACAATAATTATTAAAATTAAAAATTTATAAAAATGTTTGTATTATAAAAGCATCTACAATGCAAGCAAGCAAATTCTAATCAAGAAAAATTACTAGAATGTTTAAATTATTTAACAATCTAAAAAAAAATAAAATAAAGATTTTAAATATTATGCTCGAAATTTTTAAGGTATACATAAACATATACATATGTACGTATGATTTTCCTATTATAAATGTATATTTTAATATCTATTCTGTTATAGATAAAAATACATATATATATATAGAAATATGTATATATATAATAATATATATATATATAATATAACATAAATGCATTTAAAATATTCCTCATTATAGTAAGGTAAAAAAAATAAGAATTTTTTTTAATTCATATTCAAAATTTTAATTTTATATAATTATGTACTAAGTAGGTAATTATTATGATTTCTTTCTAACAAAGTTCTGATATAATATTATAAGTCTTACAAATCTTGAGGATGCAATAAAATTTAATCAATATAAAAAAAAAATATGAATTTTTTTTTTTGCTAAGTATTTCTACTATATATTGCTATAATAAGCTTAATACATACAAATACAAAAATTCAAATATGAAAATAGTTATGATGTAAGGTTATTAAGTATATTATAAGTTATTATAATGTTATTCTTTACACATAAGGCATAAATCTCAAAAAAATATTGAATGTTTCTCAAAATGCCTTTAATTGGTGGCTTTAAATTCACAAAAAAAAAAAATCATAAATTTAAATTATCATTTCCAATGTACCTTACTATTCTATGAGGGTCGTTAACTTAAAATAATACCATAAAAAATTATTATTGTAAGAAATTAAGTTTTTAAAATTATCCAGAACAATTATAAAAATTATAAAAATAAGTAAAAATTTTTTTTACAAAAAGCAATTATATAGATATTAAGTAGGTACATTTTTTGATGCTAAGTATTTATGGTCTGTCAATTTAAAATTGAAAGAAGAATAAAATTTTGTATAAAATATATTTTTATCTTCAGAATGATTATATGACCCTTTTTTGGTAAATTTATTTGAGGCCTTGAAGGATTTATTTGAAATCTTGATTTTTTTCCAATATATAGGGTATATTATCCATTTCATGAGTCACCTTTATTTTTAAAATAGAGCGAGCGGTTGTCATATAGATATAAAAAAAAATCTTATACATTATACACACATAAAACAACTATATATATAAAAATCAATTATTTATACGTCCGGGTGTTCAACGATTTTACGAATTCTTATTGTTTGGGTTATATATAAAAAATCGATGCTAAATTTTGAATCCGACGTAACTGACTTTTTATCAAAATTTTTGATGCCATTATAAAACTGATTTCGAGTCTTTACAGTCTCTGTCAAAATAATATAAAAATTCATTAAGCTTTTTGCCATTAAGCAAATTTTTTTGATTGATTTTCGAAATATTATTAAAAAAAGAAAGAATTTTATTCGTGCCCAAAATTAATAGAACACAATGATGGTAATATTTTTTTATAAAGACATCGCTCAAAATTAAAAATCGATAAATTAAAAATAATTTACTTATAATAAAAATAATATTGAAATAATAATTCTTTCAATTTTATTTCAGAAAATATTAAGGAAAGTGGTTTGATGTTATACGTAAAATCATGCTAAGTATTTTGTAATTATTGAAAAAAAAAAAGTAGTAAACTGTAAACATTCAGAGTTGAATGATATTCACACATTCTCAATAGAAATGGGAATAAAAAATAACTTACTAACTATAATCAAGTAAAATTGTTAAGTAAGTTTCTCTCGGAAAAATTGACCCGCAATGTTGATCTCTCATCACTTATATGATAATTTATTCTCAAAATTATGATATTATTCCAGAGGAATGTAGTAAAATCAGTTGACTTTAAAAGTGTTTATCTTATTCATACTTGCCTTATACATAAGTAAAATGTGTGATGAGGAGACTAATGTACAAACTTTAGATTGTTTTTGTTTTTTTTTCAATTTAGGGCGTATTTTTTAATTTTTTGAACAAAAATAAAAAAAATAACAAAAAATTCAATACATAAAGAATTTCAAATTCATATTAGATTTTAATTAAGTTTCAAAATTTAAAAATAAAAATAAATAAGATATAAAAAGTGTAAATAATTATAATTTATAAATTTTATGGATCAATCTTTGCAATGTTTTTCCTTCATTCGGTCGATAATGTTTGTAGTGTACAGTAATTATACGAAAGTAGTCTCAACCAGACAGGCATTGGAAATAAAGTAATGAATGCTGCCGAGCATCCGATTTTGAAAAAGTTAGTAAAATTCATGAAACCACCATGACGGAAGAAAAAATAAAGTTTCTAGGCTAATGAGGCGAATAATTGTACAATTGTATATTAAAGCAAGTGAATTATGAATTATATTTCCTATAAAGGGGCAAGTATCTGTTTCCCGACGGCGGGCATCAATGCTCCGCGCCAGACTATATAATATGACTCGAATTCGAATCAAATTCAGTCAAAGTCAAGACTGCTATTGTTAGCGTAAATGAGGAGAACGCATGCAAATCATATTGTATTCAACATTGCTCGAAAATGAAATATTGAAAGATTTTATATGTTTATTCCTTCTTCGAAAAGTTCTAAAAAATTAGATGCGTTTGATTAAAAATTAAACATCGATATATTTTTTTCTATCGCATACATAAATTCACATTAGTATTAGGTACTCATATTTTAAGGTTGAATTTCTTGTTAAAATGTACATACCTATTACATATTTAGTATAGATAATTAGCAGCGGCGAATTCATAATATCATATCATGTAATTTCATATTATAATATTCTCATGTGTTTCATAAAATAATATTTTATAAGAAAAATATTTAAATATGAATCCATATGAAATTACCGAAGGGCGAGGACCTTTAATGTATATAGTTAAGAGCTAATCAATCTGTTACTCAATTGAAAAACTTTACAATTTAGATTCAATGTCGAAACGAAGAGAAATTGTTATTTAACTCAAATTTAATGTAAATATTATTTTATATGTATTTACACATACAAGACAAAAAATTAAAAACAATAAATCTATATATTATATCATCTATTAATATACTGACGAATCACTGGTAACTAAGATATTATAAATATAATATTGTAATATGTAATGTTTCATTCCAGACTTATTTAAAAAAGAAAAAAAGTTAAAATAAGTTTTTGCAAAAAGTAAAAAAGTTTTGGAAAGGCAAATTATTAAATAATAACTTGAAATAGCAAATTATTATAAGAATAATAAACTATAATAATAAAAAATATATTAAAAATTAATTTGTATATTTTATGAATTTGGTGTTTTTTTTTTATTTTTTCAAGAAAAAAAAAGATCTTCCTTTTTTTATGTATTAAAATTCTTTTAATAAAATTTTCAAAACAAAAATTTTATAATATTTATAGATATGTATATTTAGACTTTTTGTAAAATAACTAATTGGATTGCTAAAATGGACTTTTACTCAGTGATTGCTTCTTTGAAGTTAGAACTCCATCGCCAGTTGAACTGAAAATGATATGCGAGAGAGAGAGAGAAAAGAAAATAATTTTCGGTCGCAAAATAACTTTTTTTTTTTAATATTAATGTTTGTTTGTTATATTAATGTTATTAATAAGTTTATTTTGTTTTTATTAATATTATATAGTTATGTCTGGAAAAAGTTTGATTTAGAGAAAATTAAAAAGTTTATTGATCGGAAACACTTTATATATACTTTGAATGTAAATATTTCTTGTCCCTTTTTTGGAAAAATTAATAATAATTTTCAAATCATTTTTAATAAATTAGATTAATAGAGCTACATACATTATCGAAAAAATGGGTGCTTAGAATTAATTTTGACTTCATAACACGAGGTGTAAAACAAGCTTCATTGCTTAATAATGATAAGTTTTCAATATTTTGTCGTATGTGAATTTTTTCTCGTATTGGCCCTCAAAAACAGCACTTTACTTTCAAAATATATTTAGTATTTAATTTGTGGTAGAAGTAAACAAATTTGTTCGAATATTTATCACTTTATTAATAAATGTATAATTTTGTAGGATGTGCAGGTTAAAAGTTACTGAAAATAAAATTTGGTTATAACACTTTTTCTGTTATATTCGTAAATAAGCTAAGTTAGTATGATTTCCGTATTCTATCTTTTTGACTTACCTACTCAATACTGTCGCATAATAAATAGTACTAACATTTTAATAAGGGAAGTTTTTTTTCCTTTCATTACTACCGTTTGAAAATTAGTGTGGTCCTGATTTTAAAAAAATTAAAAACCTAACATACGATAAATTGGTCGATACCAAAATAAAAAAAAATATTTAAGTAATTAATTTAAGAAATTAAGAAATTAATTATTTTTCTATACATAATTCATAATAAATTTTAACTTGTACAGAATTTTGGTATATAAGTAATAATTCCTTGAAATTTAAAATGAAATATATCGTGCCTATCACTTGAAAAATATTCTGTGAAGAGGATTGAATAAATTCGTAAGCTACAGATAATATAATCAAATATATTTGCTACTCTAATCACTGAATTTCTTATAAAATTTTTACCGACCTTGTCAGTAGATAAGTTTAATATCTAAAAAAGAACGAAAATATTTTTCAACAATTTTTAAATATCAAATTAACAATAAAGCTTTTAACAAATGAAGTCATTTCATTCTAAGCAATAGTAAGCATACACATTTAATAAAAGTACGAAAACAACTTCATTATTTTAATTATATTATTTTACTTTTGAGTGAAAAAATGGAGATAACTTCATTGAATGAAGATTTAAGTTGGAAATAATAATTCAAATAAATTATATATATATTTTTTTTATTATTTCTAGTTAAAAAAAGTAAGATCACCCGTCTGAATATTTCATAATTTTAAAGTTAAATTTTAATATCTATTTAAAATACTAATATCTATTTAAAATACTGAAATGAATTATTTAATTTCAAAATCACGAAAAATTCTCAAAACCGAAACGGATACCGTAGACGGTTATATTTTACTCTCTTGTTTATAATTTTAACCTGAAAAGTATAGATGGAGTTTCGAATTTTTACAAGACACAAAGTAAAATCTTATTTTAAAGTCTATACTGAAGAACATGGTATATATTTGAAGTATAATTGGTTTCCATAATATCAAACTTTTATTCTATAGTAAAGAAATATTGGTATTTAATTATTATTTTTATTATTTAATTATATTTATTTATTTTTTTATTATTTATTATTTACCGTTTAATAGATTCAACAAAAACATTTAACACCTTAAATAAAAAAAATTATAATAAAAAAATACATAAATTATAAACAAAAATATATTAAATATTAAATTAAATCGAAATTTGTTTTGTAAAATAAATATTTTTAATATAGATTACACTTATTAGAGACCCTGTTTCAAGATAAATTGGAAATGATGGTTTGACTTTAAAAATGATGATATGTTAAAAAAATATATTTTATATAAATTAAAAAACAAAAAATCTGTTAAAATTATCAAACATTAAAATTTAAAAAAAAACAAATCAAAATAAATAAAATTATACGAGAATTAAAAATAAATAATGACTGACTATTTTAAATAAATTTTGAGTGATTTTACAAAAGAGTGATCGATTGTCTGAGTGAAACTAAACGGGTATAGTGAATTTTGGGATTATTATTAAGAGTGATTGAATATTGTTTTTCTACTGATTAATTAAATGAATTTAATGTCAATTAATTGAATGAAAAATGTTGAAACAACAAAAATAACTGAAAATGTAAAAAGTATTATTGCAGCTATCTATATTTTTTTAGACTTATATTATTATGTTAATAAATTTATAGAATATAATGAAAGATAAGTCCTTATTTTAATTTAGAAACAAAAAAAAAACACATTTTTTTCTCATTTAATTTCAACATTTCAATAAAGAAAATTTATATCATTTAACTTTTATTTTCATTGATATTTCAATTTTAATCATCAAAATTTACCTAATATTATATATTTTTAATTCATATATAAATAATTAATATAAGTATTATATAAATTAATTAATTTTTGTATTTATTTATTATTTTATTTCTGCGTAAAAATTTTGTTTGAGAAAATTTGAGCTAACCTACATAATACTCATGCAAAAAAAAAAAATTAATTTTCAGTCAATTTTGTTTAATTTTTAATGATATAAATATAATTTTTAAATGGATTAATTATGTTTTTTATAAATTGAAAAAGATTATGAATATTTACAATTTTATTTTGAATTTTAGTAAGTGAAAATTAAAAAACAAAATAATAATTAATTATTTTATAATGAGATGGAAAATAAAATTAGCAAATACAGTTTGAACAGAATTAATACTATCAAATTTAATTTTATTTTATTATTTTCTGCTTTATCAAAACTATAAAAAAAAATTTCTTTCAAATCTTGATAAAACAGTTTTATTAAATTTTATTTAAAACTTTTAGTTCGCTATTTTATTTTTGATGGAAATTTTTAAGCTTTCGATTATAATGGGAAAAAGGTTGGGAAGATTATTGAGTTAAACCACCGCACTGACATATATAATACATACAGACGAATAGTTCATATAATTTTTTTTACTATGAAATAACAGCTGTCGATTAGCTCCATTTTGTAGTATTGTATTTGTATAGATTCTATTTAATTTACAAACATTTTTACAAATACCACAAAATGGAGCTAAAAAGTTGTATGAACTTATTCGTCTTTGTACATTATATTTCTTAGAATTTCAAGTTAGTTTCTAAATTTTAAGGTATATTTATTTATTATCGACAATTACTTTTTTATCATGACTTATGAGACTTAATTCAAGAATAATGATTGAACGGAACAAGCAGAACAATCATGATGTGCAGAATAAACTTTCTCACACTGCAGTTAAAAACAGACAATAATTAGCTTTGTCTTGAAATTTTTTACATATTTCCCAAGTAGTACAGTCATTTGGTAGTTTTACCTGGAAAGTTTTCCGGGAGTTTTGAAAATTGGTAATTTTATAGATTTGGATGTGCTCTTTCCGAATTTGGACTTTGCGACCTCGTATTTTGTCCGCTCGCGCTACCATTTTGGAAAAATGGCGCTTAAAAGCAGTTTTTTGGCAATATCTCCTTTCCGACTGATTTTACGATAAAAACTGTTATATACAATGAAACTAGAGACATTTACCTACAATTTATGTATGTGCCTTTTTTTTCATAAAGACAATAGTTTAGGCGTACGAGTGCCGCAAAGTGTACTCTCCAACACGTTTTGGTCATTACTCATTATTCATTATTATTACATATTATTATTATTATTTGTGATACTAGTATATATATATATATATATATATATATTAGATATATAACATATATATATATATAATATAGTAAATAGATATTATAATATAATGTAGAAATAGGAGTACACTTTGATACGCTCGTACGCCTAAACTATTGACTTTATGAGAAAAAAGGTACATACATAAATTGTAGGTAAATGTCTCTAGTTTCATTGTATATAACTGTTTTTATCGTTAAATCAGTCGGAAAGGAGATATTAACAAAAAAACTGCTTTTCAGAGCCATTTTTCCAAAATGGTGGCGCGAGCGGACAAAATACGAGGTCGCAAAGTCCAAATTCGGAAAGAGCACATCCAAATCTATAAAATTACCAATTTTCAAAACTCCCGGAAAACTTTCCAGGTAACCACTATTTTTCGAACCAAATGATTGTACTAAAGATTTAGAACAGAAAAAAAAAATTCATTTAAAATCAAAAATTTAATTTTACGGAATTGTTTTTTCTCGAGAATACTCTTTTTTTTATTTCAATTATCTTCGATAATTGACCAAAAATATTATAGGAACTATATAGAATATGTATAATTTAATTAGAAATAAATTTTCAATTTGGTAACATTAATTCAATAATATTTCTGTCACAAATGAATTGGATATGGTAAATCAAATTTAAATGAGCGGCTTTCTAAAATTTTGTTTCCAAACGCCGATTAAAAAAAAAAATAATTTTAATGTCAATTTAGATTCCAATTTTTTTAATAGTTCTAAAATTTGTAACAAAATTATAATTTTCTTGAATTTATGAAATGTTTTAAGTAGAGATACTGATATTGATTTGTTAACTAATATATAGCCCAGCTGCCAATTGCAAACTAAATATAACTTTAAATTAAAAAAAAAAAATTAAATTAAATAATAAAAAAATAAAAACTAAACTATAAAAACTTAAATTGCAAAACTAATTTTTTTTTACTTCAAACAATTATTTATTTGATGGAAAAGTTCTTTGTAATTCAACAAGAATTTTCTTCTTAAATTATTTTGGAAATTCTTTTTAATAAAATTGAAAAAAACTAAAAACTAAAATATAATCAATGAATAAATTAAAAAAAAAAAATGGAAACTCACATTAATGTAACTTAAAAAAGTTATAAAAACCAAATCTTTATTTTCATACTTAATTAAACTTAATTATTACAATATTGAGTTGAATAAAAAAGTAGTTCACGCACCTTATTGCCTGAAATTTCAGCTGATCTTGGAGGATCTTCAACCATTGGTTCATTTACAGGGACACGTTGTTCCTGTACACTAGCCAATCTAAAATTCAGAAATAAAAACTATTAAGTTTGTTTTATATTCCAATATTTTCATTTCAATAATAGTAAACATATATGTACATAGTATTATGTATATTGAGAAAATGGTTATCAAGTTGGTTGCATCTAGCACTTGATGCCTTTATATTTTTATTATAATTCAAACAAGTGTTTTCATTTCAATTGGTATATAGAGAGATATTATTTTACCTTTTTAACGTTACTAAGGTTCCTGTTAATTTTTTACATCTTCGTAATGCAGATTCCAAACGATCGGGCTCGTCTTTAAGGAATTTCTCTTCGCGAACAACTTTTTCCATTTCATTTGATAGAATATTTCTTAAACCATTTTGTAAACTAGGAAATTTCATTTTAAGTTCTGCTACTGTTTTACTGTTTGAATAAAAGAATACAAATTATTATTATTATTATTATTTGTGCACAAATCTCTACCTTGCTCTGCTTAATACCAATGCCATATCTTCAACTGCAGCCATGTTTACACGTGTTCTTCGATTTATAACTTCACCTCTCAGTCCTTCAACAGATGATTCCAGATTACTCAAATCGTTTTCTAACCTAATAACCTCTTGCTTATATAACTCTTCTTCACGTGATATTCTAGTTTTTTCTTGATCGCCCTGTGCCCAATAATTTCCTCCTCCAGCTAGCAACGTGGCCCGAATTCTCATGAACGCGTCTTTAATATCTTCTCGTACTGCAACAGCTTGTGCTTGTGACAATCTGCGTAATGTTCGCACTTCTAATCTTAAGTCTTTGGCTTTTTTCTGCAGACCTCGTAAATGATTATATACTTCGGGCGCTAAAGTTATATCTGGCCTGTAGTTTGATTGATTTTGTGCAAGGGCGAGGGGTTTTGGTGGTGGTGGTGGCTTGAGTCGATCTCGTTCTGATTATATATATAAAGAGGAAAGAATAAAATAATAGCAAATATTAATTTTTTGTCTACATTTAATTTTTAACTGCCAGAAAATTTGAATAAAAATAAAAATTAAACCGTCAGAATTTATTCTAATACCATGATAGATTCGAATAAGAATTTATATGTTAAAGAGTTTTGTTTTCCTTATTATATATTATATTATTGGCCACAAAGTTAGATGGTCAACATAAGATAATATCTTCCACGCTCTTGTGATGGAGACATTGAACATTTGATATTAAATTTGTTCTTTAAATATGGACTAGTTTAAGACGAAAATTTCTAAAAATTAAACGATAATAAATAATTTCAAAATAATAAATAAAATCAATATTTTCTGGCTTATTTTATCTTAATTTTTTATTTTATTTTAGATAATGATTTTTATAATGCTGTAATGTTGTTAATTTATTAGTAAAAAGCCCTTACATGTGTATTAATTATAGGTATCAGATACATTTACGTATATAAAATAATAATTAAGTATATAAAAAAAAAATACAAGCCTTTATTAAAATATATTTAAATAATTTTATAATACAGAATTACCTTGAGATGAAGTTCTTGGGAGTGTTGATGATTTTATAGCCGGTTTTGGTGGTTTGGAATCGGCTGATTATAAAAGTCGATAAATTCATTAAAATTTTGTATTTTTTAGTTCCAAATTTTTCGTTATTTTGTTTATTTTTTATTTTTAGTAAATATTAAGTTCGTTTAAATTTTTTTTTTTTTTTTTTGGCAATGGAATAAAAATATTTAATTTTATATATTTAAGTTAATAACAGGTTAAATAAACGCAATATAAAACATTGTATACATGCGAATTATATTATAGACAATATAGTATTAGTATTTCCAAAATATACAAAATAAGTTTTTCAAAAAAAAAATATATATATATATGTAGAAGAAATAGTGAAAATGAAAAAAAATATACGTCGAATGTTAAATACCTCTAAATTTATCGAATATGAATGAATATATCATAATTATGTGATTATATAATAAAGTTATTATCATAAAATAAACAAAGAAATTTTGTGCCTTCAAGCAAATTATTCTACGAAGATTATTTCACAATAAATTCTTCTACTTTCACTTTAATAATCCATGTATATACCTATTATTTTAATGTCTGAAAATTAAAGCATCAATCGAAAATGTCTATAATTTAAATATTGCAGAAATAATTTTTAAAACATTTTGTTTTAGGAATTAAATAATTGATTCATTCCATGATACTCTTAATAATATGCTTTTAAATATAAGTAATGGATTTCTGCAGTTAATATATTATATTCTAAAATAAATATTTGACGATAATTTTGGGTGTGATTTATTATCAGATTTTAAGATTTAGAAATAAATATTATGTCACTTCGATATCTTAAATTATTTCATCTTTTACCAAAGCGATACTGTTTTGCATTTCGTATATTGTTTGTATGATATTCTATAATTTAAATGTCGATTGTAGGGAAATACGTCAGTAGGAAATAATTCGACATTGTAAGAATAATTTAAGAATAATTAAAAGTTTTATTGTTTTGTAATAAGGCATTCTTTTTTACAAAGCTGAGGTTGTATTTTACTTTTTTTTTGTAACACGCCTGTAAGGTAAGCAAATTTAAGTTTTTTTGTGTTTCCTTGCGAGGTTTAAATGGCCTTTTTCGTTATAGAACTAGCCGAGACCTTTAGAGTTGAAGAAATTAGTTTTAAAAAGTTTTAATCGAAAATCAAACATCAAAGATAAATAAAGATTTATTATTCATAACTTAAAATAAAGTCAACGTTAAAAAATCAAAATGAATCGTAGCGATATGACTTTCCATAGTTTTCATTTATTTAGCTATTCGCTATTGGCACAAAAAAAAATTAATAATTAGCTAAAAGGAACAAAACATAATATAGTTTTGATTAATTATGTTGAAAACATAAACATAAAACGTGTACATAAAAGTTTTATTGTTTTGTAATAAGGCATTCTTTTTTACAAAGCTGAGGTTGTATTTTACTTTTTTTTTGTAACACGCCTGTAAGGTAAGCAAATTTAAGTTTTTTTGTGTTTCCTTGTGAGGTTTAAATGGCCTTTTTCGTTATAGAACTAGCCGAGACCTTTAGAGTTGAAGAAATTAGTTTTAAAAAGTTTTAATCGAAAATCAAACATCAAAGATAAATAAAGATTTATTATTCATAACTTAAAATAAAGTCAACGTTAAAAAATCAAAATGAATCGTAGCGATTGACTATCCATAGTTTTCATTTATTTAGCTATTCGCTATTGGCACAAAAAAAAATTAATAATTAGCTAAAAGGAACAAAACATAATATAGTTTTGATTAATTATGTTGAAAACATAAACATAAAAGTGAACATAAAAACATAAATTCGTATAAAAAATATTTACAAATTAAAATAAAATGAAAATATTTTTCCATGCATATTGTTTTTTAAATACATTATATTATTTTTATTATCATGTGTCTTGAAAACTTAAAAGAGTATAAGACTATAAGTTTTTTATACATTTAATTTAAATCTTTAAATCTAGTTTATTTTTACTTCAATCTCATATACATTTATGTAATACATTTATGTAGAATCTAACATAATGAATTTCATTCCTAGATAAATAAATTAATTTCAAGTTCAACGTAACGTCTACATTTAAAATTTTTTTAATGACTTATTGTAGAAATTCGTAAGTACCGTCATTTTAAAGCAAATAATGAATGCAGATATTTAAGAACTTTTAATTTTTTTTACTGTGATGAAGTAAAGATCAAAATATTTTCAATTCAAAATTTTCTGTTTTTAGCAATTTTTCGCGATTTTTTCGAATATTTTTATTCTTGAGACTTTTCTTCATCATACAACAAAAGTAATATTTAAGAAAACTTTAATAGTTTTGAATCAAATATATGAGTGTTGTTCGGTTCTATTCAAAGTATGTATTGGTATATATTTTATCTTAGAGATTGTTTTCATTAAGATATTTTTGTGACCCATTATCTTCGCGTTTCGTACAAACAAAAGTTCTCACAGTATATTCTTAAATGTTTGCTTACAATTTATTTATGCGAACTTTACTATGTCTTAACTTCTTTACAAATCTCCAAAACTAGCCTAAGCTCTTTTAAGTTAACACACATATTAATAATTAATATGTTTTTTAAATAAAATAGTAAATTGTTGAATTCAAATTTATATAATTTTAAAAAATAAAAAAAAATTTATTTTAAGAGCCATTAATATTTTTAATGAGCGTGAATTACCAGCATGTTGGGGGCTATGCGATCTTGGTACTCCTTGAATGTCATCACTAAATGATACTGACTTTTCAAATGATACAGATTTATCTGAAATTGTTATGCAAAACTCAATTATGTAACTAGATTATTAGCATTGAGTTCTAAAAATTCGGGTAATAATGTTTAACTAATGATAAGTTATTATTGCATACATATAAATGTGAATGTGCTAACAAATTAATAATAGATTTTATAATTATTTTTGCGATAAATTATAAAAACATTTTTATTTTTTTATTTGTGAAAATGTTGAAAAATTGTAGATACGAAAATATTCGGCTTGAAACCTCTCTCCTGGATTACAAGATAAATTGAAGTACTGAAGACGTATTATGACCTTTCATCATTATTGTACTCATTAGTGAGATTCATATAATTCGTCTTTAATGTCTTTATGCAAAGATAGAGATGAAGAAATTTTCTGCCTTCAAATGTGTTTATGTAAGTTTAATAATAGCATATAAATATTGTGACTCAGAGAAATTAGCTGTTATTGGACTTTGAATTAATTGATATTTGATAATTATTTGGAACAGAAATCGAAAATTTTATTTACACTGATAAAATACTATACGAATTGCATATTTTAAAAAATATTATTACCAAATACTAAAAGCGTGAAAAAACCTACAACCATTTGAAATAAAATAATAAGTTTATGTGTTAGTTTTTTTTATGCTCATGATTTTTAAAATAATTTGCTTGTACTTAATTTGTTCTTAATTATTTGTAATTATGTTAATCGGTAGTAAATCAAAGTTAGTAGCTGGTAAAATATATTCACCAGTCAAACCGCACTATATAGATATACAATACACACAATTTTATAAACTAATATAGATTTCTTGACATTAAATAAAAATTTATTTTGGAAATAAATGAAATTTATTTCACACTTGAGGATACAACTAGGATTGTGAGTTAGATTAATATACTCCAAAAAAAATCTTAGATTGGCGCTAGGATTACCTAACCCCCCATATATATATTCAGGGTCGATAAACAAACGCAGAATCATTTATTTATCTTCATTCGGGCGTAATAAAAAAATTTCAAGGATTTTACCAATATTAAAAATGCAAAGGGTTCGGTTCCTCCAAGTGGGAAAAACACAAAACCCCAAAATTACGAAATATTTTAAAGGATAACTTTTAAGTGTTACTAGAATTTAAGAGTGTTAAGGAATTTTATATCTACTTTTTTTTATACAATATCGTTCTTAAATAAATTAAATGGGTCAATAATATTATTTCAATCGAGTCTTAAAAAGTGTGAATATATTACATTTGTAATAAAATCATAAATAATAATATGTACTTTATTACAAACAATAAAGACATAATAAACATTTAGCAATAAAATATACATATACAAGAAGCTAAAACTTACGGCTTAAGCTTTTGCCAAGCTTCGGAGGCTTTTCTCTAATGTAAACATCATCGTTCGTTCCATTAGCTTGTGTGCACAATAATAATTAATGAGTTTAAAAGTTGCTTCATTTAACCAAAATACTTAATTAAATTATAAATTAAATTTTAGAAATAAGATTTTGAGTGAACTTTTAAATTTAATTAAATTAGAACAACTGTCAGTTTTATAGTTTCTAGATAATTTGTTTTATAAAGAGTATGTTGCATAGAATTAAAATTGAATTAAAATTTATTCATTATAAAATCGCTTTGGAAGCTGAAAAAAAATTTTTTTGTTTTTGTATCATGATGAGTTTCCAAAACAACTATTCATTTTATATAGCTCTGCAGGACAATATCTGCGAATGTTGTTTATATTGTACGAATGTTTTGCATTACGTTCGTTCTGGTAAGAAGACTCTTATTGTTAATCAAAATCTTCAATCTCTCAATAATATGTATAATTAAGTCACTTCTTATCTTATGAATTAATTAAATATAAATATACTTTTCTAATTTAATTACACATAATAGTATACCTATATAAGAAGTATCAAATTTTTATATCAATAAATTTATATTTTTTTAAACCAGAATTTATCACTTTAAATTTATTTATTGAATCGAGAATTGAATTTTCGAATTAGAATGTGTATATTTTTTTCTGTTAAATTTCAAAGTGTTTTAATTAATTACAAACGAACGTCAAAAATAAATTTACTCAAAATCAAATTTTATTGCTTGGAACTAAAAAGAAATTAATCAAATAAATATAAAATTTTAATTAATAAAAAATAATGTAAATGGAATCAAATAAAAATGTTCTTATTTTATTAAAACTTACCTTGAATTGATGTTGAACTACCACTTGAGTGTCCGTCCATATCATCTAAACCTGCTTATCATTTTTTTTTTACATAAATTAATATAAAAAAAACACGAAATTCAAAGCAATTCGTTTAAATTAAATTCTTTAATAAATTTTTTTATTGATTCTATTTAGCATTGACTTTGATCTAGATTTCTATAATACTCAAATCAACCAACTCAATTTTAAGATCAATATGCATAATTATTTTATAATAACATAAAAAATAAATAAAATTATTAATACTAAGTACCTACTTATAAATTCTAATTTTGATAAAAACAAAAATATTTATATTTATATTAACTATTTGATGAATATAAACATTAATTAATATGAAGAACATAAATCGTGTAAAATATTGTACATATGTATTTATGTATGTACTGTACTACTAAATTTGGACAAAATAAATTTTTATAGAAGACGAAAACACATAAGCATTAATAATTTTTTTTTAACTATTCTAAATTGTCGAAATTTTTATCTTCAATTTGATGTTAAAAGTATAAGAATTTTGACCAATATTAAAATTATGTAGTTTAAAACTTGAATTTTTATTTTTTATTTGATTTTATTCGATTTAATAAAATAAATTTGTCTTTTTATTGGTAAAAATATTAGGTTTACGGACTTGCTGATGGCAAGGTAGCTTAAAAAGTGATATCATATTTTTGAGTTTTCCTGACAAAAATAATAAAACTAATTTCAAGGTTGGATAATTTTCATTATGTACGTTTAAGACTTTAGTAAAATTATATTTACACTAAAATATAAAATATAATTAAAATTTCAAGTTTTCTTTCTTTTTTTCTTTCATTTTTAAAAAATATATAAAATAAAGTAATGTAGGTATTAACTAAGTTTAATTTAATTTTATTATAATTAATTTTTGTTGATTTTTTGCGATCAATTGGAATACAGATTTACTTTTCCTTTTTATATTATTATAACATTTTAGTGTCTATAAGTATAAGTGTTAATTTAAGCTTTTTCCAAACACTCCGAAGTATTGAAAAGATAATGATGCACTTTCGTTTCACTGAGACCAAATCTATAATAAATCATTATAGACTCAGGATCCTCGAGTCAACGGATATTTCATTTCTCAATATTATTCTTATACTAACTCAACTCTAGAAGTAATATGTAATTAAAAATAAGACATTTAAAGTGAAATTAATAAAATAATATGGTAAAAAGGCTGATTAAATGTGTTCGTTCACATTTTCATTTTTTTTTAAGTTCAATAGAACGAAATGGAGCTGTTAAAAACAATTTTATAATAACTAATAATGTTATAACATATACACACACCTGACAACCTGTAGTAAATATATTTCAAAATTTCAATTTAAACATTATGTTCTTTTATATACTCTTCAAATTTCAGTTTATAATCTGACTAAATCTTAACTACAGTAGTTTTCAATCTATTTGCATAAAATTATTTACAGTTAATATAAACAACTTTCCTTAATTTATAAGTTTTAGTTGTAACAAGTTTATTTACTTATGATTTTACTGAAAATGAACTTATAAAATTCACTTTGTATGATATTTTTTATTCAAAAAGGGATAAATTAATGAACAATATTGATTCCCCAATTTATTACATAAGATTTCATAAAGCATTTTTATAGAAAAAGCTTTATTTCAACCACAAACTACATAATAATAATGTTAAATTTTTACGTAAGTTTTAAAATGATTTTATCTTCTTATATACACCATTTCTAGTATATATAGTGATACAATTGTCTGAGCATTAAAGAAAGTAAAAAAAAACTTTCACTTAGTATAATAATATAATATATTGTTTAAAACAAAATCACTCTTTTATATTTCTAAGTCATCAAATTGTTTTCAAGGTTGTTGATCATTGCAAACGCATAAATCTGGTAATAAAAATATTTAAGAATCATTTTAATTTTTTCTATAAGTTTGTATAAAAACTTATACACATAAATATTTGCTTGACATCATCATACAAATCATAAATGTTGCATAAAAGAATAATTTACTAACTAACTAAAGTAAAGGCAAAATATTTTTTTGTAGTTTTTGAAGTATGTGTGTGATGTTCGAATTTTATTATAGCGTTAAAAAACTAGTACAATACAAACTGATTTTTAGTAATTCGTTAAATAGAGTTAAAGGTATTCCACATAAATACATATATACATGCTTACATATTTACATTATCTTGTTAACATTGTAATTTATCTCATCAAACAAAAATTGAATTTGTTAATTTCAACATTTGAGTTTCTCAATTATTAGTTCAGTTTTTCCTTTTTTTTATCAAAATTTAGAACACAGTGTAAAAGGAATTGATTTTATTATGTGAGTGGTTAGTAGTATAGGGAGTGTTGCATATCTATTATTTACAGAAATGACAAAATGACGCTTCACCATGAAACTACTCAAATCATATAAACAGTAAACTAAATACATAAATTCTCACCTCGACACTGACCTGGAATTCCTAAATAATTTGGATTCAACCCTGCATTATTTGGCATTATTTGTGGATTTTGATTAACTAATGCCTTTTGAACTAAGCCAGTGAGGTTAGCCAACTGACGTTCCATATGTTCAACTCGAATGCGATGTAAATCCTCTGGCCTGAAAAAATTTAAGAACATTATGTTTTATTTATTTTTATATTCATGCCCAAAACTAAATTTAGGTATTTATTTCTGCAGATCTTTATAAAAAAAACAATATTCAGAAAATTGAGAAATTGTGTGGAATGTTATGCGCTGAATTCGAATATAAGTAAGTTATATTATTATTGGTTCGTTATAAGATTGTTATACGCTTATTTTCCCTTAATTATATATAGCTTACTTTCATATCTATAACTTACTTATACATAATACGAGATCTTTAGCAAATAATTTAAATAGGGTTATTTTTTACCTTCATTTTTAAGTAATTTTTTTTTGCTTCATAGACTCGACCTCCTCTGTGTAGACCTTTGAAATGCATTTTCTTTTTACCTAAATATTTTTTCACTTTATACAAGCATATGAACCTACCCATTTTAATTTGTTTTATTTAAGTGGATTAAAAAAGTTAAATTAACTTTTAATTTAAAAAAAAAACAAATTTAAAAACAATTAATTAAATTTTTCAAAAAATGTTAATCTCAGTTTTCTTTTTCCAATAAAATTAATTTCTATCTTGATTGTAAATTGAAAAACCCTATGGTCTGATAAATTCTACCATTGTTTTTCTGTGTTACTTCAACTTAATTAATTTCTTTTGTCTTTGCAAGAGAGAAAATTGTAACACTGTAAATTTTATTTATTAAATTAAATGTAGCTTGATAATAAATCACTAAAAATTAACTTTTAATTTAAAAGTTAAATATATAAAAAAAACCCCAAAATCCAATTCTATTATGAAAATTAAGTTGCTGAAAAATCAAAATCCTTCATTCAGTTAGAGAAAAAACATTGAAATAAATTAAAAATTACAATAAACTTTTCGTAACATTATTCAGTATGGGTTAGGAAAATTGGAATTACTGTTTGAAGTTATTGACTCACAATAACTTTACAATAATGTCAGTTCGAATAATGAACATTATTTCGTTATTATTTCATACCTTTTCCGGGTACTTCGCAACCAGACTTCAAGAAAGCAATTTAATAATTTCAAATTTTGAATAAGAGGAATATTTAAAATTCAGAAAATACCAAATAGAATAATTTCTTGTTTTATATATAACAACTTTGAAAACTTTTTTAAGCTTTAAAAACAACCATTTTTTGTAAATTACTATAATGAAATGTTATAATTTATGCACTATATTTTGGTAATACAAGAATGTGTATACACTCAGCATAATGTAAAATTGAGAGATTATGGTACGTTTTGTGTGTTCAACGAATGAAGTATTTTCTAAAAATATATATTTTTATAGTGTATTATTCTAACAATTACAATATACTTGTAATTTTCACGCTTCTTACAATAAATTATTTCTTTGATATGTCAATTTCTTTCAAAGTGGGGAATTTTTGTACAAATTTATTATTCATAATTATATTATTTCCTTTAAAATAAAATTTAGTTTTCAAAGAGTGTTCAAAAATAAAAGTGCTTAGTGTATTAAAGTATAATTAGTTGAAAATTTTCGAAAATCAAAAATAAAGATTTAATTTATAAAATGATTAAAATAATATTATTTTTCACATTTAATATTTTAACTTTTAGTATAGCTAATATAGTTGAAGATGAAATAAAATGTTTGAGAGATATGCCAATGACAGAATTATTAAAAATTCATAATTCACTGAATAATTTTCAATGTTCTAAAAATAACAACGGCATTATTACTGAAAATGAAGAAGCTCTTGAAGACGATGAACCAATTGAATCTAGAACATTGAATCAGGATGATAAAATTCAAGCTCTACCATTGATTAATCTGAAAAATTTCTTTCAGCCGAATAAAAAAATTATACCTGCAGCAGAAAGTGAAAGGTCAGTTTAAAATCTAGATATGTATGTTGGTAATTGAAAAAAAAATAAATTATATAATTTTTTTTCTGTAGTTATGACAGATAAATTTTAAACTTTTTTGATGATGTTTGATTTTACCGAATTTGAATTGTCATCATAACTTGGTCCCTACGGATTCTAATTCTCTTTTATTTTATTTTTTTTGTGTTGAGAGGAAAATCCGAAAACCAAAACGGATATATAAAACAATATACACATTATGTAATGTCAAAACCTACAAAGGAAGTTAGGGTGACACATTATTATTTAATGGCAAGACTTTTCTTTATTTTAAAATTAAAGAGCTTGATGGCTTTATCTATTTTACAGAATTTCATTTTATTTTTCACTTTTAATTGATTAAATTACAGACAATGTTTTAATTTACAGATCCGATGAAACATGGGACAATGAAAAACCGACAAAAATGAGACAAATCTTTGAAGGAAGTATTACAGCATTGTCATTTTTGGCTTTTGGAGCTTATTTGCTTTGCATGATTGTCCAAGCAATAAAAAGCAAAGGTATTTGAATGAATTCTTTTTCTTATTGTACATTGTGTTTTTATAAAAATATTTTTTTCAATCAAAAGGCATAACTTATTATCATCCTGTTGCAACAGTTTCACCTCTTACAAATAGTTCTCCTATAAAACGTATCAAAGTAATTCGAAGAACAAAGCGCTCAAATAAGAATCAGAATTCTGGCCAAAAATCTAAGACACCAGTAATTAACTTTGAGAAATCAGCAAATAGTTCGCAAACGGAATTTAGAAGAAAATACAAAAAAAATAATATTGACGAAATGGGCCTACCAGATCCCCAAGATATGTATAATGTTTTAGTTCAATTCGCTGAAGGTTATGTCAAAATTGCAACAATTTAAAAAATATAGATATTTTCGGTTCAATCAAATTGTTGTAACTTATATTATACTACTCAATAGCTGAATTTCAGTATGTTGACTTTTAGCTATCGTCAATTTAGATAAAAGTTTATTCAGTATTTAATTATAATAATTATTATCAAGTTAACTTGCATTATCTGTGATTTGATGGTGTTTGAATATCTACGAGAGTTAAGTTGAATTATTATAAAAATTCAAAACTAAAAAAATTACACATCTGTCTACAAAGTGTTATTTATTTTCTAATTTTATTAACCTAATAAATTATAAAAAAAATATATATAGTATACTATAGTTTTAGTATATTTTTGAAGATACAAAAAGTTACAAGTTATTTCTAAAATTAGTAATAATTTATCATAATTAGAAAAAAAAAGAGTCTTTTTTTTGTTAGACTGTTTTCAAAGGATGTTTTTTCTGGGGATATGCCCAAACTTTGAAAACCTACATACATATTTTTCGCTGGATTAATTGTATCTAGTATTAGATTTTTCGAATTCATGTTTTATCCATTTTTACAAATGCATGATAATAATTCTAAATTTCTAAAAATTTAATGTACAAAATTTGCAAAGAAAGTTAATTTCGAAGTCACTTCGTCAAATGTAGAACTGGCACAACAGATTTGAGGTAATGAAAACTTATTTTCGAGGTAATTGGTTTTTTTTAATTCGTCCACATAAAAATATTACTTACCTTGTTAAATCGAAAGGTTGATTTGGATTTCTAGATGATATTCTGCCGCCTACTTTCATTCCATATAAAGCATATTCTTCTTCAGTCATTGATCCATCACTGTAAATAATAAGGCACATTATATATAATATTGACTTTTCAAAAATTTGTAGAATATTTTTTTTTTATAGTTATTATAGTAGAATATTACAATATTACAATTATAGTAAAATACAGTGATGGCTGAAAAATAAATTTTCAATCCTCGCGCCCTAGGCAGATTTAATACATATCGCCCCCTTCCTCTTCACCCTAACCGTGTATCACAAAAACAATTCTTACGTTAAATTTTTTTTATATTAAACATGCATTATATTTTATAACGTGAACCTTAATTTAAAAAAATATATATTTTTGGACGAGTAGAGTTCTGACTACTATAGATATTGTGTCCCAGCTAGCACAATCGCAATCGATTACTCAAAAAAACATAAAGGAATGCATTCTCTAATGATTCTATAGTACACGAACGTAATTGATTACTATACTCTCTTCAGTATGCTTGTGTTTTTAAGTCAAGGCTAATTAGTGATTAAAATTTATAAAAAAAAATATGTATCGTACAAAAATTTTAATTTAGTTAATAACTTTCAAAAGCTGTGTTCCAGGAATCTCCTGAAAATAATTATAAAAAATTTTAATTTCCACTGGAAATGGTCCAGGATATACAGATTCTCAACCAGAACCTGGAAAATGAAGTTATTTCAATGATTTTGTAAGTCAAAAAAATTGTTCTGCTTCAATTTTTAAACATTACATGACGCAATTTTTCTTTTAATAGATACGATAAAAAAACGATGATTTCGGATTATGCCTTGTTCAGACAACGACTTAATCATGATTTCGTAATCATGATTTACGTAGATAATCATACTTTGAAAACGTGTGTGAACGCGATTATGAACGAAAACAAAAAAAGTAAACAACATGAAAGCAAACAAAATAAAAACATAAATATTATTTGCTACTCAAATTTTTTTTTGTTTTGTAAATAAAGAAAATATGTCAAAAATAAAAGTCAAAAATAACTAGGAATGAGTGGAAATGGGTAACATGGATGGTATAAAACTATAAACTCATCCCTGAAATTTTTCATGATTTTCGATAATCATGATTTCCGATGACACTTTTTTTGTATGAGCAAATCATGGAAAAAAGAATGATAATCACAAAAAGTAAGATTATCATGATCAGAGTTCATTGTCTGAACAAGGCATTAGCGAAGTTTGAAGAAGAAATGAAAAATAATTTGAAACACGCTCATAGAAGAATTCACTCGGTTAACTTTCGGAAAAGGGAAAAAGTAAAGGTGCAGAATAAAGAAAATATGTTAATTATTTAATTATGTTTAAATATATGTCTTATAACTTCGCTACACTTCAGGTTACCAACCATGAATTTCTTGGTTTGAAAATAGGTTGGCGAATGGGGTGACACACTTATAAAAGACGGTTTGGTTTGACGTTTAAAAAAAAAAAATTTGTTTGTAAAATTTTTCATTATAAAAATATTTTGAATAATTTTATCATTTTGTGAATTTAAATTTTGTGAATTTAAATCTCCATCTCCATTATAATTAATTAATTTTAAAAAACTTTTTGAAAATAATAGCCAATTTTTTTTTTTTTTTAATATTTTGATTGTTTTCTTTTTTGACAACCGACAATTTATTATTTTTTTTTTTATATTGAAGCATTTTAAAGTATGATTTTTTCTGTAAATTTTCTGCAAATTGACAGGTTATACCTTTTTTTTTTTTAAATGCAATAAAACTATGTAGTGAAATTTCTAGGTTTGTGTCGAACCGACTTTCAAACCATGAAAAAAAAAAAAAAAAATTTATATGGCAAACCAAGTACCAAACACAGAACGAACCTACTTTTTTCTGCAAAACATGGAATTCGATGTTTGTAACCTGAAGTGTAGCGAAGCTATTAGTTTTATTTTCCATTTTTTCATGTGAACTTTTCGTTATACGTTTTATTAGAATTAATTTTTTAATTTCTTTATTTTGCTTTAATAAATATATAAAATATATAAAATAAATATTTTAAAATAAAAACGGAATTTTTTCTATTTTTCTAAATGAATTTGTAATACATTCCACGAATATATTTCCAAAAAACATTCTAAACTCATTCCTTAAATGCATTACCGATATATTTCCAAAATACATTCTAAACTCATTCCTTAAATGCATTATCAATATATTTCCAAAATAGATTTAAAACTCATTATTTAAATGTATTCAGAAATACATTTCCTAAATACGTTCTAAATACCTTTTCGAAATGCTCGAAATGTTCTTTTTAGTTGTTATTTTTGGTTCTTTGGTTCTTTCTAAATCTCTTCAATTTTCCGCAAAAATCTTCAAAAATTCGTATCATTAATAAATTCTTTTCCCAGTTTAAGAAGTGATAAATACTTCTTAAAAATATTTTATTTATTTTTTAATAGGTCATAGGTATAATTGATATTTTTGTATGTTTGGGAAAGAAATTTTTTAATTTATAGTTTTAAAAAAAACCTTTCTATTTATGATTTAGAAATATACTATAAATAATATCTTTATAATTAGCCGCGTACAGTATACTTATTTTAAAGTAAGAAAGTATTTCATGTTTTGATAAATTGATTAATCACAATTAATCATCTTATCGCTGATGTATATAATTTATTAAACCAAAATAAACTAAAATTAACATTTTTAATATGAGAGCAGAAAAAAATGTTTACTTCAGTGTGTACTGTGTATAAGTAGTTTTTTCAGATCATAGTTTTGAAATTATGTTTTTATATAATTATGGATTCTCAGGCCTGATTAGGGTTTCCATACTCGGTTATCGAGTACTCGGTTACTCGGTTATTTTCCTGTTTTTTAACATTACTCGAAAATCGGTTTTTCGGCTTTAATACTCGGCTATTATTTAAACAATAAATATCAAATGAACTCAAATTGAAAAAAATTATGTAAGTACTAGGCTTTGAAAAAAATATAGTTTTGGTTTTAAAAATTGCAATCCAAATTCAAAACTAGTGAAAGCAAGTAAGTAAGCTTTTCAAAAAAATTGTTTTGGTTCTTCTTTTAAATTTGAAAATAAGTTTATTCGACAAACTGGAAACTTCGAATCGTTAGATGTACTAATTTTTTAAAAATGTTTTAATTAATGTTATAATTTTAATTAAAAATTAAAAATATAACATAAATTACATAACATAATTTTTTTTTTAAATACTCGGTTAATCGAGTACTCGGTTAATTTTCCTTACAGATACTCGAAAACTCGGTTAATTGATTTTGCCGAGTAATTGGAAACCCTAGGCCTGATTATTACTTTACTGTGATTATATGAATAGGAAGTTGTCGTAGATACATGAAATTACAAATGTGTTTTATAAATTTTATTTTTTTTAAGGTAAGTAAACCATTTTTAAAGTTTCAAAACTTACCATCTCTGTTCTTCATTTATTAATGGAGTTATTGGTGCACCTCTGGTTCCATACTGACTATAATAAGGTTCTTCGTAGCTAGTTCGCGTTCCCCTTTCAGGTGAACTAGTATAGCCATCTAAATTAAATAAAATTAAAAAATTGAAATTATTGATTGCATTCGCACTTTAAATCATCTTTATCAAAAAATAATTAGTTGTAATAATGGATTCACAATTTTCCTACTTTATTTCAAATTTTTATAGTAAAGTAAAGAGTTTTATTGAAGTTTTGGACAAATTCCAAATATAAAACGGACTTTTTTTGAAATGCAAAAAAATTGAGTGGTAGAAAATTCGAAATAAAGGAATGTATCTAATACAAAGTCGTATAGAGCAGAACAAGAAAACAGATAAATTTATTATCTGAAAAATAATTTTTAATTCAAGCTGCAGTGTTATAGTTGAAGGTGTTTTTATTATTATTTACATGCATTTTAAAAAAATAAAAAATAACTTTGTTATAAAGTTTAGCTGCTTAGTAAACTTTAGCATACACATAATTACATAAATATGATAATGATTGGACTTTACAGTTTAGATTTTTATTTGCACTTAATTTCAATGTCAACATATGTAATATTTATCTATACATTTATCTATACATAGAAATAAATTAAGTTGCTTTTGCAAATATTGATAGACAAAAAAACATCATGCTTTTATTCTGATACAAGCATGATTAAGCAAATGAAAGAAATACTATATTATGTTATAACCATGCATATATATTGCAAAGTTCAAATTGACTCAATATCAAGTTAAAATCTATATTTTTGAGTGGTATGAAATTATTTCTACGCTATATTCAGAGAAAAAAAAATAATGCCAACAAAGTAGATATATTTTGTTTTGATCATTTATTATACTTACCAACAGAATGTTTGTTGCGACTTGAATAAATACCGCGTGGTAAAGTTTGTGACGCGCCAACGTAATATGGAGCTTTACCGCCCTAGAAAAAAAAATTAATTTTAACCATTAATTTATTAAAAAAAATTTCATTTTAATCAAAATTTTAGTAACTATCTATAAATAAAATAAATGGTATTTGTATGTACACTATATAGATTGAAAATGAAAATTTCCCATGATTATTTTAAACTAATCGTTTTCTATTTGAAATGAAACGTTTCGCAAATATAAACAGTATTTTTAGGATGGTTTAATATGAATGGTGAATATGAAAATTTCAAAAGATATAACATACCTTATATCGTATTTTGGAAATTTTGCACAGCCAAATTAGTGTAATTTTCCACTTTAAGTTTTCAACTAATTGAATTATTTTCCAACAAAGTTTTCTCGTAATGCACTCCATTAGGATGTGCTCTGAACTATAGTGGTTAGAGTTGCTCAAGTAGAATGTGAAGAGGTATAGTTTTTTTTTACGATGAATTCTTGATTCAACGATAGATTGCTAACATTTCCCCATTTTTTTTTAGCTTTGACATTCTTACAAACGTCGGCGTCAGAGTTTCATACTGGGTAATATTTCAGAACCTTTAGAAAATTTTCAAAAGAATCTTTTTATTTCGATTAAATTTTCTTTTTTGTTAATTTTTTTTGGTCAATTCTTATAAGGATTTTTTATTTGCATAACAACGTAAATTTTATAGTATAAGGAGAATTGCACTACATATTTGGTTTTTGAAAAAAGAAAAAACAAAATACCAAATACTGCATCAACATTGCATTTATAATAAACACAACTTCCCGACCAAAAAAATTAATAAAATTTGTTATCGCGTTTTAATTTTTATTAACATATTCAGTGTAAAATATAGCCTATATATTATGTGAACAAAAATCTTTTCGGCAATGCACAACAAAATTTTTGCGGTTGCATTTTGGAATTTGAACAATCCTCTCTGGATGTAGAACAAACACTTACTAAAATGCTTCTTCAACATTGTATTATAGACCTTAATCATAATATTTTGTTGTGATAACTTTAAAAGTTGATTTTTTTATTGTTCACAAAATCAACGCATGAACTGAGAGTGAAAGTTATAAACAAAATTAATGTATTTTATTATTAAAGAATCTGTTGGATACTTTTTTGTGAACCAGTTAATTGCAAAAAAAAAAATAAAATAAAACAAAACAAAATGTTTTTTCCTTTCTATATTTAATTAAATTTTTGATTTCATAACTTATCTTCAACTTTATTGGACAATCTAGTTCAATTTAATTTTAAACAAAAAAAAATTTAAAGAATTCGTAAGACTGATTAAATTTTTCTTAAATTTCGTTCTCACCATATCACCTACAATTTCGTATAATTGCTTCAAGTATTATTGTGTGGATTTTCTGGTACCAATTTCAATTTTTTAATCTTCTCCACATTTCTAAAATTTCAACATTTAAATGTAACATTTTTTCAACATTTTTAAAATCTAAATTTATGCTAAATATTAGCATAATTATCTGGGAACAAAAAATATATCCATATTATATTGATAACATAACCAGGTTCTCATATATGTAATGCGTATACTGCATAAGTTTAATTTAGATTTTATGCATATTTGTTTAATATATTACGTGTAAACTTATCAAGAGGAAACTTAAAAATAAGAAAATATGACATAAAAAAAAATATATCGTTGCAATAATAAAATTAGTTCTTTATTCTCATGAAAACTGGCAAAAATCTCGGTTTGTAATATCGATCTTGGAGCCCATATTGATAATCTAATATATAAAAATGAAAATTCTCTGTTTCTCTGTTTCTCTGTTTCTCTGTCCTCTGTCCTCAATCACGCCTAAACCGCTGGAGCGATTTGGCTGAAATTTTGAAATTTTGAGTATCGTTGGGGCCCGAGATGCTGATAGGGTACTAGAAACTTTGATCCGAGGCCTCGGCGAAGGGGCTACCTTAGAAGTCGGTTTTGAAATTTAGGTATATTCCAATAAAATATAGTAGCGTTGGACCCGAAAACCCTATTTCAAAAACTGGATGTTGAGAGGCCCCCAACCGTTGTCCCAGGGTTCAATTGGAGGGGCTATACAACAAATTTTGAAATTTTGAAGTTTTGAAAATAAGGAGCCTAGAGACCCCAGAGTGCTATAGGGTACTAGAAAATTTGATCCGAGGTCTCGACGGGGGCTACTTTAGAAGCCGGTTTAGAAATTTAGTTATATTCCGGAAAAATGTTCTAGCGTTGGACCCGAATCGACCATTTAGAAGATTGGATGTTGGAAAGCCCCAACCATTGGCCCAGGGCTCAATTAGGAGATTATACAACAAATTTCAAAATTTTTAAATTTTGAAAATACCTTAGAAGGCGGTTTGCCAATTTAGGTATATTCCGATAAAATATTATAGCGTTGGACCCGAATCGACTATTTAGAAGACTGGATGTGTTAAGGCACCGGGGAAGTGACTATTTAACAAATTTTGAAATTCTGTTTTTTTTAGTGCACAAAATCTGGATTAAAGTGTTTTGATATTAATATAAGTTCGGGACTACCGTGCGACGCCGGGTATTTCGACTTGTATTGAATAATTATTTATCGTAAAAAAACTCAGCTTTTTTAACTCTGACGATTTTCTAGAAAACGAAGAAACGAAAACGAGTTTTTTGTGCTTCTAATTTTATTTGTTGAAAAAAAACACAAAACAAAAAATCAAAAATCTCAAAAAATAAATAATTTTTTTAGTTACGCCTGTTTACACAATTAGCGACGAATTAATTCCATTGCAATAAAAGATGCATATAATATTAAATTTAAATATTAAATATATTTTGTTTTTGTTTGGTTTGCAGCAGTTATTATTTTTTGTAAGTGGGTGAATAAAAAATGTATTCTTTTTATTCGACTTCTACCTGTAGTTGAATTTCTATAATGACTTTTTTTTTTATCTATATCGCAACTTTAATTTATTAATTAACATTTTTGTTTAAAATTGATGCTTTTTTATAATATCTAATTATTTTTATATTATTTTAATTATGTATTAGAAAAATATTTACATAAACATTAAAGATAAAAGGTGCATAACTTATCTCTTACTTACTACACTAAGAGCAATTAAAAAATAAAACTTTTTTGCTATTTTTTTAAATGCGTTTGGTTTTTTATCACTGTCACTAGATATCTGTGTACATCAATATTAATTACATAATCTTCTCATGTGAGGTTGTTTAGTATATAAAAGTTAAAAAATACTATAATTTTAATCGGTTTTTAAATTTTTGCACGAGACACAAGAAAATGATTTTTTGCTTAACTGTGCGGAATTAAACAACTCTAATTTTTTTTTTGTTGAAAATCCTCACTAACCGTTGGACTGCATAATAAAATGCTAAAATGTTTTCCAATAAAAGAGTGTCTAAAAACACAGTTGTTACAGTTTCCGAGTCCTTTTCGAAATTGATCCAAGAACTCAAGTGGTTTTATTAATAAAATGAATAAAAAGAGCATTTAAAAAAAAATGGAACCGACATGAGCCTTTTTCGAATTTAGTGATTCTATTAAAAATAAAATTATTTAATTTTGGATATAAAAAAATAATGAGTGAAATCCGAAGCCCTCTCTTTGACTTTACGACTTTGCTAAAAGTATAATACTTTGGACAAGAGTTTAGTAGAATCTGACCTTTTTTTAATTACTGACATCGACTTATAATTATGTGAAATCAATCAATCATCAATTCAGAATAATCCAGAAAGTATTAACTCTAAAAATCATAAGCCAATTGATTTGGACTTTTAAATTTTAAATTGATCAAATAAATCTATATTTGACTATGTTTACATCATACAATATATTTGAAAAAGAAATTCAAAAGATTAAAAGAGAAGATTCGCTTTTATAAAGATATAGATTAATTAATTTCAAAGTCATGAAATTCACACCTTCGAAAAATGAAATAATAAAGGTAATACAAAATTGTTGGAAATGATTATAAAAAATTGTTGTCAATGATCAACTCTTATTTTTTGTTCAAAATTTTAACCAAATTGATTTCATACTATAAGTATAAGCTATTTGTTATATATATAATAAAATCAAAAAAGGGAAGGAATTTGCTTTTTTATTTTTTTCAGTTTTAAATACAAGAAAGTTGAAATTTGCATATACATAAAAAAATATATAAAAAAGTTAAAATTTTTCGGAAATGAAAATTCGTAGAACATTCTTAATATACACATTCCGATTAATTACACATCAAAGATACATATCTCGGTTTGAATCATGAATTCATTTTAATTTATTTTATTATGTGTAATATTGTAACTATTGCAATATTGTATAACTTACTAAACTTAAATAATATATTTTTAAAAAACTGTTATAACTATTTTAGTATATATAAATAAATTAAAAAAATGTTAACAATTATTAATTGCCATAATTGGAAAAACATTGCGAAAAATTTGATTTAATTAACCATAAATTAAATAAAAAAATCAATCTTATGCCAGCAAGTAAATCTTATATTTACAAAAAAAAATAAATATATATATATTGTCTACCAACAACATATACTGTGTAATTACAATGTTCTCATTCTCACTAATGACTAATTTTATTGGTCTTTGTTTCTTTACGTTTTTTTCCGACCCTAAGTTCATAAATCTAAGATAGTTTTATTTCTGTCGATAAATTTCAACTGGTGTTTGTTTAAGTTTTTAAAGTAATATTATGAACAAAAAAGTACATTGTACGCATCCTTATTATCGTATATTGACAGCGCGCATTACGAATTACAAGTTTCAAAAATCAATTGACCCATACTCTATAAATATTTATATCTATAAGAAGTAAGGACAAAACTTAAACTATATAAAACACAAACTACCATCCATAAGTTAGTAAATCCAGAAATGTTTGACAACATTTACATTAAAAAAATAGTTACCCTATTTTAATGCTTCAAAAACCACTTAACTCTCAAGTTAGAGTTGCCAGGTGTCCGCCTTTAGGCAGGACAGTCCTCCATTTACTACTGCAAATATCCGACCTCCAAAAAGGCTTAACTATCCTCCATATTAAAAAAAAAAATTACCGTAGTTATCCTGCAGCTCGCTATATTTTCTTGATTTATTTTCTTTTGTGAATAACTAATACTCTTTTTCTTTTGTTTTGTGTAATATAATTCTTAATGGTGCTACTGTACTGAGTGAGGCTTTCCCAAAATTTCATCAACTGGTTCGCAGTGAAATTATTTTGCAAAGAAATATGTAGTATACTAAAAAAAATTAAACAGCATGAAAACCACTTTTTTTTATTTATTTACTAATTAATTGAAAAAAAAAAAAATATTATTTATATAAAACTCTATGCATAAAAAAACATTAAAATAAAAAATCAATAAATTAATTTAAAAATTAATTAAATTATTTAAATTTATTTCAAATAGCCGGTTCGCACGAATCATAAGATTTAGACTAAACGGTTCGTGCGAACCGGTAGGAAAGCATGCTACTGCTCATGCAATAAATTAATTGTTTTAGTTTAAATGGGTTTGTTTTTTCAAAATCTGTCAACGCTACTCTCAAGTCTAACTTTTCTAATTTCATTTATTGCTCCAACGCCCAACCAGAATCCAGTTCTTTAAAGTAGTATGTGAATGTAAAGATGAATAAAATCGATTCAGATTTCAGAAAAAAAAAATCTGTTCTTAATTTCAACAGTCATATCAGGCCTTTTTGGCAAAAATTATTTTTTATCAAAATTTAAACCCCTATAATTATTAAAGTAGAGACTATTTCGATCGACCCAAGAATGTATCTTTTTCGAATATGAATATAGAACTTTTCTTCTATATCTTCTATTTCTATATCTATGTACTATATTCGCCGAAAAGTATATAGCAAATAAATTGTGGAAAAATTTGCTATTCGAAAATTATAATTTTTTTATTGTTTTTCTAACAAAAAATATTTTTTTTTACAATTTTTTTTCAATTTTTGCTACCGTCTGCAACTAGTTCGATTCGAAATAAAGCTTGTCGCTGTTTTTTCATTGTATTTGTAATTATATTATAATCATAATATTTCCGCAAAAAATCTAAGATAGTTTTTTTCTTTATCCGATTAAAAATTAAATTCAAAAAATTCTTCTAAGATTTAACAAATTTTAAAATTCTTAAGTCTGTTACACACTAATTGTTATTCTGTGAACTCAAAAATATAAAATTTCATATTCGTAGTGCAAAATTGAAAAATATAAAAATATAATTACACAATATTTATGTATCTATGTATAAAATTTAATTTTGTTTATAAAATTTATAGAAAATCTAGTGTATTTCGAAAAAAATAATTGTAATATTTTCTTTTTACAGTGAGTATTTGATAAATGATTTAAAGAAACAAAAATTAACAATAAACTCTTTAAGTCTTATCTTTTAAATTGATCAGTAAATGCTTAAAAAAATTTTCCAATTGTAGGCAGTCAGTAAATGCGACAACTTAAATATTAGTTGAATAATAATAATTGATAATAATATTTATAATAATTTTTATTTTAATAATTTAATCAATTACAAATTTTAGTTAATGCTATCAAAAGATACATATTTGTACTATAGAGTTATGAAAGTTTTTGGCAATTATTAAGTTAAGTAAATAAGTTTTTATTTTGTCCAAATATGTATCACATAATATATACTTAGATTAAAATCTAACTCATTTCATTATTCGTGGCTCCAAGAGATACTGATCTCTTGTACCAACGGGACGTTATCTTAGCAGTTTAATATTTGTTAATTATTATGATTAATACTATTCTCCAATCTCCATTAAGTGTCGAAGGGAGATAAAATATTTCAAGAACAGAAAAACTGTTTAGCAGCTTATAAAGGCCTTAAAACCTTAAACAATCTTTTCCCTTTTGAAACACAACTATACATTGTTATTTTGTTGTGCGATATTTGAAGAAAATTACTAAAAAAAAAATGGTCCATTTCTTTACTTATGAAGCGATGATAACTTTTGATTAAAAAACATTATTGAACAGAAAAAAAAAATTATCAAAGAGAGATTTTCAAAGCTTTTGAAAGCTCTTGCCCACCAAATATTTTTAATTTTTATATACTGTTATACCATCAAAATATCTTATTATGGAGGAGTACAATATTTAATTGAAATCAGTTATTTCGCAAACGCAGCATAGTTTTAACGTTTATTTTTTAATTCATAATAAAATAAAATAAAAAATGTCGCGCAATTTAAAGATTTTATTGTTAACGGTCGTGATTAAAACGTCTTGTTACGGCTGGAAGCCTATTCATGGTCCAACAATGGCCGCATTTACAATTCATCAATCTCATCCTGCAATTGGTTCGTCATCACATCAGACGACAAATCATTTAACAGGATCGGACACATCATTTGAAGTAGGTGAAAAGTCTATTGGTACATCGTATATTAGCGAATTACCGTCATCTCAAGAAATTGACGATTATAAGGGGTTTTCGAGTGATGCCAGAATATTAAGTGGTATACCAATAGATTTAGGTGGTCATTCTGATGGTTTAAACGAATTCAATGATGCTTGCAGTGTTAATAAATATGCTTTCGATTACGAAGGTACAATACAGTTCAGAAATAAATTACCAAAACTATCACAATTTACAATTTGTTATTGGGTCAGATTTACAAATCATAGTGGTGATCATACAATTTTGACATATACTGGTATGTTTTATTACTCTTTATTTAACATAACTATATAAATAACTATGTTTTTTTTATTAAATCCAAAAAAATAATAATATTATTGGACAAAAATAATAATTAATTTATATACCCTACCAGCTTAGCTTTTAAATTATACGAACTGAACTTAATGCAAAGTGAAATAAATATAAAATAAATAAGATAAAAAAAATTCTTTTACTTATTTTTTTTTTTTCTGTTCAATCTTATATGCACATAATACGTGCGTAACGTTCAAAAATTTCATACTATTTTTTTTTTTTAAATTAATGATTGAATAAATACGGTCATAATTTAAAATAGGTTTCATAATATAAATTGTTTTTCACTTCGATTAAATTGATTTAAAAAAAATTAAAAATGTCTTAATATTTTCTTTAAAAAATAAAATTTACATATGCAGACAGTTGAGCTTGAGATTTTTTGTAAAATAATGTTCAAAAGGTTTTGCCTTGTATTTTTTTTTTTTTAATTAATTTTTTAATTAATTATTGACTTTGCCACCTATAGTTTACAAAAAAAAAAAAAAAATTCTTTTAAAAAAAGTACCAAGACCCTCATAAATATTTTTTTTTGGAAATTCAATAATTTTTACAATATTAGGTACGGTATTACAATTTATTTTTATATATATAGATTTCTTAAATTTATTATTGTGTTATTATTAATTTAAAATGTATGTAAATATATTTACGATGACCAAACAAACATAATGAATTTAAGTTATCGTCCATTAGATTCGTAACTTGTCAAAAAGCTAGTACTTTTCAGAACCTTTAAAATTACAGAACCTGATTTTCAAAGAAATATGTACATTCGTGGGTCTTGTGTAAAAATGTAGTTCGCCAAAAAATAAATATCAGTATCAACAGCTAATGTTAACAATACAAACTCAAGATTTTGACAGACGATAGATACATTTAATTAACGTCTTTTTGTACCAATAACTCAAAATGTCAAAAAATGCAGTTTAGTGATAATTATTGAACGAGACTGACGATATGTTGTACCTTGGAGCTTAATACCGCTGAATTTATTTTAATGAAATTATGAAAAATTAATTTTGATCGTTGTTTAATTTTCTTTCTGTATCTCTTCAAATTACATAAGCGCAAGCACAGAAAACACGTTTTTTTTTTCAAGTTATTAACAAAAATATTGGACAACTGAACAGTCCAGACAAAAAATTGAATATGTATTTAATATGTTAATAAATACACATATACAATATATTAAAAAAAAAATATTAGTTCCTCCACCGACCGCTTTCCGGCGATTAAAATATTTATAATAATTTATCCTTAACGCGGCGTGAAGTAAACGAATAAGAAAATAATATATATGTATGTATAATGTAAATTTATCAAAATTATTATGTAACCAAAATATATACTACTTCACATAAATAACTTTAATTTTGCGTCTTTGATGCAATTTAAAGAAAAAAAAAAAATTTCCTGAATAAAATGTATGTAGATTATGTTGAAGAAAAAAAAATATCATGAAAAAATAATTAACTCTTTACTGAATAAGATTTAAAGTTATTATAATAGAGTTTACAAGTTATCCGCTTTTTTTGTTCTTTGTAATCGTAGATACCGGTTTCTACATTCTTGAAAACCGATAATTCAAAAATTAAAACTACTTTAAAATTATTGGGCATTTATAGGTTTCATTTGATAAGTTAATATTAAATTTTTTAGAAAAATTTTGGAAATTAATAAATAAAAGAAGCTAAGCCTGAAAAATTACAGAAACGACTTCGTTTTATTTTTAGAATTAAACAAGATTTATTAACACCTGGATTGGGGAATGATAAGAGCGCTTCCTGTAGTAGCAAAATAAAAAGATTGGTTCGTTTTCCAACTGATTGAAAAATTATAAATATCTTTATTTCGTTATTCTGTTTCGTATACTCTTTGACATTGGCGTAAAATAAATTATCCCAAAAGTGGCCGATTTATGATTGAATAATAAAGCTTATTCGTCATTATAGCTGTATCTAAGAATTAAAGGCAAATAATTTTATACTTTTATACAAAAAAACTGCTTTAATTAATCAATTAAAAAAAATATTTCTATATCATTATCTACTAGTTAGTTGATGATTTTGAACTAAAATAAATATAAGAGCAATAATCAGAAATCACAACAACTTTAGAAAAACTTACTTCATTTACATGTATACTGTATACATATTTTAATATTCAATGAAAAAAAATCGATCGGATGCATAGCATTCTGTATTTGGAAACTCTGACCATTAAAGATTTTTGCGGTTATACGTATATATACAACATCTACATAAAAATGTTTGAGCGTGAATTTTGTTACAAAATCTATTAATTTTACTAGATTTTGTAAGTTTGACTTCTGAATGAATAAACAAATTTCATCATGTAAGTTACTTTATTTCTTATTTTATCAAAGTCCATCACAATTTAAACTTAACTTGTAAATCGATCAAAATAAAAAATTGATGCGATAATCGAACCATAAAATTGGTGTGAATAATATAATATGTATAGATATAGAAATATATAAATATAATTTTATTTTCTTTTTAAAGTTTTATATAACCTCTAAAGAAATTCGTTTTAAAGAAAAGTATTCGTTTTGATTTCAGTAATTTCATTGAAAAATTTAATAAAAAAAATCAATGAGATTGAATAAGACTCGCCAAAATCAGTCATATCTTTTTTTGCTACAGTTTCATAAATACAGTTTCATTAATTCTTGTTCTGAATATTTTTGTGTCTGATTTTGAGTCAGTGGACAACTTGAGGTAGGTAAGATAAGTATTTTCTACTTTAGAAATTGTTCTATTTCCCTTCGTAACCTTTTTCAAATTAAGAAAAATTTACTTATTTGTACTTAATGATATTTTTATAAATTGATGATTCAAAAGTAAATTTATAAATAGTTTAATAAATTTTTTGATTCTATAATATTATTAGAATCATTGAAATAATAATTTTGTTGAATATTACAAAAATATTATAATGTTAATATAATTACTTACGACCGAAATTACATACAACTTATTAAGGATTTTTTATAATAAATATAATTACATTCATGTTTATAAAATTAATTTTTTATATTGTATATATTAGTCACTATAATAAATACATTAGCGTTGGGCATTATTATTACCTAAAGTACGTTTTGTTATTTTAATGCATTATACATATTTATACACTCTTAATAATCTAATCAGAGTGATAGAATAAACGATTTACTTAAGAAATAGTATATCAAACGAAAAAAAATTTTAACAATATGAACAAAATATACATATGTATATATACAAAAGAGATACATATAAAAATATATATCATACATATTACTGTAAGATACCTATACCAAGTACCTAAAAAATATTTGACTTTCCTGCCGTTATTTGGAAAAAAAAAATAATTATATGTATAATATTGTATAGATAAGATATAAGCATGCAAGTAAAAAATGTATGTGTTCAATATATTAATTACAAATTTTCCTTTTAGCTGATCGAGAGCCTAGAGAAATTCAACTATGGGTGGCAAATTCAAAAGGTTCTAGCTATTTGTCAATGGCTATCCATGGTCAACAGATTTATAGGTAACGTATACTACTAAAGTTAAAAACATTTTCATATGTTTAAAGTTTTGACAAAAAAAAATCTGTAATTTGCTACATTCAGGTAATTGTTCTTTTGGGTATTATCACTTATTCGTATCATTAATTAAATTATTCAAAATATTGGGGTAGATTCAGAAATAAAGTAACCATTTCTATAAATAATTTTTTTTATTTTGTAAATTTGTTAGGCTTAATTATCCTTTAAAAATGCGAAAATGGCACCATGCTTGCTCATCATGGAATGGGAAAACCGGAGAATGGCAGTTATGGATTAAGCACGAACGAGTAGGACGAGGGTTTCACAACAGAGTAAGAATTTTTTTTATACACATAATATACCTTCTGTTTTTTTTTCAAATATTTTTGGTACTAAGTAATTCAGCATTAAAAAAAAAAAAGTTTTCTGTCTGAAGAGTAAAAATATTATCTGTCACTGACATAGTCTTTTTATATGTGACGTTTTCGTAACTTTTTCACCCGCAAAACCTTATTCCACTATTCTATGGTTTAAAATTGAGCTTTTAAATTTAACAAAAAACAAATTCTGATTCTAAAGGTTATCGAAAATATTAATTTTTCAAATTTTTATCTGCTTAAGAAAACTACAACTATCTCTAAAGTCTAAATACTAAACACAGAACTTATCTACAAAAATTTATATTAAAATGTTCCTTTACAATCTTTTACAGTTGGTCAATCATGATATTCCAGGGAAAGGAATTTTGTTTTCGGGAGGTCCATCTATAACTGGAAAAACCACTGAAGGATTACATTTTGAAATGACTCTCTTACAAGTTTATAAAGTAGCTTTATCTGCTGGTAAAGCGCATCGTGATCATAAGCATCATCATGTGCATCATTTTGATCATGATGGTGAGGCGGTACCTAGCATTCCGACTGCTAGACCACAGGTACTCGAAAAAAAAATCTTACAGGGGCAATATAATCAAACAAAATTTTCATACACACTTTTTAGGCACCCATGTCTATGCCCATGAATCCACTTCTCGCAAATGGGCAAATTCCAACAAGAGTAAGAATAAATTTAGCATCTAGACCGCAATCACAGATCAAAGAAATTCCATCACAATTGGTTGCAGCTTCTCTAATCCCTTCCCAACAAGCGACAATTAATACCAACTTTGTCAACGGACAATTTCATACAAATCAAAGATATATAGCACAACAGCTGGCCAGCGTACAACCAGATGGACTAAATCTACCTCAAGAATATTCAGAGATCACACAACAAATTTCAAATTCACCACAATCAATTGCAGCGAATGGCATACGTCAAACAACCGCTAGAAGTGTTTTATCCGTTAACTTCCCACAAGAACAAAATAATCCGTTTGCTTCAGGGTTTTCAAACTCACCTGGTGTTCAATATGTAGATGAATCAAGATTCTTATTCAAAAGACAACCTCAAAAACCGAAAATTTTTAAGCGACAAATTGAAGAAAATCTTAAAGATAAAACTATTAAAGCAATTCCAAGGATTACACGTCAAAGTTCAAAATTAAGTAAACGGGGGCTAGTTATGCTAAGTGATGGGTCTTTCATTGACGACACGTTGTTAGATGAGAATTATGAAGGACTAGCTCAATATGGTATTCAAAGTTTCAAACAGGATTTAGGGAAAAAGAGTGATATTGAAGATGAAATAAAAGAACATGACAGAGAGCCTGCTGAAGAAGAAGTTAAAGCTGTTTTACACTTGTGCAATGCTTGTGAGCCTGAGCCATTCAAAGGAGCTATAGTTTTGGCTTGGAAAGATGCTCTTATAAATCAGGAAGGCACACTGAAAGGCAGAAGTGTTGGAGGTTGTGGCTATTTTTGAGAATATTCAATAAGCTAGAACCACAACTCTAGTCGAAAGTTCTTAATTATTGTATAAAATAATTGTTTGTAAGATATTCATATCAAAGATATAATTGTATAAGCATCAGAAGCTAATTTTAAGAATTATTCCAAATTTTAATCAAATTCATATTCAATCTAAGTAGGTGTACATTATCTATTTATTTTCGATATCATTCTTTTAATAAAAAAAGTTTAAGTTCATTTTTTATCACTTATTTAATACCAAAATGTTGTATATCATTTTAAACATTTCTTTTTTTTAAAAACAAGGTCAAAAGATTTACCTTTGATTTATGGATATGTTGGTGTTGATACTCTGAGTCGAATTCAGGTTCGCTGAAATAGCTCTGGAAAATTGAAAGAAAAAATCACTTTTTATTAAAAAAAATTATGTTTCTGTTGAGAAAATAGAGATTCTGATGTGATTTATAAATTATTTATTATTTAAATTCAAGCAATATTAAGAAAAAATTTAATGAACTTTAAAGAAAAACTCACCTGGTCTTGATCCCAATTCCCTGGAGCAGATTGAGGTAATGGTTGTGGAACACCAGGCCCGCCGGGTAAAACTTGTGGAGCTGCTACTTCATTCGATTCAAATAATCGTAGTACTGATCTATCACGGATTTCACGAAGATGTGACCGAACATCTTCTAATTCATAAAACATATCCTTACTTGCATCATGAATGTAAATTTTAACATTAGGTCCTTCCAAATAGGCCATTGTTAACTGACGGGGAAAAGAACGAACAAATAATGCACGTACGGTATCTATAGATGTTATTTCATTTGGTAACAGTGCTCTTTTTGTTTCTGATCGGTATTGTAAAAATACTAAACCTGTTCAAAAAAATAAAAAAAAACTATTTAATAAAATATTGTGAAAATGACCAGACAATCTTCGTCGATACACTCTTAAATGAATGTGCATAAAAAAGTCTCGCAAGATGAAACTATACTTTAAAGCCAGATCAAATATTAGTGAAAAGATCAAACATTAAATATTTATTTGTAATAATCAGTAAATAATAATACAAAGGCTTTTTCGTCAATGTAGAGACATAAATACATAAAATTAAAATGTTATGTAGATGTTATTTCGTAATAATTATTCTCTTAATTTAAAAAAATATATATAGCCTTTAATATGCAACAATTTAGATGTTATTTTTGCTTTTTCTAAAAATTTTCTTATATCAGTTCTTTTTTTCAAATTTACTATAATTCGAAGAAGGTATATTGAAAAAAAAAAGGTCATTAAAATGCTGAAGATAGTTAGCACATATTGGTATTATTCTTCACGATTGTTTTTAAAGAATTTGTTTAGTTTAGAATTAATATATAAGCGTAAAATATATCATAGCTTGTTGCTGACTATTAGACCTAGACATATTAATTTATTTAATCAGATATTTGTTTATGTATTGTCTCGAGTATGAGTTTTAATAAACTGGTAGCGGACAGATTCTCATTCAGTTTGCTTTCATTTTTAATATCTGCAGTTGAAATGGTCGAAAAATAAAACTATATTTTAATAAAATAAAAGAATTAAGAAGACATATTTATTATATTTATAATTTATATTATTTATTTTATTTATCTATTTATTTTTTTTAGTGTGAGTTGACATTTAAAGACTAAGATTTTAATCTGACATTCAAATTTAACGTAAATAATAATTCAAACATATCTTAAACATAAGTTCATTACATCTTGTCATATCCAATTAAAAACCCAATGATTTAGAAAATAGTGTAGGTATATATAATCAGAAGGAAATTCAATAGTTATTTATCAAAATTATCTTAAATTATCTATCATAAATTCTTTAAACTCAAACTAAAGACAATTTAAAATATTGAGAACCGTACAGAAATTTTAAAGAAAGTTGGAAAGTTCAAAGGCATGTGCTACCGACATAAATTTCAAGCCGTCTTGTGTACGGAAAAAAATCAAAATCTCGTAGGATGAGAATCATAACAAAAAAAATGTTGTATAAAATACCTACCGAAAAATTGAAAATTGATTTGTAAAAAGACGGAGAAAATTATATATAGATACTAGTTTAATTCATTCAATTTTGATTATTACATAATAATTCTTTTTTATATAAAAAAAAATATACCAAATTATTTCTTCTCTCTTTTCTTTCTGGTGTGACTTTCTTTTCAACTAGCAATAATAATGAAACGTGGTAAGATAGATAGATAGTATTAAGAAAATTGATAATAATAACAACAAAATTAATAATAATAATTTTAGTAATAGAAAAAAATATATTTTCCATTTTCCATGATTCCATTAATACATATTTCTATTAAAAAACTGATAAATGATAAAGAATTTCCAATAATAAGAATAATCCATCCTAAATATAAATGATCAAATTCAATCTTAACTGCTCGAACTCCTTCATCTCGAAATATTTTTAATATTTTAAAATTTACAGCATCAAAAAAATCTTCACCTTTCCAATGCTCTATTATTCCACCCTCTTTTAGACGCAACGTGAATTCATCTAAATTTTGAACATATGGTGTATCCCATTGCATAAAATATGAAACTAAATATATTTGTATTGCAAATTTACTATATCTCATTGTTGGTTTTTTCATAAGTGATTGCTGTTGCAATATTATGTAAACACTATCATCTCGCGATGGATAAGCATAAGTTGGATTTAATTTTAATCGTTCATCCTGAAATATTTTACTTGTCACATTATAATACATATCATAATTATTTCTTATCAATTCACTTGAATTAAAACCTTCAACCATTAAAGATGTTGTTAAAATTTTTATTTTATTTTTTCTTAAATCATTAAAATCATCTATCTGTTCTTCAAATACTGTCGCTGTAAAGTATGATGCCAATAGTGAACAATAAAATGATACTGAAATAACTGCTCCCCAGAATATCAATATTCTAATTATGCAAACTAAATAAAATTTTTCTTGTTTATTTAAATTAATTGGAATTGGTAGGCTTAAGACTTCCGTGAATGCAATTAATAATGATGTCATAAAATTCAACGGTTCCCCAAATACAACTTTTGATAATAGCAATTCAACTAAACAGCATACTAATATTGAAATAATAAAATATAAACGTACTTCAAATGTCAGCGGTAGAAGTAAATATTGTGATTTCTTAATTTCTTGGCTAGAACGTAACAAAAATCCTAATGTTGAAAAATATGTTGGATATGAAATTGTAAAATTATTATTTAATTGTGCTATACTTTGAGGTTTACATGAAATTTCAATACTTTTATTGAGAATAAATTCTATACTTTCCGAGCCACCTAATAAACCAATATTGTGATGTAAAATTTCTTTAAATGTGGCATTTAAATGATTAAAAAATAAACTCAATAATTTATAACTCCATCCTTTTATAATTTTTTGATTGTTTTCATTAATTTTATAAAATATTATTGGTGGTACATTATGAAAGAGTGTTTTAACTTCATATTTTTTCATATTTATACATTTATCTGGAAATAGGTTTGCCAAATCATTTACTTGATAATAGTGTACTTTTGGAAATGGGTTATAACCATAAATTGTGTTATTATTATTATTTATAATTAGTATTAAATTAATAAATTTATTCAACCAAATATATTGAAAAAATGGTAATAAATATTTTGGTTTTCTATTTAAAAAATAAATTATTTTTATATTACGATGTCCGAGCAATAGCGAACTCATTATTTCAATTGTCTGGTGATAATCAAATTCATCCATTCCAATGACAATTGAATTTTTTGAAAATAAATTAATAAATTTGTTTTCAATTTTATTATTTGATGATATTAAAATATATGTAAAATTTAAATAATATTCCGAAAACTTTAATGTTTGTAAAAAATATTCAACTTTGTTTATGACATTTATTGAATGAAAGATATAAATTGTAGATATATTTTCTGAATAATTCATTTCATTGAAAATATTTAAAATTTTTGTTGAAAATTCACTTCCAATTAAATTAAAAGAACAATTTAAAATAATTAAAATTTTTATGATAAAATTCAGCTTTCTTGACACGAACATTATACTTAGGTATATATTTTATATAGTTTATTATTATTAATTTTTTAAATATTTAGGTATATATTTTATATAGTTTATTATTATTAATTTTTTAAATATGGTGATTGGTGGTGGATAATTTTACTTAAAAATCCAAGAATAATAAATTAATATTTTTTTTAATAAGAATTGTTAATAATTTTTTTTTATTTTTATTATAGAATTTTATTAATTCGATGTTTAAAACTTAAAAAATTATAATAAACAATTAAATTTTCTAACACTTAGCCTTCCTTCTTCAATTTCAAAATGGATTTAATTCGATTTCAAGAATATTACTTGCATACTATATACGTAGGAATATTCTTTAAGTCTGAATGAGACTTACATACGAAAATAATTTATTTAATAACATAATGTAAATCAATCTATAAAATTATAATGACTATAATTATGTTATTAAATAAATCCAATAATAAAACAATCAAAAAATATATTAATAATTATATTATTTTTTATCACACAAGAAGTAAAATAACATTTAGGTACCTATTTCTGTAATTTTTGACAAATTCAAAAGAAAAAAAGAAGTTCATCTATCTGTTATTTATGCCAAGTTAAAAAAAGAAAAATTCCAAAATAATATTTGAGGGAGTACTTAGAATTAAGATCTAACGTCATATTATTTAACTAAACGAGGACAATCAGTACTTTGAATTGTTCGGATAAGTCCATTTCGCCTATTGGATAATCCGAATATTTATATTAACTATCAGGACACTAAGTTTAATAACTTCCAAGAATATTACAATTTACTATGGTTATATTTAAGGCTTTTATTTGGAGAATTAGATTAGTTTGTAACATGGATACGATTTTACGAAAATAATTTGATGTACAGTATTTCTAAACCGCTACCTATCTACTTTAATTCTCAGATCGCTGATGCATCTCCTTGATATTGGTTCAAAACTTCAATAAGCTTCTTGTTGCTCCAGTTCTGTATAACTATACAGAAAGCTATACGGAAATGAAATTTAATCATTTTTACTGTTAAGTTCATTTCACTCCGACGCTGACGAAAGTTTTTACGACTCTTTTTTGGAGAGCATAACCCAGTCAGTTGCTGATCTTATTTCTCACTAGGGTTAAAACCCAAGAAAGTGTTTAGCGTCTGTTGTTATTTCATATTTATTGGCTATTGTCTTTAGAGAACAATTTTCGCTAATACTTATTATGACTTATTTAAGTAACCTTCAAAGTATTATTGGAATTTATCACAGCGTATAGGTAAGTTAAAATGAACATAACATTAAAATTAAAAGTGAAAATAGACAACGAATAGTATTTTTGTAATGATATTTAATATCAGGAAAATAAAACACAAACAATCAGTTAATGTTATAGTAGAGTGAAACTAAATATGATATGTACAAGGTTAGAAAGTGAATGTTTTTTACATGAACTTTTAAGAAAATTTCTCAGTTGAGAAGTCACATTGTTTCCGCGTTTCCCAATCAACAAATTTGTGTAGGAATACGAACTCATCTATGAATTAATTTTCACTAATAAGATTTTTGCAATGACTCATTATTTTTTTTAAATTATAATTTTATTGAAAAATTACTTCCTCATAAAATAAACTAGATCTCATGAAAAGTTTCTATAGTAGTTGAAATGTTCGTAGGGTTTTACATTAAATTATAAACTTATTAGAATTAGCAATATTAATCCCTGAAAATCTAAACTTTTTGTATTCGTTCTACCTTCATGATAATTTTTCCATGTATTCTGATGTTGATTTTAAATATTATATAAATATCATTAATGGCTTATGTTTTTATTATATTGGGCAAAAATTATTAAAAACCCTAAATAAAAACATTAAATTTGTAAAAAAAAAAAAAACGAATCAATTTGCTGAACTTTTTTATTCAATTTTATCTGTCCAATTGCCTTGAAATTTCTTCCTTAAAGGAAACTGTAGCTAGACCAACCAAAAATTTGTGCTCTAAAATGTGATAACAAAAAGCTAATCAAATTACGCGCCTTAGAAAGTGCCGTCCTATGCCTGAAACCGGCCTGAGTTCATATTAAATTATACTAAACTTAGTTACTAACCAAGAGGACGTTCCAATGTTTTTGAAGGTGTTCGTACCACTGGTAACGACGATCTTTGTTTATTGCCACGCCGAAAACCTGTACTAGCTGTTTCTACTTCAGACATAATTCCAGGATCATCATCAAATAATGGTCCTTGATTTATTGGTGCATATCCACGCACTGGTTGACCCTGTTAAAAAAAGATTGAATTATAAATTTATTTAAGTCATTTAAATTTTTAATCATTAATATTAGTTTTAGCAATTTTTATCTTAGTTTTTTTTTTTTTTTTAATTAAGTTAATGTGCAAATATAAGTTAAATCTTCGAAATGTTGCTATGTTATTGTAAGAGATTAAAGTGATTATTTTGATCAGTATTTAGGTATTATTTCATTATCTTAGCATTACGACAAAATGTCTAAGATGAAAGTTATTATTTATTTATAAATAAAATTTTAGGATGTTGGCTTTGGGTTCTAATATAAATATATAGTTATCTAATTATTCTACAAAAATCTATTTTTATAAAAATCTGTTTACACTACCGTTCTTAAATTAGTTATACGTATACGAACGAACTTTGTTCGAAATTAAAAAATAAAACTTTTTCCTTACGAAGGAATGTATGTTGTTTGTGTTTGAAGTAAAAATATATTTTTAATTCTTAATATCACATCAACTTAATTTGGAGTATTGTTTTCCAAAAATATTAATATAATATAAATTATAATAGTATGAACTATAATTATGATATTAATAATTGCATTATATTATTCGTTATTTATAATTTTATTTAAATAATATGTTGTATAGCAAATTAAGCGCATATTTAATTAATTATTATTTGATGTTATTCTTCTAATAATGACGAATTTAACATCATTGTTTTATAACCAAGTCAAAGGAATAAAAAGCAAAGCGCTCATAAACATAATTTAATAAAAACATACTTATAATTGTAAAGAAAATTATAAAAAAATATTTTCATGCTAGAAGTTAGAAAACTTATAGGTACCATGCATTAAATTTTTATATCTCAGCAATAATTTTTAAATTTTTAGGAAAATATAAATCTAAATTAGATACTAAATACAAAAAAAATATAACAACTGAAAACCTTAAAATAAGTTGAAGTCATATCCTTGAATTCATAAAACAAGATAATGATAACGATATTCTTATTCTACTAAAGATCCACATTTCCTCAATATGTGAAATAGATAGAATTCCATTGATTGATTTCATCTCAATGTCGAGGATAATATAATGATGTTGTAAATTTGATATCAAATAGCGTTTAACGTTTCGCTTAGTGGAATAAATTCTGTGAAATATGTCTTTGGCCGTTTCGCTTTTGAATAATTATAAGATGCAACGTTTTGTCCTTTTTTATCAAAACCGCTCTAATGTTGTTTAGTTTCAGCTTATAGGTTAATGAGATTATATACAATTTTTTATCACCAATAACAACATGATGCTTATATTTTTAATAATAAGGACTTACAGAAAAGGGAATGAAAGATTTGTATCATCAAAACGAATTCAAAGATGTTAATTAAAATAGGAACCATTAACGTTTTTTTACTCTAAAAATATTTTTAAAAAAATGTTGATACACTGTTTGCCTTTACGGGAACTTTTCGGTAAAATTCTGAGATTCTAATAAATTTTATTTTATTTTATTTTCTTGTCAATTCAGACAACAAGTATTACACATAACAGCATAACAAATCATTATATAAGAATGTACCATAAAATAATTACATTAAGAAAAATGTATCAAAAAGAAAACTAATTGAATCATGACATGTAATGTAAATGAATTATGAACATAAAAGTTAAATCAATAGTTGTTGTCCAACATTCTATTTAAAATTCTTCTCTTGAACAAACCACGTGTAAATGTATTTTTGAAAAAATGTGAAAACAAGAGACAAGAGTATTAAACTTATGCCAGAAGAGACTTCTAGAGTTTCAAAAAACGATCCACCAACTCTGACTATCTGTATTTTGTTTGACAGATAATTTTCTATTCAATTCGGGAGAGAACCATCAAAAGCAAGCTTCTCGTGATATACATAAGATTATAAAGTTCTTCAAATAATGAAGTTACAAAAAGCGAATATTTTGTTTGTCTGCTTGTTTTGAATAAAACGATCAAGATAATCTTAAATGTCATATTTATTACTATAGCTTTATATAAGTTCTATAAAATTTCTTTCTTTTCTTCAAAGATTCTCTTTAAATTAATCCTGTATTTTGGATTGGAGAAAAATATTATTCTATTCAATTCAATGTTTTATTTAATATTATTCATTTAATATATACAATCTTTTAATTTACCAATGCTTAGAACTAATAATTTTAGTTATCAACTAGAGAAAGAATAGACTTTACTAATTAGATAGAATGTTGTATTATATAATCATAATTATAAATAATATTATACAATTTAATTTTAATTACAAGCTTCAATTTAGTTTGAATTTTCGTTGAATTCCAAATCAACTAACAACTAATAATTTGAGAACTCAACCCTAAAAAATACGTACATATTTATTTTTTTGTATTTATATTTGAAATTTATTCTAAAATTTTATGAAACAAGAACAATATAGAAACCTCAAAAAGTGATGAAAAAATTTACAGAAAACTTTGGACATCATTTCAATATCTGTCTTTATGATCATGATAATTTTTCATCTCTGTTGGACAATATAATTTCATCGCATTCTTCAAATCTATTTTATTGTGAAACTAAACGTGTATAAGAGACCTTTAATATTCATTCACCCAGAAAATTTCCAGTAAATGAAAAAAATCAAATATTCCAAATAATTTAAAACAGGATTTCAAAAAAATAATAATAATAATACCAAAATATATAAATAGACAAAAGAACTAGAATTATGCAAAGTATCATAATAAAAGATTAAAATAAAAGTAAGGCAGTTTATAGCTGCAGAATATGAAGTCGTGCCTGGAAAATATATATAGCCATGAAAATATTTTTAAGGACTCATATTTTTATAATTTGATTCGTTCAATATTCTTACTATATTTTTAATTTGAACCTTCTACTTCCCATAATTGATAATCAAATGAATATAGATAAATATAGATAAATGTATAAAATTATAAAATAGTAATTTATCTCAATAGATAAGAAACTAAATAAAAAAAGATTTAAATTTTTTTTTACTACAATGCAAATATACAAAACTACTCTATCTTCATATTTTTGTAACGAAAAAGTTCATAGGACTAAAATCCCCATTCAATTGCTTTCAAACTTTTGAAAACTAATTTTTAAGACACACAAGTTTCAAGGCACACACAAGTTTCAAAATCGTGAACAAAAAATATGAAAAGAAAGTGATTATATATATATTAGCAGTGTATTTTAATATATATTTAATTTAATATATTACATTTTATTAAATTAACTTAATTTAGAATAATCAGTAAATAACAATACATATTGTTATGTAAATAATAAATTAACTGATATTTCATGCATAACTTAAGGACCTATAACAATAAAGTTTCCTATATGAAACTATCTGTATTTTTTCTATACAATAATTAAATTTAAATTACATCAAAATTGTCTACATTTATATAAAGTAATTATTCAAAAATATACTAAAAAATTAGATTCGTTTCAAGTTAATTTTTACCTTCTTATTTTTTTGTGCTCGAGTTCCCATCTAGAAAAATAGTAAAAACAAAAAATCCATCAAGCAATTATATTATACAATTTTAGTTAGATATGAGTTTTTTTTTAGTTTCAATTAAAATATATGAATTGTGTGGTGCTGTCAAAACTTGAGGATTTGATAATTTTATAAAAATCCAACACTCTGGATAAAACATTGTGTTATTTTTTACACTTTGATGATTTTCTTAATAAAAATATCACACTTAAAATTCGCGAAATTTTAAAACTCGCAATCTAATATTCCGAAATAATGAAAATACGGATTTTAAATTTATGGTTTATACATTCTAATATTTCCAGTTTAAATTTTTGAACAATATCCTCATCAATAAATGACACTTTATTGAGTAGAAAAACCAATTTTCCATGTCATCCCTGGAATTCTGAACATTTAAATATAATATGGAAAATCTCAGAAATTCATTTTGCTAAAAGAATTTGTTTTTGTAATTTATTTTCTCTACTCTTATAATTTTCAAATAACAATTATTGTTGCTGCAATTAAATTGTTATATAATATATAAGCACATATTTGAACGAGTATTATTGTATTTTGTTAATAATTGCAAGATTTTGAGTAAATACTGCTAGAAAATAATACAGTTTTAGTAATAATCTTTCAACTATATCTTTTGTCTGTTTTTAAAGCGAGTGTACATTTTTTTTTATTAAAGTTACCAAATCACTAGGTGGGATACCTTTTATACTTAAACAAGTATGGATTTGATAATGGGGACAGGAAGTTTAAACGGGATTAAAAAGTGGGACAGTATAATCATTTACACTCTTCTTAAAGCGGCGCAAGTCATAAATCAAGCGTCCGCCAGCTGTAGGGAACAATTTTTAAGGGAGAGCATTCCACATTCTCGAGGTGCGAATTGAAAACGAATCTCCAAAGCACATCTGGGAATTTTTACGAAATATGGGTGTGACATATATTATTATTATTTTATTACTTGTTAAGTTATTATAATTAAATTAATATTAAAAAAAATTGTGCCGATAACTAAAAGATCTTTACTCCTTATCGTACTTGAAAATATTCGCAGTTTCTCTTGTTTCTTATTTCAGGTAACGATGGGTTTCGATGTGAAGAAATGAAATTAACTAAATACAAAAGTTAACAAAAATAATTTATAAAGTCTTAAAATAAAAAAGACTGGTTTCCAAAAATTTTTGGTTTTTATTTATTTTATTTAACACAAATACTAAACTATATTTAGATATTCGAAATAGAAAATAGATAAATTTACAGAAATAACAGGAATTATCAGAAGGAACAATCAATCAGGATGATAATGTTGTTTCAAAATAATTTCCAATACTGGACATAAGGGAAGAATGGATTATCATAATAACAACGAGTTCAAAAAGCATCGAAAGAAACCACTTACTAAGTCGAAAAAAATGTAGAAGGTCTTCCTTCCTGAATAAAATTTTTCGATATTCATATTATATACCGTACTAATATTGTTATTTTAATATGTATTTAATGTAGGTATTTTGTAAATAAATTTATTTATTTGTATCAACAATTTACTATTTTTAGCAACAACATAATTTTTGAACTATCTTTGACACTTTTAAATTTGAGTCCCAAAAATTTTTAAAATAAATCTATACAGCTCTTTATTATTATTTAAATTCTTATTTTTAAATACCATAAACGATGGATTTAATTGGATAAATAATTTATATAATATTTATATAATAATTAAATGCAATAAAATCATACTCAATGTAATATTATAAAAGATTAAAAATATTCAATGAAATATTCACTTTTGAATTTATTTCCCTCCCAGATAATTTTAGAACAAACTTAAAATTAAACGAAACTATTGTTTTGAACAAATCGAGTATAAAAAACATGTACTGTATACAAATTTTATTTTTTACCTCCAAATCCATAGCTCGTTGTTGTTGAACTTGACCTTGTATAATACCAGCTACGTTAACGGGCCCACCAGGATTTCCATATTGCAGCATATCACCTCCCAATGTATGTCTACGTGGATCTTCACGCCTTGCCGAACGTCGCCTGTCGTCAGCTGCTAAAAATATATAAAACATTATAATTATAGTGAATTATACTAATTTTCTATATACTATTTATTTAAGATAACCTAGCTTCATACATTTATTTTCATAAAGTACATAATTAAATAAAATTTATTAGGATCAAAAGAACTTTAATTTTTATAACTGCCTTAATTTTTTATATGCTGTTTCAAGAAGAATAATCAGTAAACAAGATAAGTGAAATCCCTTGATTCAAATTAATGCTAATGCCAATGGAGAAACAAATTAACTTGACATAGACCAGAAAAGAATACATAAATTTTTTTAAAATTAATTTTGATCGTGAAACTGAAATTCTTCTGCTATCAAAAGAGGGATAATTCATTAATAATATATAATAACTATTTTTCTGTTCCAAAATGTACATAATTATATAAAATTAAATGCTAGGAGGTTTCAAAAATAAAAACAAAAAAAATAGGGGGCTAATGACAATCTTATGTACAGAGTTTGACATGTAGTTAACTATTAACATGAAGTGTTAAACCATTTAAATAATGGGAAAAAACTTAAGTTCAGGTACCCATCGATTCTTCTCGAAAAAGCTTTTGTAGGCACTGTAACAAAGCAGAGATAATCGAAACACCATCCTGGGCATTGATTATTGTTAAGTCGGTTAATAAAATTTTAAATAAAAAATTAATAAATTTGTTTCAAAAAATATAAAAATGCTCAGTTTACCTTGGTCACTCGACTGATTTCGTCCAGATTTGTCATTTTGCCAGTCTTCTTCTGAAACAAAAATTAAATAGAAAAATTTTTAAGATAAAAGTTTCATCATTTATTTAGAAATACGAACAATTATCCTTACATAATATTTATAAATATATATTCAAGACACAGCGACTATTATATGTGTTAATTATGTGACTATTATATGTGTTAATTACGAATAAGCTATCTAAAAATATTATTTTCTGACAAAAGATGTAAGTTATTTATGTCCTAATTTTATTTATCTCCCAAATATATTTGAAAATTTACACAACACAGAATTTGAATAAATTCGCAATAAATTGAAAAATATTATTTTTAATTAATTTACATATATTAATATAAGAATATCTAAGTGGGCACAAATAAAAAAGTGGTCTTTAGTTTAGAATAAATATACTAGAGGCAAAATGTACGGTTCCACAATTCTATGGATAAATATTTCTCTATATGGTTGAATTAAATCAATGCAATGTTTTAATTAGGTAATAAACCTCGTATGTGTTAGAAAATGGATACAAGATTTATGTTATTCCAGTATTATAAAATTTTTTCCCAATTTTTAATAAAAATATAAAAATATCACTCGCGCTTTTACCAATTTCGATGACTAGATCGTGTTTATTAAAAATTATCCTTATTCTATTTGTTCGATGATAACTCAAGAATAATAAATAATGAAATCCATTTTAATTAAATATAAAAAAAGAGCTTTATTTGTATTTAAAAATTATATTTGAGTTATTTATGTTTTGGTGTAGTTATACTAAAAATTATGAAAATATGATTAGAAATTTAATAATAAAATACAAAAATGTATGCATGAAAGTAATTTTTGTACCTTTTTAAGAAAGTATTTAAAAAAAATTATTAAAATTTTATTTTTTAATACAATCACAATTAAAAATATTTTATACATAATGTAAGTAGATAAATTGTATGCTTTCAAATAATAAATTGAAAAAAAAAAAATATGTATAATATATGTACATTCAACATAAATATTATTTGCTGGGTTCAAATTTTACTCATGACACCCATTAATATTTATTTTAATGATACCACTTGTCTTAAGGGCTAAGACAACTTATTTTTTTATTTTTTTTTTATTTTTAAAGATGTTGAATTTTGTGTAGATATAACTAAATACATATATACATTTTTTAATTTAGATAATGGATAGAAAGAAAAAGGTCTAATGAAGAAAGAATGTATAAATTGAGTTGTTTTAAAAATTGTCTATAGACTCAATAGGCATAAATGTTGTAAAGTTGTAGTATTTGTTTATTTATTTATTAACTATTTACTTAAATTAAATTCATAATAAATATTTCAAAAAGGATTTAAAATTATGTGATTTACATCTACATACAAATATTTAAAAAAACACTGGAGTTAATGTTTTTATACATAGTATATTATTTAATATTTACTTACAATGAAAAACTAAATAACCTTTTTAACTTGTTTTACATATATAACTTATGAACTGTACTTTAAAACTCTTGAGATTCAAGTTGTAAAAACTTAACCCAATTTCTAAATGAAACTATAAATATGTATTTTTGGAATTTAAAGAATTTGAATTCTATATATAGTAAAATAAATATACAATGTACCATATGATGCAAATTTCATGCACCATTTTCTTTAGATGAATAAAACGGACATCCCAGGACTTCTTGATAAAATAATAAATTTTATTGTTATACTATATACATAACCAAAAGTTAATACTATTACCTAGTGCTTTTTATGTAAAAAAAAAAGATGCGGAACTCAACATTTTTCTAGGTACTTTTTTCTGAGTTCGTAGTTCTGCAAAATTGTAAGCTACTGCCAACTCGTAACTTATAGAAAAAATTAATTTCGAAATTTCCATGTCAAAATAAAATTTATTAAATAAAAATACTCGTCATTATTTCGTAAGAAAAATATAAAAAAAATATTTTAAATATAAAAAGGTAGCGGAACTGAGTTCCACTGCGTTCCCCCACAAAAAAAGCCCTGCTATTAACTCATAATTTATTAATACTTAAATTAATTTATTATCTCGATTTTCGAAAAAGTTTAAAAGTTCTACTTATTAAGAAAAGTACAAGAATAAGTGCTATTTCTTTCGCATGTTAGTCCCTTTATTTATATGGGTTACATTTTTTGTATACGAGAAAAAGTGAATTAGACTTTTTCACGCTTTAAAAATTATTTGGTAAAAAACTTTATCAAGTGAAATTTTATTACTATGTACTTATTTTTTATTTACTATATAAAAATCTTTTCGTAAACAATTTTTAAAAAGGTATAAAAAAAAGTTTTTCTATCATTCACAAAATACAGCCCACATTAAAAAAAACGAACCCACATGTGACAAAGTTATCAAACTACTTCTGAAAGGAAATAAGAAATTATTTATAACTTCTTTTCTTCAATTGATATATTGTTTTGTGCATTTATGATAAATGACTGGGTTGTTTTTCATAAAATTTTTCTGCCCATCAACATTTTTTGCAATTTGATTTTTTTTAAACAATCAATTAAGTTTATTAATTATATATAAACTTTATTTTAATATAAACTGTAGAATAAGTGAAGTAATACATTACATAAAATTGATATATGAATAAAATAGAGACACTTATTGGTATAGGAAAAAAAAAGTTTTTCTATACTTCAAAAATAGTAATCAAAACTTGTTAAAAAAGATTTAAAGAGATATCCAATTCAACAGACGAAAAGAGTTTTTTTAATTTTTAAATTTAAATGTTACCTCCATCTCGTCCTTTTCGTTTCTTTTTCGAAGAACTGCTATTACTACTGGAGCTATTTTGATTCGACTGGCTTTTATCTTTACTTTTCCATCGAATTAACATTGTTGATGCAGCAAAATTAAGTATTCTTTTATTTTTATAATCAACACGGTTCTTTATTTTATTTTATATATATATTCTAAATTTACGTATATATTAATGAGAGTTATTTATCCGCAAGAAAAACTAATTTTTTATTTAAAAATTTAGAAAAAATGTTCCATTATGTTATATGATCATTAACATTATTATTAATTTCACTTTATTCATATTTTGGTAACACTATACTTAGTTAGTTATTTACGTTCTTTTTATTTTTAATTTTTTAACTATGACTTTTTTTTTAATTTTTTGTTTTTAATATTTTATCAATATTGATATTCATAGTGTACATATATTCATTTTATTTTAGTTTATCAATGTTAAATCTTACACCTAAATGATAAAACGAAGAATAGTAATAAATTTAGAATTTCGTAATTTTCAATATCCGTATTTAGTATTACAGATATACAGAATATATATTAGAAAAGATTTTTTTTTTCAATTTTTTATGTTCTAGTTCATTTTTTTTAAGTTCTAGTTCATTTTTTTTAGATCCTAGTTCATTTAAATTTTTCTCAGATTTTTTTAGGTCCTAGTTCATTTTTTTCTTTTAGGTTTCCATGTACTTAATACTTATCTCAATATATTAAGACTATAAGCCCAACTTAACCAATTTTTTAAGCCTCTCGTAGTTTTCGCCTTTTAATTTTCATGTTTTCTGTCTGGGCAAGGTTTATTTCCCTTCTAAACTATGAACTTTTACTCATTCGATCATATTTTATCTTCCGAGACATTGATAACTTATCAAAAATTTTAAATTTTAAATTTTCATCTGAATTTACATTTAATTCAATTAATTATGTATTTTTTAATATGTACAATCATCGTCGCGTCGTAATAAACAATGTTCGAAAGCTGAGGACGAACAACTCAAACCCTTACTCTTAGCCTTCTATTTTTTTAATGTGCCTATTTTTACAAATTTACTAAAACTATACATATACAATTAAATTCATCATCAACACACACTACTATAGAATACAAAAAAAAATTATTAAAAATAATAAACATACCTACATAGGTATTTATGTATGTATAAAAAAGAAAATTTATAACAAAAATTATAATTATTTTTTTATTGGAAAATCATTCAACCCCAATTCTCGGAAAGAGAAAATGCATTTGAAAATTTTTGTTTTTATTGAGAACATAAAGGTTATTGTCCTATTCTTAAATGGTGAACTTTTATAAATTTTTCATAAACTATGGAGTTATCATGTATCTACAGGACATAACATCATAATGTAATGTATTTTATATGTTGAACATATGCTTACGTCCAAATTCTTATATATACATACAATGAATAATATGTATAATGTTTTTAAGAAGATATATTAACTTGTTTGTTTGGGTCATTGAAAATAATTTTGATTTTCAAATTAATGTTTTCGCATAAAAACAAAAAAAAAGAAGAAAATAATGATGACTATCTACAAAGTAAATAATAGAAAATGTTTACATACTTATATACACTATAATGTTTATAATGTTTATAAGTAATTTAAACAAAAAGTAATTACAATTTTGAATTGAATTAGTTATACATAATAAGTATATATGCGCATTCACTTGACGTGGTTAAAATTATGCAATTGTAACATACCTAATTAAGATTGAAAACATTTTTTATTGAATGATAATGAATACAGTTCTATAAAAGTTGCCAATATATAGAAAGATTACAATGAAAACTATAAAAAATAAAAATCTTCAACGCAATTTGAGCGAAATTCTTAGCTTATAAAAAAATAATTTCTCATGTCGTGTATTATCGTTATCGACCTTCAGTATGCCTATTGAAAAATTTCGCCATAGAACCAGAAGGGTATATCTATATAACCTTTTGTTATAATCATCAGCATTATTTTGTTACCAAGGATATCAATGTGTTTTGTACAAATAATTGAAAATTAAAGAATATAAAAATTCAATAGATTTCTTTTAATTATTATTAATTAAAATTTTTATTTGTTTATTTATACTGTTTCCATGGTACTATATAAACATATCCTCAATATAGATATAATCAGCCTTGATATAACATTTCAAAACCAAGCATATCTAATACCGCAAAATTATTAACAAATATATGAAACATAAATTTTGTTATTATGATAATATTTTAACAATAGCGAATGCGTATTTTTACATTCATTATTTATATTATATAGGTTTATATTTTATATAATAATGTAACTTTATATACTTAAACTAAATAGTACTTCAGTTTTACTATATGTATCTGTATATAATCACGCCGTTAATATTAAGAACAATTTTTTTTTGTTACTATTTAGTTTCATATTCATATTTAATTTTATATTAACATCATAAAAAGATTCTTTATGTACAGAAAACAATAAACTAAAAATTTTCAGTAGTTGACACTTTCAACCTTTCAGATATACTATTTTTAAATGATAAATTTAAATTATGCGATAAAAATTCATTAAATAAAAAAAAAAAGATTTTTACTAAGAAAAAAATTCTACAAGTTAAATTTTTATTCTTCTCATTTCAGTTTATTAGGTCACACTTTAATTTCAATTTACGTATCATGGCATGCCGTACAATCTATACAGTAGATTTATGTAGATATATACATCATTTGCCATTCTGTCAATGCATTTGTTAGCAGAATAAACTTTCTCATGAGTAGATTTGATTTGAATAAAAAAGGACAAAGCTCCAATTTTAATAAACTTACTAAGCGAGCATGCTTTGAAATTCTAATAAAGATATCGATAAAGGATATTTTTTTAAATTTTTTTTCATTTCTCAGGATTCAAGTTTAAAATTTTTCGTTTTGCGTAGGTTCTTCTTGTGCTTATTTATGCTTGCATTTACATTCTATTTGTACTTGTAACATATTATGTTATATGACAAAAAAAACATTTAAAATTCTATTTGCCAAAAAATTTTCGTACTTTTACATTGTTCTATTATTTTCAACCATAAAATTCATTCCAGCTAGTTATAAATATTGACAATGAAACTTTGAAAATTGTTCTTCTCATATATTTCGATAAATATTAAATATACATATATACACTTAAAGTCGAAATTAAGCATTTCAACATTTTTAACACCAACATAGTAGTAAGCCCAATTTAGTTACGAAAAATGTTAAGTTCGTAATAAAGTATGTATTTTAAAAAATATTAGTAACCGGATGTGATTTCGAAATAAAATAATTCATATTAAACATTAGATAAATCCGAAAATTTGGGAAAAAAATTCGAAACTCTAAGCTAAGATAATCAGCTGGCTTTAGAAATTAATTCAGGGGCCAAATTCTATAACTATGTTCTTCCAAAAATGTTGCTCGAACAACATTTTTTAAGCGGCATTTAATTATATGTCGTTCAAAAAATTTTGTCTGAACAACATTTTTTTTAACAATTTAGTTATAGAATTTGGCACCTGGTTGTTATAAGATCAGAATATATTTATCGCATCGTTGCTTTGCCATGAGAAAATATTTTCATATACACATTTTATCAAAAACATAAGTAGGTAGTTGTACATATCGTACTTAAATAAATAATTATATTATGTCATTATGGTCATACATACAACATAGAACATATTATATACTAAAGAGTTCACCTCGAAAGAGAAAAAAAAAAATTTAGTTCATAATGATATAGAATTTTTTTCAACATAAATTTTTAATAAGTATACTCTTTTTTGAAGCGAAACTTTTGGGAATTTTATTTTTTTAAATATAAAAAAAAAAAAAAACTTCATGTTAAATGAAAGCTCTGATGAAATTTTACGTGTGGAAAAACAAATTGCAAGAAAGAATGCATTAAATTGACGTCCTTTATAACTTTTAATGTGTTCCCTTTGAACTTTTGTACTATATTGTGATAGCTTAGAAAAAAAAGAATACATAAAAAGAACAAGAGCAACGTTAAATTATGTGAGCATATAGAAATTAAATATTAGATACATTTATTTTTTTTAACGATAAGCGAATCAATACCAGTAGACAGTGTTGACAGTCTTTTGACGGTATAGTAATAACGTAATTATCACGACTTGGAATTGATTTTATTAAAAAAAATTTTTGTGAAACAATAACTCCTCTTAATAATTGAGAAAAATTTATAAATTCTTCCCTTTTTTACAGATAAGATACAACAACCCTCACAAAATTACAAAAAAGAAAATATTTCAATGGTACTTCTCTCGTAGCCCGGTTATCAGGAAATCTGGAAGATTCTATGGTATGCATTTATATTTGAAATAAAGTCTAGCGCTTGTCATTTCTTTTTAATTTGTTTGAAAAGCTTTTTCAATGTTTTTTTTTTGCCATTTATATATTTTCTTTTATTAAAATTTAAATTGGAATAATAAAATATGTAGAATATACTTATCGAATTTGAAAAGAATATCTTATTTTCTATAAATAATACATAATGATTTTGCAAAGTACATAAAAAAAATCTTAACTAATCTCAATTATCTTCAGCAAGTAGAGAGAGAAAAAAAGGAATGATATGCAAAACAACTGAATATTGGATATTTTTCTACATTTTGGCGATTGAAAAACGATATATTACAAAATAATGAGGAACCATAAACACAAAATAAGCTAAAATTATTATTGCAATATGTACTGCCCATTGTACTCGAATACTATCAAGGCCATCGAAGAAGAAAAAGTGGCCAAAGAAGAGACGAATCTATAGAGAATAATAATTCATTACATGCCATCTATTATGACATTAAACTTGGGATATTATCTCTCAAAAGTTTTAATTCTTCATAAATTTCAGAAAATAAAGTTTTTTAGTTTTTTTTCTTTTCACTTTGTCCATTTTATGGCCAAACAATTTATCTTTCAATTGAAATTTTTTGTAAAAAATTTTTTCTTCCATTTATACCCGACTTGCTGCAAAGGTTAGTTCCTAAGGTCACCTTAACGAAACCCATACACACTTGTATTTTTTACAAGAAAAAAAAGACGAAGTGTAAACAAACTGTTTTTTATCTTGTTTATTTTTTAATTAGTATTTCTAACCTTTTTAAAATAGAATAAAGCAAGGAAAAAGCAGAAAAGTTGGCAACTATAATGTCTGCCAACTGACCTTTTTTGTCTGCAAACTAACTTTTTTTGTCTTCAAATTGGCCTTGTACGCAAAGTTTAGTTATTTTTTTTTTCCTTTTTTTTGTATGAGAAAGGCCAGGTCAGTTTGCAGGTCAGTTCCGCTCAAAGGTCAGTTTTAAGGTCCAAGTGCAGATAAGTGATAAGGTATTAGAGGAACAGCTCGAAAAGGATTTCTGAATTAAGATCACGAATTTAAAAATCATAAAACTAAAATTATTTTATTTACACGCAATTAAAGAATCCAAAATAACTCTCTTGTCCCAATTTTGAACCTTATAAATATAATTAAACATTCTTGAACATTAAACTGTGGAAATAAATTTATTTTGTGAATATTTTTTTAAAATACTTTCAAATAACTTGTTTTTATACCAAAATTTGGCATCCAGCAGGTTTTTTTTTAGTAAGAGGGATTAAAGCAAAAGTAATATATAATACAGAGATTATTGAGACGAAGCTAAAATCTAACAGCTGAATTATACAAGTCCACTTATATTATGTAGGTTAGGTACCATAAACATACATATTTGTAAATGCATTTGAATATGTGATGTCACATATTTCACATATTTCCAGAATTTGCAAAAAAAATTCAATGAACTTAAAACATGTCAAACATTTTAAACTTAATTATCTTAATTGATGAAAATATTTCTTGAAATATTGTGATTCTAGAATTTTTTTTTTCTCGTTTCATATATTATAAACTGTGTATAATATACTTTTAAGTTCTGATGCAGATTATCATTATTCTTGAATTTATTTATGTTTTCTTTATTTTTTTTATGTATTTTTAATAGTTTTTTAGATTAGTTTTAAATCTTTTTTACAAAAAAAAAAAATTATTTTAAATTTAATACAATTTTACATTATTTGTTATGTTCTTTATGTTTTATATTAAAATTTTTAAAATTTTAATCTTTTAAATATTATTAAAAATATTTATTTTTATTTTAAATATTATTAACATTCACGATTATTATTAAGCCGATATTAAAGAAATTTTAAAAAATTCTTAAAAATTTTCATCTTAGACAAGTTTCCGCCCAAAGAAGCTTTTTTTTCAGTACTCGATAACACATAGAGAAAGCTTTAGTTACACATTAAAAAAACAACATAAAAGCTAACTATCAAAGAGAAAGGAAATTAGAACAACATAAAGATTAAAAAAAAATAAGGATAATTGAACATGTTTGTCGGCGCTCTCATTGTTTATGTTTTTTTTATCTTGCATAAAAATAGAACTTAAAAAAATTTTTTTTTTCTATTTTTATATATTGTTTTAATTAAATTTTTCCACATTATATTATATATGTACACATAATATTAAAGTTTATAAAAAATATTGTTTTTATTATTGTTTTAATAAGTACCTACCTACTTAAAAAAAAAAAAGAATTCTACTTAAATCTTGTTATTTTAATTTCATATAATTTTGTTACTCATTTTGACTGAAATTGTATATTTAGCGAAAACTATATATTTTTATATGCTTACATATTTTAAATAATTTACATTCTTGGTCTTATATAGATAAAGGTATATCTAATTATACATTAATTTTGTAAAGATAAGAGAATTTAAGCTTTAAATGTTAAATTCCAGCATTATTTCAGTTTATGTTTTTTCACATTATATTTTTGAGTGATATATTTTTCCCTACAAATTTAGAAAAATTGTAGCTTGAAATTTGTCGTGTTATTTATTGAATTATTTTTATACCATCTATATTAAATCTATCAGCACGTACGTGACAGTTTGCTAATTTACTAACCATTATTATTTCATGCTTCCTTAATATATATAATTAAAATCTATAGGTATATATTATTTAGATTTTAATTTACTATTTGTATTATATTTACATAGTTTTGTTTATTGTACGTTTTTATTATTTATGTTTACATAAAAATAACTTCGTTTAATTTAAGAATAAACAAGAAATAATGTTTTTTAAGGAGTATACATATTGTATAGTAATTTTAATTTTTCACAAAATTATAAAAGCAATAAATAGTTCAGTATTGTTCAATAATCTAAAATACTTAAATCAATTGAAAATTTAATATTTCATGCTTATTTCACGGTAGAATTTCTTTATTTTAAATAAAATTTCGAAAAAAAGATAACATAAAAATATTCTAAAATTTAAGTATAAATAATTAAAAAATTTTGTTGGTAAGAAAACGTCCTGAAAGGCAACACACAACACAAATGAAAGCATTAACTTAACATACATGTATGAAGCAATTAAGTTTTTTTTACTATCCAAAAAATGTTGCATCATAGGTACTTACTTTGTGAAAAAAAAATAAAATTTAATATTCAAAATGAAAATTTAAATTTTTTACTTATAGAATACAAATTTTGCAGTTTCAGAAAAGGCAACAAAAAGACATATATAAAATCGCCAACGGGAATATATAAAATCGTAGTCTCAATATGGTTTTTATTTTCATTTTGTGAAGTGTACAGAGTTCAATTAATGGCTATAAAAGTTCACAATATCGGAAAATAGTTACTTAGAATTAAAATTTAATTTGCATTTCGAATTTGAGAAAATAAAATCGAATGCTAATAATTTTTGCTATCTACTATAGGTATTTATTATCGTAGGTTGACCCCATTCTTTTTTCTATCAAACTGTACTAAGATTGATTTTAGACAATATTATAAAAAAGAATTATAAAAACAGAGTGTTTTTTTTCCAAATTTTTAAATATTTTTAGTGTTCAATTAAATTATTTTAAAAATATTTTAAATTGAAAAAAACTTCTTTTTTTTTAAAACAATTGTAAAGAATAACTTGTCAATTTTTTATTTTGACAGACAAAATGTATCTATTATTATATTTTGTCGGAGCAGGCGCATAAATGTTGAATACATACACATAATAAAATATGTAGTGATTTTTTTTTCTTTCTTTCACTTTGTCCAAGTAATTCAAATTTTGAATAAAATATTTTATTTATGAGAGATTCAAATAATATTCTTCCTTTAATTTTACAATTAGTTAAAAGAAAAAGCACATATTAAAATTGAATAAAAATTTTATTTATTTTTTTTTTTGTTTATCTCATTTATCCGACCGATATCTTAACATAATTATTTTTTCGACCTAACGATATGAAAATAGATTAGATACTAACGGTTTTATGGGTATACAAAAAAAAATATTAAATCGATAATTTTCTCACTTACACAAGTAACTCTATATTAATATCCAGATAAATAAATAAATAAAACAATAATAATAATAATAATAATAGAGGATATGGGAATTCAGACCACCACCGGTTTGCGATGTTATTATTATTTTAAGAAAATTGTTATGTATATAAATTTGGTAAAAATCTATACATATATATTTGGAAGTACTATATACATACATGCATGCATTGACATAGTGTAACAAAAAAAATATTACATTCAGCACAGCAAGAGTACCGGTGTTATCCTTTTTACTCTGTAATTCTTTTTTATTTTTAATGCATGTAATTTATATGCTTTTAGTTTAGTAAAATAATTTCAAATCCTTTTAAGTTTTTTGATTAGCATTAAATTAAAAATTATAAATAATAATTTATGGAACTTATTATATTATAATGAAAATAAGATACAACAATCTATTAAATATGCTACAGATTTTTGTTTGTTTTATTGTCTGTAAGAAATTTTTATAGGGATTATTTTGTTTTCTCTAAAATGGTTAAAAATTTAATTCTAATTATTGTTCTTTAATTTTTAATTTTGACAAATTCAGAAATGATAGTGTAACGTACTTGACTATATTTTTGAACATATATTAAAGAAAGTATACATTTACTAAAAGATTAAAGATGTGGCAGGTACCTAACGCTAGAAAAATAAATTCCAAATTAAATTTTTGCAAAACATAAATAACTTATTTCAATTTAAGCAAACTTATTATGTAAGTAGATTGCAAAGGACAAATATGATGCACATAGATGCCTTTTTTGACTTAAATTTTGAATGTTATTAAATTATCTATGTCTTTAATGTTCTGAAGACGGTGTAATTTGTTTTTGATAAATTTATTTTGATCAAAATACGGAGACAAATTTTTAGATCTGATTGCGTGCTGTAAAAGAGGTCATTCATATTATCAGAGCTATAAATCAATATAGCATTAACAGTGTATAAGTAATAATATATTAAAAATGTTGTTTATAAAAATCCTTGTGGAACACCCTTTTAAATTAATAAACGAACCTATTATAATACTAAAAGTTAAATAAAATTAAACCAAATTAAAATAAATTAAATATATTTTTTTCTCTTTAGTGATCTTTCTCTTTGATGTTACTTTTTTCTAAAAGGACAAAAATATATTTAAAAAATCTGCTTGTTTGCCTTTTTCATCACGTTTCAGTAAAAGAGTAAAACTACATTTGTATTAAAAATATAGTTTTTTGACTTTTTACACTCATTATATCTTTTTATACACATTACAAAAATATAATTTAAAAATCACCTTTTTTACGGTATTACACTTTCGAAAAAGGACAAAAAATATATATATGTATATTTAAAAATCTTTTTTTTATTTTTGTCCTTTTACATTTTTTTACACAGATAAATTTAGAGTGTACAATGAAAAAATAGGCAAAGGAATTTTTCTAGCTAATAAATGACTTATTTTATTCCTATAAAAATCATATTGCTCAATATGGTCCTAAGCTTAATATACCATAAACATAACGTACAATTAATAATAATCAAAAGCTTTATACCACAATGAAATTTATGAATCAAATTTATCAAATTCTGGTATTATATACAAATACCATACAAACAAAAAATGTTGATATACCTATTCGAAAAAAAAAGCCAGAAAAAGCTTACACATTTGTTGACAATTAAGGTTCTTTTAAAATTTGGTTTCTGTCTTTGATAAAAGTGAAAAATGATTAATCATACTATTGCATATGTTGAGTTTAGTTTTGTATATGATAGAATAGAGTTTTGTACTACTGTAATAAGTTTGAACATTTTATTATTTATTTCCTCCGCATAAGCTTTTTTAATTTGACACAACTTTTCTGGACTAATAAAATTTGCAATTCCAATGCAAGTAGATAACTCCCGAATCTTAGGTGAAAAACTTAGAATTTTCGAGTCTCTAGCGCAGAAAATTACATTTTCAGTGATCCTAATTGTAATAATTTGATGGGTGGGAAGAGGAGTATAAGTCAATTTTTATCCGAAATGAAATCAAATCATTATCGAGGTGAAAAAGTCGTATTACGTACTCTGTAGAAAGTGTGTTCTGTAAGAAGAGTATAACTCCATTGGAAGTTTATAGACTTATAATTTTTTTTACAAAACACGTAATACGACTTTTTCATCTCGATAATGATTTGATTTCATTTCGGATAAAAATTAACTTATACTCCTCTTCCCGCCCATCAAAGAATTCCTAATGAGCAACAAAATCACGTTTTTTCATATGTACTCAAGGACCTCAAGGTCCATTATCCTTTTTTTTATATTATTATGTATTGTTCATCCTTATTTTTATTTATTTTTTCTATTAAAAATAATAATTAAATATTGATTATTACATTCGTAATTTGGTATTTAGTTTGGCTTATGCAATAAAAACTTTGGCTTGGAAAATTTTAGGTTAAAATTCAAAACTAAAGGCTTAATTTTTACGTCCAATCTAATGTAGGAATTTTCTTCTAATTTATTAACTATATTCTTTAATGAAGTGTATTTATGCTCAAATAAAAATTAAAACATAACCAATATTGTAGATATTTTTTTATTTATCCATGTATTTTTTAATTCAACACTAAAACCTTTTGACTTAAATTCTAGGTTATAAATTTAAATAGATAATTGAATTTTGATATTGTTACTTTAAAACTAAACTAAAAAAAAAACTAACATAATTTTATAGTATGCTTAATTTTATTTTAAATTGCATAAAAGATATTAAGTAATGTAATGTTGTTCGTTGTGATAGTTTCTCTAATAATTTTTCTTCTAAAAGAGTTCAAAAACAATGAATTCATCAATTTAAGTGAGAACTGGTTCTATCCAAATAAGATGGTGACTGTCTTTATATCTAAGTGTACATATTTCCCTAAATTTTGTATTCTAAATACTCATATAACGTCGTTTTCGTTTTTCAGAACATTTAAACCTAAGCAAAGAATTTTATCATTTGAACATTTGAACATAGAGACCTTGTGTGTTTAATTTATTTGGTATTATAAGAATTGATAGTAAATTGCTGTACGTTTCGCATTTTTAAGAAACTTTTTACTAAATTTAGGGACAAGCAACCTTAACTTTACTGGGACAATATTGTTATTGTAGTAATTAGTGACGACGCTCGAAAGCTATTCAATCCTATAAGATAAAACAACTAACACTGCTAAAATGAAAGCCTAGATTGAGAAACGTACCAACATAACCCTTGCCCCACCCTATCTTATCTTTCTCAGTGGTTAGTTTGGAATTTTTTTCATAAAATACAGCACCATCTCAACATTCAGTCAAGAATTGGATAATCCTGTATTTTAGTAAATTTACAGTATTGAACCTAAATATTTTGGGCATTGAAATTTTCAATATTGATGTGTTTTCCTCCACCAATCGTTTCCCACAATATTTTACTATCAATTGCCACTATATTGTGCAAATAACCCAAAATCTAAAATATAAAAAATAAAAAAAATTAGAGATAACAAGGAAACAACATTTTAGTATTTAATTTTATTAATTTTATAAAACAAAAAGAGCCTTCAACAAACCATAATGTAACATCAAATCAATCATCTACCCTCACCTTGGACATTAAATTGACTTTAGCTTTAAAATTAATATTTTATCAAATTTTCCAACCCGATTGTATATATGTAAATATTGATCAAATGAACTGATTTATATTTTAAAATGGACTGCCTTGAGTTTGCCTATACGGACATGCAAGCGGCCTTCATTTTAGTTACCCAACCCTCACTATGAAATTTCTATTCATATAGTAAAAAAGTAGATGTATCAATGAATTTAAAAAAAAAAAATGTTTTCTTTTCCTGCAAAAGTAAGTAAAAACTAAGTTCTTTACGTTTATTAGACTTATAAATATCGCAAGTCTTGTTTGCTTCAATCATAGGCGCCCGGAGGGGGGGAGGGGGGCTTTGATAAAGAAAATTAAACTTAATCAGCGATGTGACCTAAACACTAAACTCGTACAAATTAGAAACACGATTTTAATTTAAATAATATTAGAATATTTGTCATTTTTTAAACGAAAAATAAAACTTATTATCTCGCACAATAACTTTTTTAAACACTTGCTTACTCTTAAATTTTAATTTTTTAATGCGCTAAGAAATTTTGAGAACATTTAAATTACAAATTTTAGATTTTAATTTTTCCAGATTTTTATGTCATGCAGTATTTTAATTGTTTTAAATAAATTATTAAATTTTTTTTTCAAATTTTTCGATTTTTGAGTTTCGGGTAAAAATACAAAAAAATTTATAAATTTTGGAATTTCTATATGCACGGAATTCCAGATATTCCATTTTCACATTTCGCTTAGTGAAGGGCAAGAGAATTCCTTTTCTGGTTACTTTTATGCTGTCGAAGTAGTTCACGCGAGTTTACGAAAGGACGTTACGCGACGTAAAAAAGAATATCACAATTGGAGTATTTTGCCAGTTATGCTCAACTGCAACCGCCGTTCAGTTACAAAAAAGTAAAGCAATTGCATTTCTTAAATCTGTGGTGTAGAAATATCTATGGTGTAAAAATATAAAAATATAAAAACAATTTACGTGTTTGAATATAATACGCCTCAAAAAGTTTCATATAATATAATGTGTCTTTTTTATGTCGCATACGCGCATGAACTACGTCGAAAATATCTTCGTTGATTTTGTTTTTCTTCTAACTAGCGAGTTACTGAAAGTTTTGGAACGATTCGGAATGCAGAAAAGAAGGTTGCTGTTTCTCTTTGAAAAATAATAAATAAAATTGTATCTGGTTTTTTTTTCTTTATATATGTAGGTATATATTTATTTATTTTTTATTTGTTTTTTATTATCTAATCCAGCAAGTGAATTCGTTTATTAAAAATGTTAATTTATGTTTAATGTTTTTTACTTGTAATAAGAAAAGATTAATATAAGATACATGTAATTCAATTCTCAACAGATTTTTTTTATATTCATCGAATCATCGTTGAAGAAATACATATTTATAAGCTGATAAAAAAAAAATTTTTTGCCCCCCCCCCCTAGAAAAAATCCTGCGGGCGCCTATAGCTCCTACCCTCAGCTAAAATCTTGATAATGTATTACGACTACCGATTATTCCTCCCTATCCTTTTGATTATATTTCTGTAATTTCATTTTAAGAAGCACGTTGTTTCAAAAACCATTTGTTAGTAAATACCACACTTAGTATGCATTTTTTGATCTTGCGAGTTACAGCCAAAAAAATTAAGAATAGAGATCAACTTTTCCTTTCTGAACTTATTTATAATCGTTATATGTTTTTAATCTAAATAGAAGTTAAATATATAACAAAAAATGTATATTTATATTTTTTATCGATCCAACGGCTTTATAAATCGTAGAAATTAAACATTATAGAATCACGCCAACCAAAGAATTAGTTTTCGAAAGAAACTATTGTAGTGCCAAAAAGATACTGCATCAAAATTTGCCATGTAATACGTAATAATCTATGGAATCTAACAAATGTTCTATGGAATCTAACAATTGTTCCCTACAGCTGGCGGACGTTTGTTTTATGACTTGCGCCGCTTTAAGAAAAGTTTAATGATTACCTACTGACTGTTCCACTTTTTAATCCCGTCTAAATTTTCCTATCCCATTATCAAATCCATACTTATTTAAGTATAAAAAATATCCCACCTAGTGATTTGGTAACTTTAATAAAAAAAAAAAAAAAAAAAAATGTGACATCAATTGAAAAAGAAATAAAGTCACGCAGTGATACCCTAAGAAAACCAGAAGATTCAATAACACGCCAAGCTTTCCAATACAAACCAAATTGCAGAAGAAGAAGAGGACGACCATGTAGATGCTGAATTAAGAAACGCCAATCTAAGCTGAAATGAAATCGAAGAATTATCTAAAGACAGAATTGAGGGCATGTGTACGCTCCCTATGTTCCCTCGAGGAATAAAAAGGAAAAAAAAACGTAATAAAGTTAATTGATGTTCAATCAAACAAACATCTGCATTATATACCGTATTAGTTTACATTCGAAACTGTAGATGTTCCGTTCAGAAAAATTAGAAAAATCACTTTAGGTCTCAACATCTAGATTATTTTATAATATATAAATGATTTAAACAAATGAAATCTAATGTGTTTGTAGGGTACCTGCACCAAATATGTCAAATTAGCAAATATTAAAGCATACTCAAAAATCTGAATGGTATGGTACAACATATTATACATGTATGTATACCAGTATGTTACTTCAAAATAAAACAATATAACGTAATAGCATAGTAACAAAAAGCAAAGATGTCAATCTTAATATATATATATTCAAGGTAAATGCCTAAATTTTAATTATATTTACCTCTTGAATGGAACAAATCATTGCCATATAAATGCTGTTGTTGAAACTGTTTAGATTGTGCCATTGATTGTGTAGTAAGCTTAGAATTAATTGGTCGATAAATTTGATCCTTTACTTGCAAAAAAATAATATTCGATGATTGAGGCTGATTTGGTACGGGGTGTGTTTTAGATAATGTAGCATACGAATTACTTTGCAAAGATAAACTTGGACTGTTGATTTTTTGAACAGGGCTCCAATAAACTTGACTTCCTTGAGCTCCACCATCACTACCAACATCCAAAATTAAAGGAGTACTTCGACCGTTTGGTTTGTTTCGTTGTTGTATCGACGAATTCTGTTGAACATAATCATAAGGATTTCGCATTATCATTTCAGGATAAAACTCATTATTTTGAAAATGTTTTTCTGTTTTATTCATATCCAAATGTTTAACCGGTACATTGCGATAATTCAATAAATGGGGAGAAGCAACTGAGAATGGTCTTGGCGATGAAGTTGAAATTTGTTGCTGTGGGTAATAGTTTTCTCTTGGCTGTAAGACTGAATCAGTTTCGATAGGATAATAGCTAAAACGGTGCTGATTAGTTGGACTATCATAAACATCTGATGCATTTGATTGAATGCTGTTTCGTTTGATGACATGAGCATAAATAGGGGATGTAGATATTGGCGGTGACATTTGAATATTTCTTTGTGGCAAACTTTGTAAACGTTGAGGTGTTTGTGACATAGGAACTCCATTTTGTTGATGATATTCCAGAGATGAATACGAAGGCGGGGAAATATCTGAACATAATTTTTCAATATTGTCTGATGTTCATGAAAATATAAAAATTTTATATTTTAATATTTTAAAGCAATATAAATTAATGAGAATAATTAAAATAATTTGCAGAATATCACAAATTAATGCATTAACTACGCACTTTCGATTTTGACTTCAGTGCATTGAAGTGCATTTTATTCTTTTTAACAAATGAGTCATTCATTACCGGACTACATATATGAAAATTGTGAGATTTTCTATTCTTTTGAGAATATATCTCTTTTCTTATCGGATATCGAGAAATAAAAAAGTACTGTTTTTAAATTGTAATAGTTCGGTAGCATGTTCCGATAAATGGAGTTTTGAAAATTTTTACCGTTAAACCATGACCAGAGTTAAGTAAATTAATGTAGGTATGTACTACCAATTTGCTTTTTCATGGGTTTCCTTCCTATTTTTTATATACATCAAAATAATAAAACTAATATAAATTTTAGTAAAATTATCTTACCGTTTTTTGTTAGTTGAATAGACTGTTGACTTCCAGAAAATTTAGTCGGCGTTTTGTTCATTGACTTACGACAAAATTCTTTGACCTTTTGAAGAATATCTTCCTTACTTAAGGTGTTACTTAATTCTTTGGTTCTTGTCATATTTATATTACTTTGAATTTGTGGAACTGTTTGTTGTTCTTGATGTGTAGAATTTCCCACTAACATTTTTTCTGCTACACTTTGACAGCTGGGTGGTTGAACATTAGTTACACTATTTAATATTTTTATTGGTGTTGTGTTTCCCTCATATGGGATGTTAAAAGATGTTTCTTCAATAATTTTAGGGTTACGATCTTGATAAATTCCACTAAATGTATTTCTGTTTTGGGATCCTCTTGAAAAGTTCTCTTCAGATATTAATTGAGCATAAATTGGTTGATTTGAGGAAGACATTGTTCTTCTTAACTGAGGTTGTGCGTGCTGCTGTGGTGAATTTATTTGTGACTGTTGGGTTTTTTGGAATTGTAGTTTATTAAGATCTTGATCATTATCATTTTTTTGTTGTTGAATGGGTAGTTTTTCATAAAGATTTTCTTTTTTTTTATTTAACGTCATTCTTTGATTATTGCTTAGAATCACTTTATTGAATAATTCCTGATCTGTTTTTTCTTTAATTTCTTTAAGTTTATTCCATTCTTCGAAACCGACATTATAATCTTGGGCCGTAAGAGCAGTGTTAACGGTTATTGGTGACATTGGCTTAAGAATTCTTCTTGTAAAGTCTGTTTTCCCTTGAATGGGAGTTGATGTGATTGTTGGCCCGACGAAATCAAGGTGTTCTTTGGAATTATCCGGTGTACATTTAAGAGTTAAACTACTTCTTGATGGTTTTGGCAAAGAACTGCTTGAATTTTTATTGGATCGTTTTGTGATTTCACTACGATCCATTGATGACGAACGAACAAAATGCTCTGATGGGTCCGTGACTCTTTTTTGTATCATTGATTGTCTCTCTAAACTGCGGCGTTGCAAAAAATTTTGTTTCCTTGGAACAACCTTTTCTTGAGTTTTACTTGGAAACGGTTTTAAAGAACCACTTAACAAAGTCGCCCTTTGAGTTTTTTGACGCGATAAGTTGGAATCACGTGAATCACTTGGTTGCATACGCTCACGCGAACCAGATTGTGAATGTTGCTTACTCAGAAAATTTCTGGGGCCTTTAGCTTTCTCGTCTTTATATCCTAAAGAAAAATCATTTGAAAAATCGGTGCCATCGACAGAATGAAATTCTTCTGCATTAGTTAAGGCACTTGAAATTGAGCTAGAACGGTCTTCGTCGCCCGCGTAACTTTTACGTGAACGTTCTATTTGTTTTTTGAAATCTGCTGAAGAATTTAAACTGTTAGCTGAGCTTCCATGAAAACTTTGTCGTTCTAATACAACTCTTTGCCCTATATTAGATGATTCTCGGTGTCTATTATCTTTTGGATAAAGGGTTTGCGGTGTAGGAACTGTTTCTTTTGGTGATGTTTTACGTTTAGATGAAAATATTCCATTCGGTAGTAACCTATGAAATACAGACGTTTTTTTTGTTTTTTTTATGTAATCCATTTCTTCCAATTCTTTTACTGGCTTTTTGCCTACAGTTGTAACAATTACACTCTTTGGCTTGGCCAATTCAATTTTTTCTACTCTTTCAATCCTTATTACTGAATTATTTTTGCAATTATTTACTTTTTTAGCACTATTACTTCTATTATTACTATTATTACAATTATCAGATTTATTAGTATTATTGTTATTAATGTTATTATTACTATGATTATTATTATTAATATTAGTAGAATAACTATTGTTATTATTTTGCTTTTGGGGCGTTAATACTAGACCTTTTTTATCTAAATACTCTTTGAATTCTTTTGAATTAACTGTGTTTGTGAACGATTTGGGTTCTTCATTATTACTATTAGGACTTGCATGCGATCCAATCTGATATATTGATATTATTTCGTCACTCGACTCACTTTTTGTTAAAGGTTGATCCAACTCTTCTAAGTCATCATCAGAAGTAATCTGCAATACTTTTACTCTTTCATCAAATTTTTTAGCATTTTTTGTTACTTCTTCAGCATTAAACAATGATTTTTCTAAATCTGTCCCAGTTTTAACTTTAATATCAGATAAGTCGGGGTAATTAGCTTTTGAAACCTTTTTAAATGATGGTATTCTAGAGTTAGGAGGTTTAGACAGTTTATTTTTTACTTTAGAAACTTGTGATTGATTTCGTGATATTTTTTTTTCTCTTGATCCTTTTTTCAGTTCCCGAAGTTCTTCAAATTTTAAACGAGCTAGTACTGTTGGATCATATACAAAATATTTATCAGGATTTTTGACGTACGTTTTAACATATTTGGATTCCTTTAGAACGTCTTCTGTAGAAACAAAATCAGCTTCTTGAATATTTTTATCCTTACTTAATTTAAAACCTAATTTTTTATTATCTTCCTGTTTCCGGTCACGAACAATATGAGATATAAATCCATTTTTAAAAGGATTCTTTTGGTCAACAATTACTCCACCCTCTGTAAATTTTTTAACAGTCTCCTTTTCAGCATCAAATGAAACCGATTTTTTCTTCAAATGTTTTGTATCATTGGTTAAAATGGATTTAGTTGGTGAAATGGATCCTTTCGTTGGTAAATCTTTGATAGAAGTCTTTTCACTGCCTTCTTCTTCCTGAACTTTACTTTCAATCAATAATTTTGGAAAATTATCAGTTTCAAATTCCAATATCTGTGATTTGTCACTAGCTTTTGTCTCATCAATACAACGGTTTAATTCTAATTTATTTACTTGATTTGTGAATTTTTTTAAAGATGATGTACGGGGTGCTGGTTTGGGTGGTGGTAGCCTCGATTTTGGTTTCGGAGCTGGGATCGGTATTAAATTATTCCCATTTGTCGTAAGCGAAAGATTTCTATAGTTCGTAGTTTCTGTTTCTGGAAGACGAATACCTACTAAATTTATCGGACTGCTTGAACTTGTTAATAGTGGACTTTTGGATTCGTCTTGTGTCGATTCTTCAATTCCAGAATCACTTTGCCTTTGTTCTAACTCAATATGCTTCTGGGAAAAATTTATAATTTCCGAACTGTGAGAATCTGCTTTGGATTTGCTTATATTAAGTTGTTCTTCCTCTTCTATTTTTAGTACAATTCTATCACAATCTACATTTATTTCATTTATTATATCACAGTGATCTTTGCTAATAAATAAATCGTTTTCAATAGTTGTCGTTTCCGTACTACTGCTACTTGTATTACTACCACAGAAATATGGTTTTGCATTTAAATCTTTTTCTGGTGAGTTTTGACTACATTCATCATATTTTGGATGTTGTTTGTTATTTGACATTTTATTTCAATTATTATTTCGTTCGTAAACAGGTTAGGGGAAAGGGATGCGAAAACAATTTTTGACCAGATCATTTGGCCCAGTGATGATTTTACATCATACGATAACTGAAAATAGACAAAAAGATAATATTTTGATAATTTTTTTTTTGTTTAAGTTAAATTTAATTAATGTGATTTTAAATACATATAACATATTTATGGATATACAGATATTTATATATTGTATAGTGAATTTTTCACAAGAATATATAGGATTCTGACAACAAAAATAAAAATAATTTAGCTATCAATGAACTGAGAAAACAAAGCAATATTGCTTGCGTGAGTTTATCTTGTTAACCGGGTTTTTAGCACCAATCATATTTATAAAATAAATTTTTTACTATTAAATAAATTTACTATATAAATTTTCAGGCGAGTATATTATGTCTTAAATAAAGTTTCTAACAAATAAAAATGTTCAAGTGAAAAGCACTTCGAAATATTTTGGTGATTTTTTCCTTTTTTTTTCATTTTTGAGATGCATGATGCATCTGAATCTACGTTAAATGAGAATAAATAAAATAGTAATAATTTAAATACTTATTATCTGATAAATTAGCATTAAAAAATAAAAGGCTAACTTTGCAGCTTTTTATTTACTTATATCTTTAGATAGTCTTTAGTCAAATAGTATTACTCTATTACAGAATATACAAAAAAAAACTCGAAATATAACTCTAACATAAAGGCTTTAGTACGAAAACAAACTTTTTAAATAATTTTTAAATAGTTGTTAAGATAATTATTAAAGGGTATATTTGATTTTTGAAGAAAAAAAAATTAAAATATACCTAACCGTCTAACATTATATCTATTATTGAATAGGAAGTCCAACATCGTATAGAATTTATAGACTCAATGAAAAATAAACAAAACAGAAACCATAAAGAGAATTTTATTTATATGTTTGTATATAATAAAGGGAAAATATAGTTGATTGAAATTTTTTCATAATTATCATTCATAATGTTCTTCCTTTTAAAATTTTCGCAATTCAAACAAGATAAAATTTGAAGATGTTTTCATTTTAATATTTTTTTTTCAAACTATTTACATAAGTATGTATTTTAATTTGTTAATATTATTTTTTTATATAATTCTAAAATTTGTTGAATAATCAGTATAGTTATATGTAGTTCTAATGCCGTTGACCGCAGTTAATCAACAATTAACCTAGTACTAATCTATCGAATTTGTATTTTATTTAGAAAAGGCATTAATCAGTCTTTTACTTTTATTTATGATAGTTGAACATTTTTAATGTATTTGTCAAAAAAATGTGACACACAAAAACAAGGGCATGCACTTAAGAAATTATTACCTATATCCTTTTTCAGAACTACCTAAATAATTATCTTCTTTTTTTATCATGTTCTCACTTCTTAATAGATATAAAAAATAACAAAACTAAAATTTTCTTAATAAATTCAATTACTATTTTCACATAATTTGAAATTTAACCCCTGGGTCAAATCCATTTTTTCTATTCATATACATAGAACAAAATTTTAAAAATAGATTACCCAGTTTGCAAAATTTAACAACCAAAACAAAATATTAAATTTATTTTAGAAATAAATCTAATCAAATTATAAGATCGTTAATCTCAAATTTCAAAAAAAAAAATAAGAGCAAAATATGAATTATATATTAAAAAATATTGAAGAATAGTTTTAAAATTGTACATTCATAAATCTTCTAAAGAAATTTAGGAAAGTAAATTTTTCTCATTATATTAAAAGCGCAGTTTTTTTTTTCTTACTTTTTTTAATAAATGAAACTTAATTTATAAAATAAAAATCTTAAAGAACTACCTACTTAACTTATGAATATATATACTTTGAACAAAAGAGTTTTATTTAATTTTTTTTTTAAAGTTAAGTAAAATTGTTTTTGGGTCATAAAAATAAATTGCTTTAAATGAATAATAATTTAAAATTTTATTTTTAAATCAGAAAAAAATAAACTTTTGTACAATTATTGTGTACAATTGAAAATTTATATATATATAATATGGTTTTATGATAAATTCAATTACAGAGGCCATAAAATACACTCTCTCAAATGATTCTTGTAAAACATAATAATAATAAAAAATTAAATGCAAAAGAATTGCGAATCCACTAATTATCACGCATGATTATTTTAATAATGTCAATCATTAATTAATTACATATTGAAGTCATAAAATATTATTGAAATATTTTTGATTTGGAAATTATATACATAATGTTTCTGTACATTATAAATGCATATATATACAACCATAACATTATTGTTTTATAATATTGTTAATTGCGGACGTGGTGACGCAAGTTATTGGTGAACTTTAAAATCTTAAATAAAAATCTTATGTACATTGAACTTTTGGGTACACATCAAAAGCATTCAATCAAACCGTCACTTTCGTGGCAAATAGTCATTTTGTTAGTTCTGGATTAAAATAAAATAACCTTACATTCAGCGCAAACTACAAATGCAGGAAAGTAATTTTAATTTCATACATAAAATACGTCTTTTCTTTCAATAGCCCTTTGACACCTTGACATCACATTTTAAAATATTCCGAGAAATACTATACAAGTATACACTATATTATTATACTATACTATACACCAGTGATTCTTAACAAGTGATCCGCGGACCCCTGAGGGTTCGTAAGGAAGTTTACCAGGGGGCCGCTAAATTATGTTAAATGTACCGTAGAAAAATATTTGTTTTATTCTTTCTTGGGCTACTTAGAAAAAGAACTTTATACATTATAAAACTTTGAATTCAACATCCATACAACAATTATAAAAATACTAATTTATTATCATTTGACGAAGATACATTACTAGAATTAATAAATGATTATAACCAGAAATCTATTTTCAAAACTAAAAATGTGTTATTTGGGTATATATTCGTGGAGAATATCCTATTCTATTTTCTGCAACAATATAAATTTTCGGCCATTCGCTTCTCAATAATATAGAACGGATTGGATTGGAAACAAAAGAATCAAGAATTTAGTTGAATATATTCGGAATATATCTCGAATTAGTTTAATATATTCAGCAACGGAAATCTCATTGAATTATTTTGAATATTTTATTTATCTAATTTTTTTATTACTTTTAAATTTTTTTTTTATTTTTATTTTAATTATAAATAAATAAATTTTCAATTATAAGTTTAAATATTATTATTAAAAGTTTTTTTTTTAATATATAAAGGGTATTTTAACAAATATTAATTATTATTAAAATAGGGGGGGGCCTTGGAAAAATTTTGAGAAAATTGGTGGTCCGTGAGAATTATAAGGTTAATAACCACTGCTATATACTACACTACGCTAGATATATAGTAAATGTATTGTTGAATAATTTCTTCTATTTTATTTTCTACAGGTATAACTATTATTTCAAAAATCATTGTTCACAAAAGGGTTTTTTTAATAGTTATTTTTCTTTATTAATTAGCTTCGAAGGTTATAAAACTTAAATCTCATAAAATAAAAAATCAGTCTGAAGCATAAATAAAACTTTAATTATTTCTGATGGAATAAATAATAATAATAATAATAATAACAATATTATTACATTTTTATTTCTCTACGATTTAATAATGAAAATGAAATAATAAACAAGAAAAATTGGAATAAAAATTTTAAAAGAATACGTAATAATATTAATATAAAAAGTTTCAGAAAAAAAAAATATGGAAGCATTTATAAAATATGAGATCACTACTGTACTGGAACATTATTATTATGATAAAAATGAATTAACTAGCAAAAAAAAAAATGCTGGCTGTTAAGTCAAAAATAGTTTTTGTTAATTTTAACAATACTTTAAATTCATTTTATTCGAATAAATCTTAAATAAATCAAATATCAAGTAGGTGTTCAGAAAATTTATTTGAACTATTGCTCGTTTTTTTTTTTTTTTAAATTATGTCGACTGAGTTCATTAATTTATGTTAAAAATGTACTAATATTATAAGTTCAATCAGAGCAGAGGTTTACTTAATACACAATATATATTTATGTAATGCATTTAAAGTGAAGTTATAATAATGCCTAAATGTCTGTAATTAATAATTCTAAATGTCTGTAATTATGTATGACTTTATTTAATTTGTAGTTTCAGCAATTTGAAATACATTTATACATTTATAGTTGGTAATTTTGATAAATTTGTTTAGAATTTTAAATTTATTTCTTAAGAGTAAATATAAATGAAAACAATCGACTGAGGTAGGTACTATTTAATACCGATTCTCTTTTCTATAATTATTTAAATTCATAATCCGAATATTAATCGACTCGATGAATATTTTCGAAGTCGACAAGTGATTTCCAGTCACGGATATTGCGGATAAACCAAGACAATTTTTTTTATTTTTTACTATTTTATAATAAAAAATTTATGATTCAATAATTCTGTTAAAGTCAATCTAAGAAAACTTAAGTCTCAGAAACTAAGTCTTGTGAATATAGTCCTATAATCATATAATAAATAAAATACAAAAAGCATCCATCCAACATCATATTAGGATGACCCCCAAATAATTTTTGATTATTGAATATTTATTGTTTTTCATTACTTGATCAATTAATTAAAAAAAAATTAAATTACTTTTCAAACGAAGCATCTAATGTAAATAACTATATAAATCATAATATATCCATACAATACATATAATATAATATGAACATATAGCTGTCAATATTCAAATTAAATTTTAGTTATATACATGAGGAAGTCAAACTAAGGAAGGCTTAAACTTTTTATACCAAATTATATATAAATGTTTCTTATGTAAAGACAAATAAAGAAATACTCAAATAAAAAAAAAACTGGAACTATAGGTAAAAAAAATTTGTACTATGTATACGTAAATGTGTTTTGCATTGAATTCTATATCTATTTACTTTATATATATTCGAAAATCAACAAAACGAAATTGCTATAAAAGTATAGTAAAATATTAAAATTAAAATATTTAAAATACGAAGCTAGGTGCTTTTTTCGCTTAACATAATTTAACTATATTTTGTTTCAAATTAAAAATGACACTTTTTATACAAACACCAATATGTCATACATTTTAATTCGAAATCCGTTTTACAACATGATAAGTTAAATTTACTTACAAGAGATATTTGTTTTAATACAACACATCACATTTCATAAGAATACCTACAACTTTATAATTATATGTTAATACAGTACAAAGGTAGTATACGATAAACCTATATAAATTCTCCAAACATTACCTATATTCTATAAATAACTATTATTTGGGATAATTTTGAGAGATACTTGAAATGATGAAAAAACTTAAATTAAATATTATTCAGGTCATTTTATATTTTTGATGTGTTGTGTGCATGTACTCTTGTATTTATATGATTGATTTAATATTTGATTTGAAATGAGATGAGACAAAATTGAATCAACTATGTATTATAAAATGTTCGAATTTTCATATAAATATACAATATTGATACAAGAAAAAATTAAACCATACTGTATGTCTAAATTATGTAGTTTAAAATTCCAAATTTTCGATATTTATGTTATATATATGTAAGACGACATAGGGTTATGGTATATGTATAATAAAATAATATATATATTTGTATTGTATATATGTACTTAATACTTATAATGTATATATAAGTTTATTAATAAAAATTACGATTCTTAATAAAAAAAAAATAGAATTAAACCATTTCTGACAAATTTCTGTATACATTATTATTGACAAATTTGTGAAACTTCATGTTAATTTAAGCCACAAAAAATATTTGGACCTACCAAAAATTTTCTTTAATTTGTCAGACGAACCAAAAGCCTGAATCTATATTTATGGCAATGATTTACGCAATATAGCGTTAAAAAAATTTTAAATATTTTAAAAGAAAATTATACAAATAAAGATTTTTAAATATAAGTATATTAAATAAAATACCATTACAAGATTATAATATAGTGAAAAGTTCAAACATCTATGCTGCTCTACAGACTTTCAAACAGTATCATATAAATAATGTCTATTTTAAAGAAATACAATGTACATTACAATGGTAATAAAAAGTTTTTCAAAGAAATTTACGATTTTTTTTTGCTTTAGACGATTTTTAGCATGAGTTAGGAAGTCTTTTCTATGACGTTTTCAAATTTCCCGCATCGATTTTGATCTATCTACAAACATTGTCGATATGTTAATGTTTAAGTACTACAATGTAGGTTTATTATGTTTTAATTTTTCTTTTATTAGTTTTTTTAACTATATTTTTATTTTATATGAAGCGAATATTATGTGTGAATTGAATTTTATTATAAGTTTTTAAAAACCTAAATTAACAAAATACTCGACTCCCCAAAAATGTAAAGAGTAAGTTTACACTAATAATTAAACAATTTCAGAACATTCCGAGCACAATAATTATTATACACCATAATTAGTTTCAATTTTGAGCTGGCAATTCTACAATATGAATTTTCAAATTTATTATTTGAATCGTATTTCATAGAGGAAAGAAAACTAAAAGCTTCTTGTATTTACGGCGAACTAGACGTTATTCGGGGTTTTTCAATAGTATGATATTTGCTAGTATAATAATGCTGATGTTCTTTTCAGAAATCTGAAATTTTTTTTTTTTTTTCAAAACAGAAAACATATTAAACAAATTTACTACATTTTTGACATTGGCATCAACGGAAAGGTATGTGGTATAATAACATATTATTCAAATTATTCTTAATGGCGTGTGCAATAGAAAAAATCTTAGTTGAAGAAATATAGGAATGAATATAATGGATGTACAAGATACCACCAATATATAACAAGATGCGGCAAAATTTTGTATCAATTCCAAATTTATTTATAAAAAAACAAAATTTTATAAGGTAGAATAAACAAATTTTGTTGCGCATTATATAATTTTAATAAACTAGAGGTGCAAACAATTTTAATTTTTTTTTTTTTATATAAATAAAAACTTCAAATGTAATAAATTTATATATTTTGATTTAACAATTTATTGTTATACATGCTGATCAAATTTTACATAAACAGTTATGATTATGCATTCAATGTAGATGTATAGATCAAAATTATTTAAATTAATTCCTAATATTTTGTAATATGTTAATAAAAAAATTAGAATTTATTTATGTATTAGGTACATAAAGTATTTTCGATACACAATTTGCTTATTGTGGTCATTAACATTGTCTTTTGCGTAAATAACAAATATATTTTCACTTATGTACTTTAATTTTTTCATGCAAAAAAAAAAATCTGTAGAAATTTTATCTCGATGACGGCAACAACAACAAAATTATCCCCCCTTTTTTATTTTATTTTTTAATAAAATAACTGAGTTTTTATCGCAGGATATGAATGCATGTGCCAAACATAAATCTTTTAATTCCTTTATTTTTGACTATTTTGAAAAACATATTAAGAATAAAATTTTTATATACGAAAAATTGTAAATTTTCATTGAAAAAAAAATACAATATTTTCTATATTTCATTTATATCGAATTTAAAAAAAAAAATGTTCATTTTTGTCTAGGATTTATGTATTGAACATTATGTAAGAGTTTTTTTTTTTATTATGCTGTAGCCAAGAATAACACTTTTTTTTTTTTTTAAATAAAGTATTTTTATTCCGAAAGTTTGTCTGTAAGTTATATTTTTAAACTACTTCATGGGGATGATATTATAGGAGGGAAAATTAAAAAATGAGCTAAAAATGATGCGGTCAGAATTTATATAGTCATTATTTCTCCCATACAAAATCTTGACGAAATTCTGATTCTTTTTTAATAGACGAAAATGAGTGTTGAAATAATGACCGATCACAATTTTAATCCTAATCATGATGAATTTTGCTCTTGTTTTCGATTAAGGCACTGAGCCGTAGATACCATGAAAACTATCCTGAATTTGTACACAATTTCGAAATTAAATTTAAATTGTAACCAACATAATTTCGAGCGCAATATTTGAGAAAAATATTCTAGCTAAATGAAAATTGTTACAATTTCTATTAATACATATTATTGTTGGATTACTTATATTCGAATTAATTGTAACCGTAGGAATTCTGACCGGTAGCCCTAAAAACTGAAAAAAAAAGTCTTTTGCAGAATAAAATACGACATTATGATGATAGCAAAATACAAAATTAATCAATAAATATGCATTTCATAAGCCAAATTGTCGTCAACTATAAGTTACTAATCGTTTTTTGTATTATAATAAATTATATTAAAGTATATAACTTCGACATTTTTATACATAACATATGTGTAAAATTGTACATTTATTACGTATACTACATACTACATTCACATTGCATATAAGTGAACGATTATTATCCTTTCTGTAATTTAGGACTTCATTTTTTGATTAGTCTTTTATTAAGTATATAGTATAGTCATTCAACTTAAGTTTATTTCAGAAATAATATCTTTGATTTTTTAAATACTGTAGACTTTATGTGTTTATGTATAAGAAAATTTATTTAAATATAACGCAACTAGCACAACAGCTAGCACAACAGGACCCATCCTTTAGAATTTTGAAAACAAGAATCAGAATTTGTTTGCAAAGTTTGTCCATAATATGTATTTTAAAAAACAATGGATGAGTAGTTATGTTTTGTTGAAATTTTTCCCAAGTTCCCAATGCAATTATTTGTCAAAATTTTAAGATGGCATTAGATTTATAACATTCATTATTCAAATCAAATAAAATCAATAAAGAGGCAGCGAATAAATTATACCAAACAACCCCAAATCTTTCTGAATAATTTGTTTAGCGAATTCCAAATATGAACAAATGTGTTCTGCAAAAACTATACAAAAATAATGTATGTACAGATTAAAAATAGAATGTCGAAATCTGATTAGCAGACTATGTTCCGTACCGGTGTTGCAAACAAATATTATTTTAACAAACATTTAATTTATTTGGACAATTTTTTTTTTTTTTGATACTCATTTTTGATTATTAATTTAACAATTTAAATTTCACTATATCAAAGGAAAACAACCTCCTAAGGTCAACAAGAAAAACAATATAAACTCAGTGGACTTTATATTGCAAAAATATACACATGCAATTGATTTAATTTCGTTTCTCAGTTAAATTCTTGAATTAATAGCGTCATAATATCAATTAACATTATTGAAAAAAAAAAAAAAAATTAAAACTTTCTCATTTAAATGGGATTTTGACTTTTGAATTAAATTTTTGCGATTTAGTAAAAAATACTTCAGTTTACATATTGCTAACGTAGAATATATTTTATTAATCTTTGATTTATAAATTATAAATAAGTCAAATAATGGAAAAAAATGTATTAAAATAATCTCGTAAAAGATAAAAGCATTAAATATGAATTGAAGTATGTATTTATAATTATATAAAATCTGAAAATTGGTTTGCTAATAAAAATGAAAAATCTTCTGTATAAAGAATACTATATGCTTATATGCTTTTAAAATTGATTTCACTTATAAATACATTATAATGTACAATTATACCTTTATACATATAATCTAATTGAAAAGTATACAATGAACAAAAAAAAATCCTTAAAAAAATATTCATTATTGCTAATTTCATCAGTATAGTGCTATTAGATGTATTTTAAACGATTGAATTTTAAATATTAAATTTTAAATGCTATTTACATAGATGGATTGAATTGAAAAAGTAAAAAGCCATATCTTATAATTAGTTTTGGAAACGTATGATTGTACTTATTAAATTATTCAGTTTTTTGACATTTTTTCAACTAAGCTCTCGAGAACAAAAAAGGACGATAATAAACAAAATTATTAGAAAAAAATTAAAACATATTCTTTTATAAAAAATAATTTCAATTGAAAATAATCGAATAAATCTTATTATCAAATACCTAATACCGTCCTTCAAAAAGTTTTATCAACTTCTAGAGACTCAATTATTCACTTTATCCAACTAGAAAAAAGAATTAATCCGCATGCAGGATTTTAGAACGTTCTCGTCAGGTCTTTAAATTTCAAAAATTTGTTTACAAATTCGTAAAGAATGACTAACTTAAACCAAATCCGATAATATTTTTTAAAATTTTGATTCTATTAGAAAGCAGCTTTTCAAAGTCAGAAAAACTAATATTTTTATTCACCATTTCCTCACTTAATGCTGATTAATTTTGATCGGACTCATTTCGAAAAGATTATTTTTGAAAACTGCTCGATTGATTTAAAAATTATAGAAAAAAAAACCTAAACATAAACAAAGGAATTATAAATTGGCTCTATGTTATAATGTCGGACTTTTTAATATCACTTATCTCAAAAAGCCCACATAAAAGTGTGAAGTGAATTATGTCACAAACCAAAGTAGGAATCATATGACAAAATATATGGGAATTACGTCATAAAGAAGAGAATTATTTAAAAATGCCAAAACTTCCACCAGCGGCGGACTGGCACCAAAATTCGGCCCGAGCATTTCAAAATTCGTTGCAATATGTCACGTCTTTAAAGTCTTTTAAGAGCGTTGTAATGAAATTTGCTTAGAAAATAATAAATTTCCTAAATCTAGCTCATTATAATTTAAAAAATAAGCTTATGTAAAATTTCTATGCATCTATGTTCTATGTCCCAATCAAAAAATCTGAGTCTACCTCTGTGTATGAAGAAAAATTTATTTTCTACTTTTTCTCAGTTTTGTTTAAAAACTACTTTTTTATTTATTTTTATTTCCTGTCTTTTTCACGTTAAGTAAATTGTTTTTACAAATTTTTCTCGATTTTTCATGAAAGTTTTTATGGTTGTTGAGGATTTATCACTAATCATACCGATGAAAATTTTTCTGATGATTTTCCCGCTTTTCCGGGTTTTCCATGGAGTTTTACACAAAAGCAACTTTATACAACTCATTACGCTCTACAACTTTGTCTCAGATTGCAAAACGCTCAAACGGAGAAACTCCGGAAAAGCGTTTTACCTGAATTTTCCTAGATTTTTTCTGCAAGTTTTCACCATTGTCGGAGAGAAAGTAATGATGCCAGTTAATAGGTAACTTGATCCTGCATAATTTAGAAAACTTTTTTACCGGAAATTTTTTCGGAAAAATCGGAAAACTCTGCATTTTTCCTGAAACGGATTTATCAATAATCAAATTTGTACCAAATTTTCAAATGATTTTTCCGGATTTTCCGGGTTTTCCATGAAAATTTCTGGTTCAAATTCGTGAACCTGTGTGCCAACTTCCAGCTCGCTGTGATGACGAAAAGCGGGTCTACGAGAGTGTTGAAAATGGTCAAAATACAGACAGACAAATTCGTGTACGATTTAATAATAATTGTGGACTCAAAAAGAAAACTAACACTTATTTAAAGAAATAAATCTTATGAAATCGGCCCCAACAATTTAAATATGTAATTGTTTAATTTAGAGAATTCCTTCTTGGATAATCAAATTATTAAAATATTACATTTAATTCTAGATTCGTAAGCTTGTAAAAAATATATAATATTAAAAAAACTGTCGGCCCACCGGGCATTTGCCCGGTATGCCCGACTGCCAGTCCGCCGCTGACTTCCACAATTTGTAATAAACAATAAGTTTACATTTACAATGATTGAAACCTGCTTTTTCGCAACTTGAGATATATCTACACGAACAAAAGCCTTTTCGCGTGATCCTGCCAAGTTGCAAGGATTAAAACATCTTTTTTCGGAATATAACTACGTACTTGCTTGTGACACCTGAGCTTGTGTCTTTTTTTTTTAGTGTGAAATATGACATTATGATATAACTCCCAAATTGTTGAAAAATCTTAGTGTGACTTATGTCATTTCGTTTTTGGGAAGTATGTCATATATTTAAATTAGAGTTCTGTCATAAAAGTATCGTGTCAAAACTTCCATATTTCGTGAACTTTATGATGTGGGAATTAAAAAAGTGAGAATTCTAACGTGTATCCAAATTATAAATTATTATATAGACGATCGCCATCACGAATTAAAAAACAATATAGACAAAAGTTGACGAGACCATAATCAGTGACACAACTTCGTCACTTCCAAAGCCTAACTAAAGTCTAAACAGAAACTACTTGCACTGTATAATGCAGTTTAATTATTAATTTTATATACACCGATACATATAATTATTTATTTCCGTTGTTAGTTAAATATATGGATAATAAAATTAAAATATTCAACAATTATTATTATAAAATCATAAATTATTTTTTTATTAAAATTTTAACTATAAATATTAAACATAATCAATACTCAATGTGTATTTCTAAAAATATTAATTATATGGACATGTTAGTAATAACAAAAATTATTTTTAATTATTTTTAAATCTAAAAAATAATATTATATTTATAATAGTTATTAAGTACAAATGTACCTATGTAAATTTAATTTTAGAAAAGAAACTATAATATTTACAACACATCTCCGGTCGCTACAAACCAACTTAATCTAAACTATTATAAGCAATTGAAAATCCAAGTTAAGAAAAACTTATAGTTTATTGACCCGTCTAAATAGGTATTTATTCTGAATTTAATCATTTAATTTCAAAAAATTATTCAAAGAAATACTGTTTTTAAAACAAATGTTTAGTTTATGAAAAATTTCATTAAATTTACCAATTAAGTAAGCTTTAAAATATTATACATTTTTAATTATTTTTTTTCTAATTTATTATTATTATTATATGACAATAGTATAACTACAATACATTATTTTTATAAATAATTGTTAGAAATTAAATATAATATTAATATCTATAATTTTAAATCAATTTTCACTATGTACATTCGTTTCAATTTTTCTTATTTATATTCGGTAGTAAATAAGTTGTAAAATATAATAGAGATATTATAACTAAAACTGTTTTAATCGTCCAAAAATGTATAGTAAATGAATTGTAGCAAACATTGCCACACCAAAATTAAAGTTTAATTATTTTTCAAGTGATAAATAAATTACAGAGAAATTTTTTTTAAACATAAATTAATTTCTATAATCATTATGAACAAATATATTAAAAAGTAAAAGTATGAACTATTCAGCTAATCTTGCTAATCTTGCCCGATAATTCTGTTTGACCCATACATTGTATTTAAAGTGTCTTATACTCATAGTTTCATTGACTTATAGATTGGACTATACTATGTTTCTTCACTTTAATTAAGCAAATATTTTAAACATATTTCTGAGGCTAGAAACAGAAAATGCCAATCTTTAATCAGAAAGATTTAAAAGTTTTTTTTTATGAAAAATATTATGGAACAAAAGGGGAATTTAAAAATAAAAACAATACATTTATAATATTTTTGTTTTTTAAAAATCTAACATAATTACTTAAGCATTGTACCGAGTTCAAAAATATTGCTTTTCGATTTAGATCTGCCTTTTTTGTTTCTAACCACAAATTTGTATTTATTTAGAGTACCCAATACTCTTATGCACTTATTATCAAGTTCAATGCACCCGGCGTAAAATAAATATTTTCTTCTTGATTTCTTCATCTGTTTTTTGTCTTAATGAATTGTTTTGAATTTATCTAATTTTTTACATATGAATGAATCAATGCTATGGTATTTTATTTTATTTTTATAATAAAAAATAAGACAATGGAATATTCTGAAGAAGATCAATATATAAAATAACGGCACGGGTTGTAAGTGAGATTGACTTTAATTAATAATCGATCCATATTTTCTACAAAATTTTATTATACATATATATTTTGTACAAAATTTGGGTTTATATTTACACAGTGGAGTACGCAGGTAGGTGTTACTGTGGGTTAAACCCGCCCATGACCCATGATAAAAATTTGTTCAAATGCTATAATAAGTAAGAATATATTTATTTTTACATATTCATATACATAATTTTATACATTTTGAATTGACTCACTTACAAGATGTATTTACTTAGCCAACTCCAATTAAATTTTATATTAATATAAATGGATTAGCATATTCATCGTAATGTCACTGTTTCGTCAGATGCAGTTCTAGATGAACTAGCAAAAGTTTCACGGAAACTAGAAATTCGCTTGTAGTAGGTATTATATTTGATTATATTTGATTATAATTTGATTATATTTGATGTTTTTTATTCAAATTTTAAAATTAATTATTGCAAGTTCATTTATTTCAGAATTTTTGTCTTAATACCACTTCCGCTTTATTGATTAATATTTAAATAAAATTATATAAAATAAAAAAAAATAAATGAAAAAATACTAAATAAAAAAGTTTTAAAAACCATGTTTTTAAATTGACTAAAAAGAAGAAAATAAAAATTTTTCTCCGAAGGATTGTGGACACACATACTTGAAACTGATTACAACGGTCTATAACTAGAAACGTGGGGCGCATTTTTGAGGTAATACTACAAATGTGTCCTAAATTTTTTACCTACGCACCTGCACATCTATATTATTACCTCGAAAATGGGCCCCACGTTTCTAGTTATAGACTGTTGTAATCAGTTTCAAGTATGTGTGTCCACAATCCTCCGGAGAAAAATTTTTATTTTCTTCTTTTTAGTCAATTTAAAAACGTGGTTTTTAAAACTTTCTTATTTAGTATTTATTTTCTTCTTTTTAGTCAACTAGACGTCAACCCATGCTTAGCTACGGACTGTGACTGATTTTTTTTTTTTTTTTACGAAATTTGTGTTTTTAATCATTTCCTTTTTTTGTGTACCAAATTTGAATGAAATCGGACAAACTTTTGAAGTCTTCCCAATATATTTTTTGTTACGAAATTTGTGTTTTTAATCATTTCCTTTTTTTGTGTACCAAATTTGAATAAAATCGGATGAGCTTTTGAAGTGCTCCCACAGAGGAGGTCGCTAGGTAGGAGGCTAACAAATTTTTTGTTACGAAATTTGTGTGTTTAATCATATCCTCTTTTAATGTACCAAATTTCAATGAAATCGGACGAACTTTTGAGTTCCTCCTCAAGGGAAGGCCACTGGGTAGGAGGCCAATACATTTTTGTAACGAAATTTGTGTTTTCAATTATTTCCTCTTTTTATGTACTAGAATTGAATGAAGTCGGACGAACTTTTGGTTGTGAAAATTTGATTGCAAAATTTCGCGGGCAGACAAACAGAAATTAACTTTTAACATCACGATTAAAGTGGTAGAATATTGCATTGTAATCGGGTTCAGAGCTATATTAAAAGTTTCGGAGCTGTAGCTTCTCGGAAAATGGTCTAAAATTTAATTACAAAATTTCGTGGACAAACAAACAGACAAGAAAGTGACTTAATAAAAACGTTGTAAAAATATGTTGCAGTATTTTTTTTTTCATTTTGAAATAATTATATTTTACTATATCTAGGTATAATCATATATTAAGAATATAGAAAGATTTATAGCTTCATACAACATTATTTTTGGTATTTTTATGTGAATGTGTTAGTAAAACAAAATAAAATACGTGATAATTATCAATTTATGAAAAGAATTTTATTTAGTTTTACTAACACCTTCACATAAAAATACCAAAAAAGGCTGAAAAAATGTTGTATTAATCTATAAATCTTTCTGTATTCTTAATCTATGGTATAATCTATAACTATTTTAAATAAATATTGTCTTTTCAAATTGTTCACAAAATAGACGATAAAAATGATAATTTATCCATCCACATATTTCGTAGCTAGCTGCTATTGTTTTGGTGTATAAAATTTAAGATGAAGACATGAATAACTTACAAAAAAAATGACTTAATATTTCTGACCCCCCCCCCATGACTTCAGTCTGCGTACGCCACTGTATGTACACTATTCAAAAATTTATAAAATTATCTTCAAAATTATAAAAATATAAACATTTTGTCTGAAAATTTACAGAAATATGAATTAAATTGAAATAATCACAAAAAAGTTGAGCATGAAAATGTAACTTTAATGGACATTGATTAAAGAAATTTTAAATATAGTTTGGGATTAAGGTTAATTACAGCATAAAAATATCATATTTTATTGATAAGGAATTCATTAAGTATGCATAGTATTAAATGTTCATATTTCTGTTCCCCTTAAATTGGATTGCTATAAGCTTTTTCCATGAATAAAGCTATAACGCCTGCAAGTATTTTTATATCTATTTTTGGTTCAGTTTAAAAAAGCATAGCAGAAAACAATAAAATCTTACATCATATTTACTAATATAACTAAGTTAAAAAGAAAGACAACAAACGGTTAGAGATCCAAATGCAATAATTTTAAATAAAAATAATTTATAATATGTATTTAGCATTTGTTTCTACACATTATAATCCAAGAAATTTTAAACTCAAAAACAATAATTTTTACTGTCGGCAATTTAAATGAATGAAAAACTTAAAAACACAAATAACTCAAAATTTATGAAAAAAAAAGAAGTAAAATAAATAAAAACCGATTGCACTAAATAAAACAATTAAAGAAAATGCAAGAAAACAAAGCTAAAGGCATTCTGAAATTGAAAAATAATTTCTTTATAGTAATATTAATAAATATACATATAAAATATAAGCACCTATATATATCTATAAAAAGCAACATAAAAAGGGAATTATCATAATTTTGATTTCAGCACACGAAAATAGGGTGAAGAAAAAATTACGTATGGCTTTGTCCTCTTTTTTATTTATATATTTACTTTTATATGTATAAGTACATATATACAGATAATTGCATTAAATCAAGCGAAAAATATACTTAATTAACTTTTGCTTTTTTTTGTGTTTTTAAATTAACTAGTTCATTTTATCTCAATTGAGGGTTTTTATGGTTATTCAAGAATTTTAATTTAATAACATTATTAAGAAACAAGGCGAGCTAAAGAAGATAGAAAAAGAAATAAAACTATATGTGAACTGTAATAACCAAACTTAATATCTTTTAAAGAATATTCACTCAATTTTCGGGCTTACACTATAATCAAGGCAATACATTTAGTGTATCCAAATTACTCGAGTTTTTGTAATACTCGGTTATTCGAATATTGTACCAAAAATTGAGCGAGTACTCGGTTACTCGGTTACTATACTCGAAACTAAATAAGGCTAAAAAATAGGAAAATAAAATTTTAATTTATAGGTTTAATCTATAATTATAGTTAAATTGTATATCACAATAACTCGATGATAAAAATAAAATAATAAATAATACATATTTAATTCATATATGTACTAATAGAACAATACTGCAACTGCAATACTACTAAAACTGTTAATTTAATTTAATACCGAGTTACACCGAACGGATTATTTATTTAGGAAATAATATTTAAGGAAAATTAGTGCATTTGATGGTTCTGGGCTCGTTCGATTTCGGATTTTATTTTTCATTGTACCAGATACAGAAAAGACTCGCTTAGATACAGTAGAGGTCGGTTTATAGTTAATAGTGCGTTGTACAACCTTTCTAGTTGTACGGAATTCATGCCTTTATTGTTATAGAAGCTGAATTCTTTATCCAAGCTCAAATATCCAGTGTTTTCGTGTGTTTTTGTTGTCGTACAGGACGTAAAATATGTTTGCACGGAAATCCGTGTACCAAAAATTCCAATGTTTATTAGGAAATGTTAGAATATTTGTTTATTTTGCTTAAAAGATAACTAAAAACTAACTACTCGATTACTCGATGAAATTAACCGGTTAATCGAGTAATGGGAAAATCCTGAAAATCGACGAGTACTCGGTTACTCGATTATCGGGGTTGGACACACTAAATACATTTGATCGCAAAGGGCTCATAATTTTATGCTTAATATCTTCGCTTAATATTAATCTTTAATTAAAAACACTAATTTTAATGAATTATGGTCACAAAATAATATTTGTAATTAGATATTACAAAAATAACATCAACAATTTTTATAACATTAAGAATTTTTATAACTAACAGTTAATATAAAAATTCTTAGTTATCATACATACTTCAGATTCTAAAGTATATTCATATATTTTTTTTTACATGCAAACATCATATTCAAGCTTTTTTATCATTCTTCATAGACCTAAAACATTATGAAAATTTTATTTTGATGACTTTTTGATTTAAAAATTAATTTTTATGAAACCATAACAAATAATAACATCTGTTAATAAAAATCGATAAATATGTTTTATAAATAATATATATGCATGTATATATATAGCTTAAATATTATTATTATTAATCTAAATTTTATTTTATTGATAGCAAAAAATCATCTGTTCATAACTTTTCATAACTGAAAAATAGGTATATTTTGATGAGACCGAACGACAATTATATTTTATTCTTTTAAAACCCGAAAACTTTGAAGATCCTAAAGTTCCACGATCACCACTTGCTTAGTGTTGATTTTTTACTTTTTGTTTTAAGTAATCTAGCTAGCAAAATATTTAAAATTAAAAATCTAGGTATCAAAATATTTAAAATGATCTGTCTTTAATTTAAAGCGACCGACGATATAATTTTTAAAATTGAAGCGTCATAAAAAAATTTATATATTTAAAGTTTATTTATTTAATTGATTCAGATTGTTCAGAATTAAAAACAAAAAAAAACCTTAACAAAATAATATTGATGACGGCTGTTAAGTATCTTAAAAATAAAAATTTATTAAAAACAAATTTTTCCTCATATTTATGTAAATTACCACTATCCAATTTATAAACAATCAGATTGATTTACAATAAAAGATAATTTAATAAGATTGATAACTGTCAAAAGTTTAAAAATTTAACCTTCGTTTCCAATTTGGAACATTTTTGGTAAACACTCGTTTATTATATGCAAGTATTTATTGGATAAGGTAATTTAAGTTAGTTAAAAGCGGTTGTTATATACATATTTGTGAACAAAATATTTTTTTTTAATATTATTTAATTCTAAAAATAAATAAAATGTTTAAAATAGAAGTAACATTATAGATATCATATAATAAAAGCTAAATTATTTTCTTTAACGAACCCTATTTTCATAGAACTTTATATATAAAGAGTGAATAACATTTGATGACCAGAAGGTCTTATTTATAAAAAAAAAAAAAACTGTAAGAAATTAGGACATACCTACTTCTTCTTTCCCTTAATTCTATATATATACAACAATGTTGATTATAATAAAATACGTTAATAAATTTTACTATACGTTAATAAATTTCATATATTATATTTATAAAGTTTTTCTGCATTTCCTGAAAAGAAAATATAATGTGTAACTTACTAAACCGAATATGAATTTGTCCTTTTTACTTATTTATAAAACTATACAGAATGTTTAAACATTTAAAAATGCATATAACTTTATATTTTATATATTAACATCTTAGTATACAACATTAAATTGAATTTTAAATGTTTGACTGCAATAAAAATTTTAAGTTTTTATAGTTAAAATATTTTTAAATGTAGATCAAACAAATTGTTGGGGTTGAATTTTAAATTTTGAATTTTATAAATATTTTTCATATTATATTATAATTAACTCAACCTGTTTTCGCATTTAAACCTTATTTTATCACTCGCACTCAGAAATTTGCAACTGAATGACATATTTCATCGTTTCAGATGTTAATATTTTTATACGCAGTCGAAAAGTTCCGATACGAGAAAGGAATGCGTAAAAAAAATTAATTCAATATTAACACAAGAAAAAAATTAATAAATTTATTGAATACTTGAGATTTAACATTATATTCATCTCTGTTATTTAATTTAAATGAACGGTAATGAGTTCTGTCACCTTGGGGGAGTTGAGTGGTTACGTTGATTCAAAAATTAACGTAAAACAAAATCAATCAAAATGTTCTAACAACGAAATAGTGAAAAAGAAACAGTTTTCCGAAAATTTAGTTTTGGCAAATTAAAAGAGCAAAGGTTACAGAGTTGCTTATGAGCAAAGTTTATTAGGTATTTGAAACAGAAACGCAAGACGGAATATATAGTTTAAAAAAAGAAGTTATTTTTCACATAATGTACAGAAACAAAAAAAAACCTTATTTTTTGGGTCTATTATATTATAACGTTCAACTACGATAAACAGCAATATTTACCTTGCTGCTTGTTCTAATATTGACCGAATTCATAATTTCTTAATAAATTTTATTTCTATTTATATTATAATATCGATCAATATAAGAACTAGGTCAATATTACAACTTTATTGATAATAAAGCAAAAAAAAAAAAAAACTACACTTCTATTTCTATCTTGCAAGTTAATCTTTGAATTTGAACTGATAAATGAGAAAATAAATTAGCAAAAAAATTGTTTAAATTTTTTCATTATTAAGTGTAGTATAAAAATAATAATAATAAGAATTAAAAAAATAGAAAACCTTTTTATAATTTACTAAATTCTCTATATCTATAGTATATAATCATAATGAGTTATATCTTTCTTTTCCTCTTTCCGGTAACAGTTGTTGTTTTATAAATTAATATGTTTTTATGCACGATTATCTTGAAGGAAGCTAACTATTTACGTTTAAGCAATCGTATCTGGAAAAACATACTTCCCAGCAATTTTCTTGTCTTTGAGTCGCAAAAAACAAATGGAAGTTTAAACCTTATTTTATTCTTGTATATCTATTTTCATTTTAATAAAAAAAAAATATTTAAGTAATTAATGTACTAAAGTTTTAAGCCGAGGAAATTGCTGAGTATTTTTGATTAATTTATTATTTTAAAAACTAAAGTCATCAAAAATTATCAATAATGAATATATTGTTATGTTATCTACTTCCTACTCTGAAGATACTCAGTTACTAGTTTCAAATAATTAAATGATATTAAACTAAATAATAGAATAATAATTTTTCATTCGTAAAGAATTTTGAAATACTTAAAATTTAGTTAGTAGGTATGTAGCTATTTGTATAAGTATTTTTTTATGCTGAAATAAACAAAAATTCAAAACTTAAACATACACATGTGTATATTTATGTAATTATACCCTCAAATTAAAATTTATGATTGAAATCATGAAATCAGTGGTCTAATAAAAAAATATTATATATTTATAATAATTCGATATTTTTTTTTTTTTTTACATGAATTAAAGATATTCATTTCATTTAAATTAAAATTATTATTTATGTAACAATTGAGTGCTCCAATTTTTTCGCATATATACTTTTTATAATATTAACCTCGTAATTTCTGGTATTTGATTTTGATTTTTATTTTTTCAAAATAATAAATTTTATAACGAATAATAATAATATTATAAATAATATTAAAAAAAAGATATTTGCAAATATTTTATTAAGTGAAGTATAACACAATGTTTTTTTGTGTTTTTAAGTATATTAAAATCAAGATTGGAATATTTCTGTGGTAATAAGACATAATCACCAAAGTCAAGTTATAGGTTAATATAATTATGTTTATATTCTCATTATTTGGCTTACATAAAATCTATGTAATTTTGTTACAGAAATTTTCATCCGTCTTTATTTTTCTTTATATATTCAAATAATTTAATTGTTCTTCTTAACATTGCTTTGGTTATAGCTTTTTATGCACACTAAGCTATCGGACAAAATTAAAAACATCATCGGCACTCCTAGTTAAAATCACTAGAAATTTATATAATTTAAAATATCAAAAAACCAAAGACAAATAAGCAAATTACTATGCCATCTAAATCATTTACAACTTTATAAAGTTATATAATTTTATAATGTTATATAATTTTATAATGTTTTAGCTTATTAGCTTAGCAGATTAAGTTTGATACGGTTATTTTAATAATAAATTTCTCTTGGTACACTTAACAATTTCAATAACAATTATTCAGAATCAAATGATTTATTTTGCACTATCATATTTCAAATCAGATCAGTTTCAGTCATATACTTAACATCAGTTGAAATTAAATTGAATAAAATCCAACTATTGTCGTTAACTTTGAATTCAATAATTGTTACAATACACAAAACAAATTTATTTTGTTCAGTAGTACCGAATAAAATACATTCAAAATAAAGATTCAAGGTAAGTACTCAACTGCAAAAGAATGAAGAGAAATTGTCAATATAAAACACCATATTAATGAATTTAACACTTTCTTCGAGTTGGTTGGTACATTAAGAAGATATAAAAATATATATTAAAAAAAAATTTACGAACACTAACTAATAAAGTATAAAAAAAATAGCACAGAAAAGTCGAGATAAATACAAGCTGTATGTAATGTTGACAAAACTCACATAGTAGCAGTAAGTCCAAAATTATATTTTTTTACAATAAGAAATCTGATTTAAGGCGAAAAAGAAACTAATGAAAATTTTTTTTTTACTGTAATTGCTTTAATTGCGTAATTTAATTATTGTTGGACGAATTTAAAAATTTCTAAAAGTAATAAATTTTTTTGTTCTTTTAAATGTGATATCATATTCAAACTCGATAAAAATAAAGTTACTCACTCTGCGAATTTTGCCGACATATTGTAAATTGAATATAGCACAAAAAATAATTTGCATTTATTACATTCTTTCAGAAATATAAGACAAACTCAAGTATATTAGTCAAGAAAATACTGAAGTTCAATTAATAAAATTTATTTTATTTACTTATTTATTTGCATGATCAATGCGTTTACAATTATTATTATTATTTATTCAAATTAATTTTAATTGAAATTATAAAAATTCCCTCAATTTAGTCGTATAATTTATATATTTATGTCAAAAACGAAAATTCAATATAATATAATTAAGCAAAAATAAATTTCATTAAAAATACAATTGTCAGCCAAAGAAAGTTGATATTTCTCAAAATGATGGATAAAAGAGTATATGTATTGAAAGTTATATTCAAAAATCAAAAGAGATTAAGAAATAAGTTCAAAAACATTATTAAATGTAACAAAAATAAAAATTTAATTATAGTGCAAACCAATGTCTCGATTTTGACAGGCTAAGACATAGCTTTCATACATGGATATATTTGTAGAAGTACGAACTACGAAAAAACTGACGTCACAAACTTGGTGAAAAATATATGAACATTAATTGTGTGCCTGCTTTTTGAGACTTTCTACATTGATTGAAATCGGTCTAAACTACAAAATTTAAATTAGTTTCGGTTTCAAGTCAAATTATATAATATATAGATTCTGGGAAACTAGACTCTTTAATATTCCATATACTGCTATCAAATGCTTAAGAAGAATTAACATTTGGCATTTAAATTAGAAAACAAAAAAACGTGATTGCGCAAAAATTATGTTTTCAAATAAAACTTGAAATAAAAAAACACAAGAGCTGTCATGGGAAACCTGATTGGAACGTAGTTCCTTAGCGTACATATAAGTAATTGTCATTTTCAATCAATTCAAAATTTTATTAGTTTAAAAAAAAATTTTTTAAAATCAACAGGTTATCCATATACGAGCTTTGCATCATAATACCTCAAACCACTTTTTTTTTCGTTTTGTTCCACTTTTTCCCAGTTTTCGCCAGTTTTGTATTTTTTTTATTTAAACAAACCTATTTTAGTGTGACTTAGTGTGACTTGAGTGGATGGTTGAATTACAAAAATTTTAAAGTACCGAATAAAGCCCTTATGGGGAAATATTATACTGACGAAATTATACAAGATTTGTATTTACATTGAAATTAGTATGACAATCTAAATTTTAGTTGAACTATAAAATATTAATTAGTTAATAATAAAAAATTTTTATTTTCTAAATATTATAAATATTTTATAAAATCAAATAAAATTTAACTTTATCAATTTTCATACAAAGTTCAATAAAAAACACAAGAACCGTCGCGGGACGTCTGATAGATGTGAAACATCGGAATTATTTTGTACAGATAATATTGATAGATAACTTTGATAGAATTTTTGATTATTATTTGATAAATTTCATTGGATGTGTTCTATTCTTTCTGTATTATTTCCATAAATTATTAATGCAAACCAAAGGACACAATATTTATTAAAATAAATTAAAAAATATTTAAATACCTAAATTTTTTAATAGCACGGACAGATTTCTTTAATGTATCATAAGATTATAAGAAAATAAGTTTGGAAAGGCTGTTAGTTAGTTTTTTTTGTATGAAAAAATTCAGTTTCTAAGTTAGTTCTTATTTCATAATAAATTCTTACGACGGTGTATGCCCAATCAATCTGTATGCATTTTAATAAATTTCCATTGTAGCATAATAAAGTCAACCACGGTTTTGCACTAAGTGACAAGACAACAAAAAGCGAAACAAATAGTCCAATTTCAAACTTCCAAATTTGAATGATCAAAAAAATTAAAAAAAAAAAAAGCTTATTTAAAAAATAAAAATTAAATATTTAAAATTCAAATAAATAAAATATGTATAGTGAATTTAAATAATTTTTAAAAAATTCAATATTTCAAAATTAAAAAAAAAATAATTTTTTTTTACTTTTTTTTTTTTTTATCATATGTTTAGCGACACTAAGTGTTCAAATTTTCAATAAATTTTTCCACAAGAGCGTCTGATAAGGAACTACGTTCCAAAAAAAAATCAAATTAATTCTGAAAAAATATTTTATGTTTTCACTACATGTTAATTCTATATTAGATCACACCAAAAATAGTTTAATAAAAAAATAATAAATTAACAATATTATGTATTTATATATACATACAACTATAGTATAATTAAACAATAATAATGTAAAAGCACACTCAGAAATAGTATATTAAAATCATAATTTTCTTAAATTAAAGTTCTGTGGTCTAAAACAAAAAAAAAAAAATTAGGCGTAAATGATGATCATATTTTAATATTTTTTTAATTTCATGAATACTTTTGAAAAAACACATTTTTTTTCACACCGATTTGTACACGGAAATTATTATTTTATTTATTTTTGATTGAAAAAAAAAATTGTTAATTTTAATGATTCACTGGCCTATTTTTTTTATGATTCTTTTGATTCGTTCGTTTTGTGTGCATTTAAATTTATAAAAATGATCGATAGCCGCCAACGATTGATTATTTTGTGTTTTAAAGTTTTAATTGTCTTCATTTAAATTTAGAGAACCGTTGTTTAAAATAATTCGGCTGTCGCCTCGCCGGTATATGGATAGTTTATTCTCTAGTATTATTCTCGAGCAATTTTAACTTCTGTATACATCAATCAATAAAGAAAACAGGGGTAAAGTTTAATTTTTTTCGTAAAATTCGTTAATCCATTTTTTTAATGACACCTAAATAAAAACGCTGAAACAAAATTAATCAAAAATAATGAATTGTTTTTTTTTTCAACTGTACTTGAGATAACATATGTTTATATGTTTATATAACTAAAAATAAAAAAAAAAGTAAAGTAGTTATTAGTCAACTTCGAATCACTTTTTTCAAAAAAGTCATACTAATGATTACAAGTCCTAAAAAGTAGTAATTTTTTTTTATTTAATTATTTTTCAACCCGAAGAAATGTTAGTAGCCATCTAACGTCCTTTCCAATTTTTTCAATACAATATTATGTGCATAACACTCTTCTAAGTATTTAGTTTTTAGTTTAGTTCTAAGAATAGTTTCAATGACATAGCTGGTAATTGGTTAGATTATTCTCGCAGACTGAAAGTTTTTTTTGAACTATGTTTGTACATTTATAAAGTGGCTAGTTAAAGAATATAAGCAAACAGACTTGATGATCCCAATATTATAAAAACATTGCGCTGGGTCACTTCTGCCAAACAATGATTATGTGTAAAGTTTTAAAAAATCGAACCTGCATTATTCTATTAATTTTATTCGTTTGAAATTATGTTTTAATTATACTTTACTAGTACAACTTACGAATAATGCCAGATAAATATTTCGGTGTTGAAACCAAGCCTTTGGAGCGGAGCTTCGATCTTTTGGTTGGAGCGTGAGTAGAGCCGAAGCACAAAAAATAACAAAAAATATTGGTTGCTCCGCGCTCCACTGTTTAATAACGCCAAATAATATAAATTTTTCATTTTATAATTTTTGATGTTAAATTAATAATTTTAAAAAAGTGTATCTCCACTATTTTAATAAATTTATGTGTTTAATTTATTTACAAAACTATTAAAAATTTTAATGTAAAACTTGTGGTGGAGCTAAGAGCGGAGCCAAGAGCGGAGGGTGAGCAACTATTAGGCCGCTCCAAAGGCCTAGTTGAAACTGAATACAACTTTACTAGTATTGTCTTATAGTATAGGTACTCATAGTTGAAGTGAAAGTTTAATTTTTCACATTAATCATATTATACTATAAAATTATTTTTTGTTGTTTGTTTAATCCTATAAATAAATTCACTGCCGACAATGTTGCTGTTAATTTTTATTATATCATATTTTTAATTTTCTTATTATTACAAATATTATTGTTCATCAATTTTCGCTAAGTACCTAGTTACAAAAAAAATTGTTTTTTTAAAAAAAAAATCATAAAAAATAGTATACGAAAAAATTAGCATCAATTTATTGAGTTTAAAAAATTGAATGAAAAACATTTTTTTTGCACTTTAATTAAAAATATTATCATTATATTTAAAAACATGTATTACATTGTAATGTAAATTAGGTCTTATTAACACTTTATGCAATAAGCTGTATGTACATATAATAATATTTGCCTTAACGTTACATCAAATCTAAAAATGGAATTAAAATTGAACTATAACCATTAGAGTTATTCGTTTTTCACAAATTTTTATTATTTCCGCAAAAATAATTAAGGATAGTGATTAATGCAATTATGCCACTCGCAAAAAATGAGGTATACATATACCCATAATCCTGGGCGAATGGTCGTCATAACCAAAGTTCTTTTATTTTTTTTTTCTTTACACAAAAAAATTGTGGATATTTGTTTTGTTGCCAAATTTTAGTATATTTCTTACACAATATAGGTATGTACATTTTTTTTTTGTTATTCGCAAATAGATATAGATTAATATTCGATAACGAGTTATCTAACCCCCAAAAACAAAGATGTACTATATAATTTAAAAAAAAAAAAATTCTACAAAGTGTGCAAGGAGCGAAATAATAAAAACCTCAAATGTAAAGTAAAAATAAGTATTGGTTAATAAAAACTGTTACCAGACATAATAAAAATTTGGGCATGTCAACAGAAAAAAAAATTAATTTCTATGAACTATATAAGTTGTATAAAATTTAATGTACAGAGAGCATAAAAAATGTTGACCTTAATAATAGAAGTAATTTTTTTTAACTGAACATCATTTTATGCAGCATAACAAAAACCACGAAACTGAAGACAATATTTCAAAATTTTCTTTTTATTCACACAAATAATTGAACTGGTTTTTTGAAAGCGGTATAAGTCCATTTTTTCATGTAAATATGGAGAGAAGGTGGCTATATCTTACTAAAAATACAATTAACTCATTTTTTTTAAAAAGTGGACTTATACCACTTTCAAAAAAAACAGCTCAATTAACTTTAAAAATTGGGCTTAGTGTTTCAACTTATATTTTTTTTTGACATTTTTCATGGTGAAAAATATAAAGTTTATTTTCAAATCATATATTATTTACACAGATCATCTATAACAACTAAAAACATAAAAATATATGTTTAATATTTATATACATAATTAAATTTTGTTCGTTCATTTTTATTTATTTATTTCAAAAATCTTACATTGATCATAGTTACATTTAAATATATATACAAATGTGCAGTAATTTTAAACTCATAAGCCCAGGGTTTCGAAAAAGATTGTAGGTTGCTCAAGCGTATTTTCTAATAACATAAATTACGAATTTTTTATACAGAAATAAGTATCGGTAGTTTTTAGTTTTTAAAACGAATGAAATTATTAAGTTACTATTATACCGATTACCGTATAATATAATAATACTTCACTTATGTAGTTTAAACTTTGAACATTCAGTTAATATACACGTTAATATACAAATAAAAGTTATATATTTATTTTTCATTTAGAAATAGAATCTTATCACAGTAATAAAAGCATGTGATAAAAAATCTAAAAAAAAAAAAAACTTTAAATGTATTTTTTTTCATTGCCAGAAAAATCGCAATATTAAATGTACCCACGTACATAAAGTAATTTTAATAATCTCAAATATTTTATTATAAATATTACAAAGAAATTGTGAACTAACTAATTGATTGAAAGCAATAATATAAAATTTGTACTTTAGAGAAAATATAACAACTATTAATTTTTTTCAATGCTTTACGTTTATACGTTCATTTTTCAAATTTGAATTCGAACCTTTTATTTGTCATATAATAGGGTTTATAAAATACGAGATTATTATATCTACTTTATGTATTTGACTTGTGATTATAATTGCCAGTACCTATGATAAAGATAATTTTATTTAATATTTCCTAAAAATTTTAATCAGATCCTTCATCTTTGCAAATAGGATTTGTAAAGTAAATAAAAAAAATACTAACTACAGACTAAACGACTCGAATTATTCAAATTTATGTAAATTTGAAAAGATTAAATGTAAGTTAAAAACTCGTTAAAATTAGCTAATAAATGTCAATTGGAGAACTTAATTTTTTGTTGTTAAATAAAGTCGAGAATAAAGTTCAATTGGCTAAAAATAAAACAATATTAGTCATTTATTATATACATATTAGTATTATATATTAGTATTATACATTTTCTACCTACTTTTTCTTTGGTATTGATTTATTTGTGCGCCTTTGATGTTTATAGCATAATAATTGTTTTCCAACTTTTTATTTTAAACCAATATATAATGTAGTTAGTTATCAAGTTTTTTTTTATATATTTTTTAATTTAGTTATCTGGTGTAATGTTTAAAGTTTAGATATATGAGGAGACCGTTTTCAAAATATTGATGTAAGGCAAAATTTTTCAAAATATTGATTGAAATTATCCTCCATTTTATAAGATAGAGAATACGGTTTCAAAAAATTCCGTTCAGTAATATAAGTAAACAATTAAAATTTTATTCCAAAATGTTTGTTATAAAATCGATTTTTGTCTTGTTAAACTCGTTTGGGTAACGGACCCCTCATATGTATTTTATGTAATTATTTCGAATTTGGAAAGAAAAATTTTGAAAAATTATTATTTTGATTTATAAGTACTTCAACTGTTTTTATCTTTAGATTTTTAACAAAATTACAATTATTATTTATGATCCATCTTTAGATGAATAAGTATATATAGATACAATAAAAATATAAAAATGTTCTAAAATACAACTTTGTGATTAGTTTTGAAACTTTTACACAAATATCGTCCATTTTTAGAAAAAATTGACCAACTATACTAAATCAGTGATTTTGATATTTATTATTTCGGGTAAATCGAATAATCGTAATAATTTTAATTAGATAATCCTAACTTAAACTTATTATTACTGTAAACTTATTATTATTATTACTGTAATGAACAAATGGAGTATATAAGAAAAATACGTAGAAAACAAAAATTCTAAATGAACTAAGTAGTTAAATATAAAACGCTTTCTATGTACATAAATTAACTTCATCAGTTAATCAGTTTTTACTGAATACCGACGACATTATAAAATAAAATCACCTTTTTTAAATTGTATATATATAATTTTGTCACAGCACGTACGTATATATTATTATTCAAAGCTCTCTTATAAAATTTTCTAAAACATGACGCTATAAAATCAAAAAAAAAAAAAAAAAGAGTTATAAACATCAAATATTGTAATTATAGTTATAGTATAGGTACATAATAAATAAATAAAAATTGTACATAAAGAAAAATAATAATAATAAATCAAGAATGTAAAAGTAAATAGTAAACATTATACTTAAATAAAGATTAGAAATAATATTGCAAAATAAATTTAAGTGAAATAATAATTTTTTTTTATCTTTATTATAAAAAAAAGACTTAGATGAGAAATAAATAATAATAATTTTGTATATGAATAATATTATACAATTTGAAATATTGATATCGGAAATTTAATTTTTGATTATTTACACAATTGTGTATATATTTATGCAAGTTGATAATAATTTAAAGTTTCAATTAAAAGAATTTAGAAAATTATATATGTACTAAATATACATTATACATTCTTAATAGAATTTTAAACACAAAATTCAGAATCATCTTTAAGATATTTATGATTGCAAAATTTTCTTTTATACCAATTATACGAGAATATTCTGTTTTTAATCCAAATTCGAAATATATAATTACAATATTTTGCTTTTTATTATGTCGACATTTATACATTCATTATAATTATGTACACTTTTATAAAAAAAAAAAATTAAAAATATAATACTGATTTATATTTTTATATTGAACTGTTTGTTACCATAAAATTACTAATCTTTCATTAATTGTAATTTATTTTCATTTTTTTTTTTTTAATAAGTATGTTATTTTTTTTAACCATATGTAATTTCGACATAAATATTTAAATGTATTCGAAAGTATCTTTCTTCTAATGCATAGGTCGAGTCGGCATAAAGAGGGTATCACTGATAATAAATTATATTTTGAAATTTTGTTATAAACATAAAACAAATGCACATAATTATAAATAATGTTTATAATTTTTTTTTTAAATTCAATTTCTTTTTTTTTTTTTTTCAATATAATAATATAATCAATTATAAATAGAATTTTTTTTTTTTTGAAACATTAATTTTAAAGTTATTATGTTTAATTCATTTTTTGGTAATAAAAAAAAATATATATGAATATATCAATATTTATAAATCAGTGTTATTCCAAATTTCTATTAACTATGTGAAATAAGCATATTTATCTTGAAATTAAATAGCACGTATACCTTATTATAATAATATCACGTAATTAGGAAAATTTGCGTAATAATCTCATAACATAGTTTTTGGTATTTAATGGTAGTTAGAAGAATTACTTACATTATTTTTTTTTTTAACTTATTTCAATGATTTTTTTTTTAATAAAATTTCGGAGATATACAAATTTCATATAGTTTAAGTGTAGATAATAAAGTCAAAATTTTACCAAACTAAATTATATACCTTTCGTTAATAGAGCGCAGATTTTATTATTTAATTTCGTTTTATCTCTACGAGTATTTAAGTGCATTATTTCGAAATTAATATCATATATAAAGCCAAAAATGATAACAAAAAAGTATAAATAAAGGTGAAGTTATTCATAAACCTGATAAGTTGAATACTATATATTGTTCATTAAAATATGTTATTAGTTATGACTGTTGTAATATTCCTTATCAAAATTTTGTTCTCTATCTTGTATATAAGGGTATTATATGTAAGCCAATTTAAACTATTTAAATAAAAAGCTTTTGTGCAACGAAAAAATAAATAAATTAATTGTTTACGATCAATAAAAAAATATCTTTTTGTACTAAATTTAGGTTTCGCAAAATTAGATAATTAACCGCAAAAAGCTGCATTGTAATGAGCAGTTACAAAGTCACAGTTTCAATATATTAATTATTCTTGCTTTCATTTTCTTAACTCAATATCCGGTTTTTTACACGTCTCAATACTGTAATATTTTATTTAATTTCAACTTATGGAAATTTTTGTTAAATGAAATTTTAATCGTAAAAAATATTAACCACATATCCCTTTTTAATTAAGTTTTTTTTTTCAATAATAATTAATTAAAATATAAAAAAAAGAAAACAAATCATTCGCGATTATCTGATAATAATGAAATTAATATGTAATTTCAGCTTTTTTCATATCATATTTTTTCTTCAATTCCACCGAAAAGTTATTCCCTTGAGAAATTTTTAAAGTTTTATTTGAACAGTGAATTTTTGAAATAAGCTTTTTTCTTTTTTTTTTGCTGTCTATATTCCGCGAAGTAATACTGTCTAATTAATTTTAATTTCGGTAAATTAATTATTTTTTTTTTTTCAACATTATTTTCATAACGTTGACGGATGTTGAAAATAAAATGACCCTTCAACAAAATTTAGCTTTTTAACATATTTTCATATAAATTTCACGAAAAAAAAAATATACATAATAGATATTAATGTAGGTATGAAAATATAATCCGTAGTTATAATCGCTACCTAATGAATTTATATTATTTGTATGATGTTTTTTTTTTTCTGACAGATTAAATTTTTCGTCAAACAGATATTTTCTGAATTAGAATAAAAATTGAAATTATATATATTTCAAAAGTGGCATGTTATATGTCATCATAGGTAATTCAGTCTTTCTTCTTCAGCGTTGTTACGAAAATTTTGAATACAGGAGGATTATTATATGAATTACAATCGAACTTAAAAATCTAACTACAATCGATCGTAACTCGTAATAACCCCCCAGAGAACTATTTCATTTCGGTTTTAGTTAAACCCTACTTTTAAAGAGTATGGTTTTAAAATACTATTAATCGACTTTTTTGATCAAGAGTTAAAAAAAAAAAAATATTGACATCATTTTTTACAACCAAAAAATAAATCAAAAAAAAAAATAAATTTAATTGAGTAATTTTTGTGTGAATTAAAATTTAATTTTTTTAGAACATCATTCATTTTAACAAAAACTCAATTTCATTTTATATTTTTTTTTTACAAAGAAATTAATTTTGTTTACATTTTTTTTTTTTAACATTCACGTTTTCTTAAATTCGATTTTTTTTTTTTTTATTTCCACGGAAGTATTTTTTTTTTTAGACACGTACAAAAAAAAAAAAATATTTTTTTTATATATTAACTCCAAAAACCGATCAAGCAAAACTCATCAAAAACACTTAAAAATAATATTTTCCGAAAAAAAAATTTTTTTTTTTTTTTGTAATTTTGTTACCAAACATAAATTTTCACTAAAAGCATAAAATATAGTAATATATAAAATATAAAAATTCAAATACGTAGTAAATCTAACAACCGATGCAAGTAGTCGTCGCAGAAGACTAACAAGCAGCTGAAAATATATAAATTTTTTTTTACTAAATTTACAAAAAAAAAATATATATTGTATCTTGTGAAGGGGGAATGAAACAAAATACAAACAAATAAAGATACATAGCAAAAAAAAAAAAACTCACAATCGAAACATATGTGGAATGGAATGAATTTAGGAAATTAGATTCGTTTTGATTTATTTTCAACATAATAAGATTTAAAAAAAAAAACAAAAAAAACAATTTTGTAGTTGAAAATCTAAATTATTGAAATTTACATAGTACTACTTGTCATAGAAATTTAAAATTCCACTGTTATACTTTTTCAATTACCATAAAATTTATTACTTAATGGAAAAGTTATTGCTGTAAAATTTATTTTCAAATTTTGGTTTTTTTAATCAATTATCTGTGCAAATAATTACAAAATAATATTTTTAATTAAAAATAAAAGTATTCTACAAAATTAGCAATCAAATTTATTTTATGTTAAATTTTACACAAACGTTTTTTTATAGTTTTTTAATTTTTTTTTTTTTGTTTTTTATGATCCATCCTAAAGTGTAAAAAGAAAATAATTTTTCAATTTTATTAAAGCAATAAATTTGTATTTTCATTTTGGTTTGTTTCATTCCAAACCAAAATAAAAAAAAAAACCCAAATTTCGATGTGTTGGTTTTGTTTACGTTTTTTTTTTTTCACTACAAAATTTCCAATTCTTCCAATAAGAAAAAAAAAAATCAAATTGCATGACTGTATTTTCACAACTTATAATTCAATATATATGTATATACGACATGCCGGTAAGCATCACTATGGTGAACTATAGTTTGTTTTCGCTTATTATGTAAGCGAAACACATTATGGTAAATGGTAAAAAAGTTGATTTAAATTTTGTGTTGAGGTAATAATAGTGTTTAACAAAAAGAAAGAAAAAAAAACTAATTCTCAATATCATTTTGATAATGAAATATTTAATTATTTCCTTTACATAAAAAAATTTTTTTTTTTTTTTCTTTCATGGTTTTCAAAAAAATTTGTGAATGAAAATTATGAAAATCTAAGTGTTCCATATACAATGTACATAATTTTATATATAAATAGATGTATCTGCATAAGTAAAATATTCAATCAGTGTTGAGTTAAGTATATAACAATGTGAATGTGACGCTTATTTTTTCAAATTTCGTTTTTTTCCATTACGTATCTACAACATACAAGATACAAGATACAGCGTAATATAGTACAGAAAAACTTCGAGATAAATGACAAAACATAAAAAAATTCCAATTTTCAATAGATTTTCGTGAAACAATCGTCATTTCGTACAATCAGAAACTAAAAATATGATCTCATAATATAATTTAATTTAATTTAATTTCTTTTTCCTTTTTCTTTTTTTTTTTTTGTAGGCAAATAAGTATCCAAATCTGAACGGTTCTCCATAGAATTATTAGTAGTATGTAGGTACTTAATACATAGCAGATTTAAGAAATCCAAAATTACTGTTTTTGATTAATTAATTCGACTTCTAAACGTGATTGATATCAATCTCAAATAGAATTAGAAAATAAATTAACAAAAAATATCGATCAGAAAGCAGAAAATTAAAAAAAAAAAACTACGCATTAAGTACACTAAAAATATTAAATCTATAGAATGAATAATAAAAAATTGAATAATCTGTACTGAGATACCAACAAAGCTTTCGTGAATAGCTTTAACAAAATTTTTAATTCGCCGTCATAATAAGAGAGAATTGAAGTTAAAAAAAATTAAATCAGGTTTTCATATTTAACCACAATGTACCTAAGTTATTCCCACTGAGAAAGCAACAGCATTATTCATTATGGACACGAAAATAACAAAAACAAAACACAAATATAAAAATATTAAAACAGGTTTTCTTATAAGACAAAAAAAAAAACTTTTAGCATAATCTTGAAAATCTGTTTTTCCATAAAAAAAACTGTAGTCTGCTAAATTATCCTTTAAATTTTATAATGTCCCGCTCAAATTTTAAATTAGTAAATTGAATTTCAGAAATACAAAAATATGTAAATAATTGTATAATGATGAATATTGTTGACCTCCTTAATTAAATATGTACACATATATTAATTTAATACATTTATTAATTTTTATTTCGTTTGAAAATTGAGAACATTAGTATGAAAATAAAATCTAAAATTAAAATTGCTAAAAGTAAACAACTATATATATATGCACAGTAATCGATTACAATGTTTTCACATTGTTCAACGAAGTCGAGAAAAATTAATTAAATAAATTAATTAAAATAAATTAATAAACTATAAACTGAATTTATATAAATATCTAGCTGCAACCAAAGCTCATTACGTATGTCAATCAAATAAAATGAAATTGCTAACAATATTTTTTTTTTAAGCGATCCATAACTTAGATTATTTTACTGGGCACAATACGGCGCAGTGAAATAAGGCCGCGGGAAATAAGGCCGCGATAGGTTTTTTGTTGCGGTCTTATTTCATTTTGAAAAATGAAATAAGGACGCGAAAAAATCCTCGCGGTCTTATTTCATTTTGAAAAATGAAATAAGACCGCATAAAATTCCTCGCGGCCTTATTTCGTTTTGAAAAATGAAATAAGACCGCGACAAAAAAAAAAATTAATCGGAGGGCTAATTTCATTTTGAAAAATGAAATAAGGCCGCGAGGATTTTTTCGCGGCCTTATTTCATTTTGAAAAACGAAATAAGACCGCGTAATCTTGTGAGGTGAGCACACAGGGCAGGGGGCAGCAGGGCGGCGGGCGGGCGGTTGGTCAGTGGGATTTGCGGCTAACGCCGCAAAACCCACTGACCAACCGCCCGCCCGCCGCCCTGCTGCCCCCTGCCCTGTGTGCTCACCTCACAAGATTACGCGGCCTTATTTCGTTTATAAAAATGAAATTAGCCCTCCGAATAATTGTTTTTTTTTGTCGCGGCCTTATTTCATTTTTCAAAACGAAATAAGGCCGCGAGGAATTTTTTGCGGTCTTATTTCATTTTTCAAAATGAAATAAGACCGCGAGGATTTTTTCGCGGCCTTATTTCATTTTGAAAAACGAAATAAGGCCGCGAAAAAATCTTCGCGGCCTTATTTCATTTTTCAAAATGAAATAAGACCGCAACAAAAAAACGTCGCGGCCTTATTTCCTGCGGCCTTATTTCCATCCCCCGCACAATACCACAAACCAACAGGAAGACCTATTTACATCAAAATTAATTAATTATGACTATAAATGCTATCAACAGTCATGTTAACATTCAGATTCATTTTTATAAATTTAGGATTAAAATATAAAACCATTTTTATCGAGGTTTTATGAAAAAAAAAATCTATTTTTTAGTTTTATTTTTGTGTGTTGGCGTTGGTGAGATTCAAAAAACAGATATCTAAGAGGGTTTCATTTTTATATAAAATTATATATTTTACAATTTTTATAACAATATTTTCATATTTAATATAAAAAAAATCAGCAGATATCAGAATCAAATTATAGCTACCGATATAAAATTAAATTTCTTCCTGTATTTTTATTAGTTATATAAATTAATAATGCACAAGGAACTCAAGGAGGGTGCAAGAGAACAATAAATTAAAATATAAAAATAACAAATCAACGACTAAAATTCATATGTATGTATTAATAATTTACTTTGGTTAAATTTGCTCTGAGTTGATTTGACTTGAACCTATTTATATAATGTTGATATGTATATTTTAAAAATTTTAAATAGATAAAGATTTAGCTAAAAGTTTTTTGGAATCAGAAAGAATTTCTAGGGAAAATAGTTTAAGAAATGCTATAAAATAAATATGATACATAATGTTAAAGATATAATACGTTCATAATACCTATATATAAATAAAAGTTTTTCTTTGGAATTAAATTTTCCTTCCTGTTATAATTTCTATTAAGTTAACAGTGTTCGTTATAAATTTATCATATGGATTGAAAGGCACCCTCACCCTTCAAAAATAATCTTTTTTTTTACATATATTGTATACAAGTGTACGAAAATTTTTAATATATGTAATAGAAAATAGAGTTTTAATAATTTATTATAGAAAAACCCTTCGAAAATTACAAAATATTTTGTTATGAAAACATGTAAAATTGTGTGCGGGAAACACACGAATGGAGTACGGGACATTAAATAAAATGATATAAGATGCAAGGAAAGAATCACTATTTAGATATATTGATTTCCGAAACGTTCTCGGTATTGTAAGTATCTTAAATATATATAAAATAAAATTTCTCTGCACTTACTTCAGACATTAGGATTAGATATTTTTGTTAATATAATGTACTGTACATGCACTACATGCACACCGTATATACATCTTTATTTATTTGAATTACTTAATTCAACTTGTTGTCTTCATTTTTTGAAGTATATACCTATTTTTTCCATACGCAAATGCGCATATTTTTTATTTAAAATAAAAAAACAGAATATGGAAATTCTATAAAATCATCATAAAAACAAACAATTGTGACACTCTCACGCTTAGGTTCTTCGGTGTAAATAATAGTAAGCGTAATGGGTGAGGGATTATTAATTTCTTGAATAAAAAATTTATCAATGAATCGTGGATGGATATTAACTTTAGAACCGAAGCTTTATGGGCTTCAGAAAGATCAAAATTATATAATTTGTACTACTTAATTTTATATAGTAAACAAAAGTTGAACATTTAGTGCGAGGTATATAATAATATTTCAGATCCTGAGTTAAGATTAATAAGCTGACGTTGAATCGTATTTAATAAAAAATACTAGAAAAAGACGTACATTAATAGAAACATAGGGTTATTTATAAATACAACAATTAACAGAATATAGTGTAAGTATGTCATCACGACTTTTCTACTTTATATTGGTAGCAAATTTACCTATACTTATATTGAAAAAAATCGCAATCGTTTTTCTTAATAAAAAAAATGTTTATTTTTGCTCATAAACTTTGGTACAATAAGTTGTAAAGGATGTTATATCAAAAGGAACCACCGCATAACGAGCGTACCAAATAAGAAGAAACTTGACTTGAGGCATCGCTTTCCATAGTGCTTTTATTCTGTAAGACGGATATAAACTATGAACAAAACGAAGATTTTTATACAGTATTGCCAATATAATATCGGTTTGACTTTAATAACTTCTTCAGGAATTGGAAATTATCCTAACAGCCAATATTCAAATAAATGTTATTTTAATCATTATTTTAATTGCATAAGAAAAAAACCAAAAATGCTTTTGGACATGTTATTGTAATTGCACATTATATAAAAATTAAGATTTAAAAAAGTTTGTAGATTAATCCGGATAGCTCAATTTAAAATTCAAAGATTTTGTTGATACTTAAAATAATTCTTTAAAAAATAATATCTGTTCTATCCCAAATCTATAATATTTAGAATTTTTGTTTTATAAATTAAGAAAAATAAACATAAACATACCTTCATTGTTCCTCACCGACAAAAAATATATGAGATGAATAAAAATAAAACTTTTAATTATATCATATTTTTTAATTATTCATATATTATTTAATGTTTTCATTATATATTACATACATACGTTTATTTTACTTTTTTGATCATTTTTTGTTTACTATAATTTCGAGAATCAATTAGTTTTAGTTTCAATAAACATTATTAAAATTATAGCATATTGTAAAATGTTTATAAATGCGTTTTAAAAAAAAGCTTATTCAAAAATCCGTAAAATTTAAATTTTTTATAGTTTTATGCTATATTATTTTATAATGCAGATTATGAAAAGTAAATTTTAATAATTTTAATAATTTGATTGCTAGAATTTGTTGTTTTGAATCATCTCAGCAAATCTGAGGTTACAGTAGCTAGAAACATGTACATAAAGGTTTTTTTTCTGAAAAATGTGATTGCTATTATGTATATAAATAAAGTATCGTATAGATATAGATAGTACAGTACAGTAGTTAGTACAGACTTTAAATATTATTACATTTTACTATTAACGAATAGAGATTTTGTGATTTCAGAAAACCACGAAATAAAACTCTGTAAATATTTAATATAACCTTTTTTTTTAATTTTTAGTCAAGTCGATATTTTTGTACCTTTTTTTGAATTTATTTAGTTTTTTAACTTGAATTCTTTTTTCTTTCATGATTCTTTCAAAATTTTAACAATAATTTAGGAATAAAACATTTTCATTCTATTCTTCTCCTTCATTGGAGTATTGGAGTTAAAAAATATGAAACACAGCTTCTGTTCAAATTTCTTTTTCACAAATAAAATTTTCCTTTGTCGACATATTCCGATATAAACGCCAAAATTCTCATTATTAAATTAATGCAATAAAAAAGAAAATACATACCAACACTTTCAATTTGAGATTTATAAAAATAGAAAAAAATTAGAACAAAAAATAACATATTAAAATAAAGTGAAGGTTACTAAATTTTGAAAACTAAAAATTAATAAAAAGAAAAGTATATACCTATTGCAGAAATTTTAGCACTATTTTTTTTATCCGATTATTAAGATTCAGTTAATTTTTTTTTTTGGATTTACATTACATTTACATATTAGGTATATAGAGATGATAATATACCTAGTTAATGTTAATTCAACTTATTTATGAAATTATTTTATTTTTCAATTCAATGTTAAGTTTATTGTTTATTTGATCGTGTAGCCATTTTTGCAATATCACAAAAAAAAAAATCAAACTTAACATTTTTTTTGAATTTTCTTACAATAAAAAAAGAAAATTTTTGTAAACATATTTTTGTTGTGTATATATACAATTTATGAGAAAACATAAAAAAAAAACTATCTACTCCACATGAGAACCATGCTCTGATAAAAAAGTTATTCGCTCATGAACTTACAAAAAAAAAACACAAAATTTCCAAAATGTTAATTTTTTTTTTCTTTTATGTTTTTTTTTCAAGAACTCAACTTTTGTTTGTTTTACTAAATTTTTACTCAATTTTTTTTTTTTTTTTTTTTTGATTTAAAATAACATATTTTTTGTATATTTATGTATATTATAAATTAATGCTCATTCTTTATGTTTTTTTCTTATGTTCAATTTAAAAACAATAAAAACCATCATCTTTCACATAAATCCGAAGATGATCTTATTTGGACGATTAATTTCACTCAATTAAAAATTCTTGGCAAAACGAATTTCTCATAGATTTTCCTAAAATAAATTTATATATTTTTATGTATAAAAATAATTTTTTTTTTTTTTGATAATTTATTTATTATAGATAAGTTCATTTATTATATAGATAAGTTAATTTTTTTTTTTTAATTAATTAAAAATTAATTATATTTTAATTCATTTACCAAATTTTAAGATCAAAACACTAAAAAAAAAGTATTTATATAAAAACATTAAGATTTTAAGTTTTATTTTTCAATGTTCTCCCAAGTTGATTTTCTATCCTTTGTTAAAATTTTATGTTTAACATTTACATACATATGTTTTTAATTAATGTTCGAGAAAATATCCAAATTGTAAATCTGAATTATTAAAAAAAATATTGAGAAAATTAAAAAAAAAAATGTATAATTATAATTCAATCAATAATGGTAAGTAATCAAATATGAAAAAACGTTCGAATTAAATCGCGTCATTTGAAGAACTAAATAAAGCGTTAAATATTGGTTTTTTTATTGCTCAGGTAAAAGTACAAGAAAATTTTAATTTTTTTTTTTTTCATAGCAGCATAAAACATGTTTTGTTCTAAAAAAAAATGATGTACTCTTTTATGTGTTTCAGATAAAATGCATTGCGTTTTAAATTCGCCGCAAAATTTAATTTTATTTATTTATTTTTGGAATCGAAATAAATTAAAAAGAAAAAAAAAGTTTATTCTCTTAGATTATTTATGCTTCCGCTTTTGCATTTCATGTTCAACTAAATTTTTATATTTTCTCAAAAGCATAAAGACCAGTGTAAGCGAAAATTTTCAGTAAATAATTTTGTATAAATTATAATGGAAGTGTAGCGACTAAACGTTTTGAAAGCATTCCCCTAAAATTAAAATTTCAATAAATCGCAATCTCCCTATAATTACGATAATCATAAAAATGTTAAATAACTTAGAAATAATTATGTTAATCAAATAATTTTCTTTTCTTGATTCTATTTTCATAAGTATCATTTTCAAGTAATTTACTTTGTACGAAAGTATGTTTGAGCGGTATATAATCAAAACTCGCTATTTGATACTCATGACCAAAAATATGCAATTATCGAAACTAATCTACTGCAGTTTGTAATAATGTTGCATTTTTGAAAACAGCGCTTCCAAACTAAAAAGAATCAATGGCTGGGTATCAAATAGCGAATTTTCTATAACGTTGTCATTTTATTTCTACATTAGAAAAATAATTTCGTTTTCTTAAATCAAATAATTTCACATAAAATGAAATGCAGTTTAAATTTTTAAAACAAAAACTTTCAGTTTCACAATAAAAGTGAGCTATGGGAGTAGTTCAATTTACAAATGGGTCATAATAATTATTTATAATAATTAATTTATTTTATATTTTCATAAAATTGAATTGTATTGTTGAATTCCAATCATAAATACATACATATATACTATATACATATTCCAAATAATTTCATTTAAAAGAGAACCTAATTTAATTAGATCATTAGATTAAATAAAATTTATGAAATATATAAAATATATCTTAATTTAGAACTAGGGAAAATAGTAGTATAGAAAATATATTTCGCATCATGTACGAATTTTTATTTTCTGACCATTAACAATACGATACTGTTATCATTCAAATGTTCACTTTAATTTGTACTAAAGAATGAAATTTTTTGATTATCGAGCTCCAGAATCAGAGAAATTTTCAAAGTTTTGCATATACAAATTCATACGGTTTTATGGAGCCGATCTTAAGTATTAATCGGAACTAGATGTGGTTTGTAACATAAGACCGTGCATAATCTTATAAAAATTTTATCAAAATTTAAAGTGAATAGTTCGTGACGTTTCATATTCTGAAACGACAATATTAATTATAAATGAATAATATACATAATGATTAAGATAATATTATATACAAATAACGAATAAGAGTCACAAAATAACATAAAATTAAATAAAAAAGATCCCTAGGATAAAAAATCCTTAAAGACGAAAATAAAAACAATTTGATTAAAACTACATTATTAAACGATGACAGAATTTAGAAGCGCTCTAGAAGTTTAAATCCGAAAAACGTATTTACATTTTAAAAGCCCTAATATTAAAAAGACGCCAATTAAGCTATCTAGCAACCTCATGTCTTGCCTTGGAGGTTCAATAACGTGGTGCAATAAGAAGAAACGGTAGCAAATTATCCAATTTATTCCAACATTTATGTGCCGTTTTTTCAATAAACTTTTTAGAACTTTGACTTTGATGCTGCATTTGTAAATAAATTTCTGAACAGACAAAAATCAAATTTCCATTTTCCGAGAAAGATTGTAGGGATCTTAAAGATTTAATTTTTAATATCGTAAGCTCTACACCCAGAAAAAAAAATTGTTAAATTAAAAGATTTTATAGGTAAAATTAACAAAAAATCTTTATAGATTTTGCGCAAAAGGGTTTATAGTTAAATTAAAATTGCAAAAATTGTTAATTCAAAAGACATATTACATTGTTAAAATTAACACAAAATTGTTATATTTAAAATGTTAAGTTGTTATTATACAATTTTAGCAGTTTGAGAAAAAAATATATTGTTACGGTGCCAAACTGTTAAATTAACTATTCGAAATAATTATTTTAAAATAGTTTTTTGTTTTTTTATTTTTTTGGTTTGTTTTTTTTTTTTTTTTCGCCTTTTTTTGTTTTTTTTTTCGCCTTTTTTTTGTTTTTTTTTTGGTTTTTTTTTTGGTTTTTTTTTTTGGTTTTTTTTGGTTCTTTTTTTTTGTTTTTTTTTTGTTTTTTTTTTTATTTTTTTTGTTTTTTTTTTGTTTTTTTTTTTTTTTTGTTTTATTTTTTTTATTTATTTTTTGTTTTTTTTTTTTAATTTCTTGGTTTGTTTTTGTTTTTTTTTTTTGTTTTTATTTGCTTTTTTCGTCTTTTTTTGTTTTTTTATTGTTTTTTTTTTATTGGTCACCCATCTAAATACTATCACTACGAGACGTTGCTTAACCGCTGTGTTCAATGTGATGTAGAGTCTTCCACTGAGCTATGTCAGTAATATACAACAATGTATTAAATAGAAAATATAAATTCGGTAATATAAACATAATAAATATTTATCTTGTTAAATTAAACAACTCCGCTCTTAACTTGTCTCGTTAAGAGCGGAGTTCTTTAATTTAACAAGATAAATATGTAACAGCTGACAAAATCCCGTTGATGTTGTTACTCAGAGGGCTGTAAAGTCTTTCAAAATCAAGAAGGGCTTTCTTCTACCGATGGTTGCAATCTCCAAAAGCATTGATATTAGTAGCAGTTATTTCAGATAAATATAGAGCAGGATATTATTTAAATTTGTAGCTATGTGAGGTATACTGAAGAGTTAGCAGAATGAAGTAAACATTCAATATTTATAGCACATGTGCAAGTAGATAATTTAGATAGAAAGGGAAGGAATATTTTTAGGAAATAATATAGGGAAATAATATAGGGAAATAATTAGGGAAATATTTAAAAGGATTTCAAATTAACAGATAATATAAAAAGAAGAATTTAAATTCATTCGTTTTTAAATCTCTGTGAAGTAAAGATGTGTAACAAAGGGCGTCGGTAGAAGTTAGTTAAATTTCTTGTGTTTGATAAAATTTAGAAAGTAAAATTAGTGAGTTTTACAGTTCAGATGTGGGGTTATACCTAAATAAATTTAGTTTGAAAAAAAAAACAATTTTGTGATTAATTTAATTAAGAAAAAAAAACAATTTTGTGAGTAATTTGAAAAAAAAAAAAAACAGTTTAATAAAAAATAGTTGAGAAATTATTAAAAAAAAAAAAAACAATTTTTGGAGAAAAATAATTTTGTGAATTTTTAAAAATAACCGTTGAAAAAAAAACTGAAATCATTTTTGCAAAAAAATATTGAATTTGTTTTGGATCTCACTGTGAGATTCTAATTTTAATATTTCTTTTTGGATAAATAACTATAAAATAAAAATAAATAACTGAATTTTGAATTTTTAAAAAATGGCTAAAAGAAGATTGACATTAAAAGAAATTAAAGAACAATTAAATGCTGCACAAGAGCAGATTAGAGTTCTAAAAGAAGACAATTTAAGTTTAAGGGCACAAATTAATAATAACAGAAATGAAGATTCCCCGGTGATTGGAAATATAGCCAGAAGTGATATTGGATCGATGGAAGCCGAAGTTGGCTCGATCAGTCAACCTAGGGTGAGTGATCGTTCATTTTTAATGGGTATTTCAGAGGTTAGTGTTTTGATCCCTGAATTTGACCCACAAAAATATAAAATTTAAATGTAATTAGCTGGCTCAACAATATTGAAAAATTGAAGTTTAATTATTCTTGGGATGATAAATCGACCTTATTTTACGCATCACTAAGACTATCGGGAGCAGCAAGATTCTGGTATTCAGCATCACAAAATCAGATGCAAACGTTTGAAGTATTCAAGCAGGAGATGATCAAGAGTTTTCCTGATCTAAGAAATGATGGTGATATTTTGTTCCAAATATTGAGTAGAAAACGAAAAAAAAATGAATGCATCGAAAATTATTTCTACGAGATATTAAGTCTGGGTAAACAAATTAATTTGGGAGACGAAAATATCAAGACACATATAATATCTGGTTTGGATAATGAAAATTTAAAAAACGTACTATTGGCAGCTCATTGTAATGATTTAAGTGACTTGTTAAAACAAATAAAGCAATTTGAAGACATGGAAATTCAAATACAAAATAGAAGTAAGATAACCGGCCAAAATAATATTCAAAATAATAAATCAAATCAAAGTTTTTTTAAACAAGTAAATCGATATGAACCTTACAATAATAATAATAACAATAATAGAAAACAATTTAAAGAAAATTATCCTAATAATGTAAATTTTAATAAAACTTCATCATATAGAAATTTAAGTGAAATTAAAACCGATAAAAATTGCTTTATTTGTGGTGAAAAAGGACATTTCGCGAATCATTGCAATCGTAAATTGAAAGTCTGTTTTAACTGTCACAGAGAAGGACATATGGCGAGAGATTGCAAAGAAAAGAAGATGTCTACCATTAATGGGAGTAATATTAATGATAATGTTGATGAGTATTATGTGAAAATTAGAATAGGTGATACAGAATTGACTGCTTATCTTGATCTTGGTAGCTGCTGCACAACTATTCAAGAAAGTTTTGTTAAAGAAAATAAATGGTTGATTAAACCATGTAATATTTCCTTATATGGTTTCGGTGGAAGTACAGTTTATCCGAAAGGTAAAATCTCTAACAAAGTTTCACTGCAAGATATTAACTTCGAAGTTGAATTACACGTAGTTGAAGATTCGGCTCAAAAAGTTCCTGTCATCATAGGAAGAAATATTTTAGATAGACCAGACATATTAATAAAAAAAAGTTGTGGTAAATTTGAAATAGAAAAAATAGCAAACAATTTGGTCATTGAACGAACTGAGCTAGGTATTATAAAAAAAACGGATATAGTTATTAATGAGCATACCAATAATGAAGTTATAGAACTGGTCTTAAATTTACTTAATAAATATAGAAAGGCTTCAGCAATGCTTCCAGAAGAAATTGGCAGGACATCTTTGCTAGAAATGGAAATTGATTTAAAAGAGGATAAAATCGTTAATTATCGGCCATATAAAGTTCCTTATGGATTGAGAGATATTTTACAAGAGAATATAAGAAAATTATTGGATCTGGGAATTATAAGGCGTTCCTCTTCTGAATATGCCAGCCCTGTTTTAATGGTGCCAAAAAAAAATGGAGAATACAGGGTATGTGTAGATTATCGAAAGTTAAATAAAATGACAAAAAGAGAAAATTATCCAGTGCCAAATATAGAAGAAACTTTGAATTCTCTAGCGAATAAGAAATATTTTACAACGATTGATATGTTAAGTGGTTATCATCAAATTCCAATAGTTGAGTCATCAAAGCATTTAACAGCATTTGTAACGCCTGAGGGGCATTATGAATATAATTGTGTTCCATTTGGTTTAACTAATGCTCCAGCTGTTTTTATGCGATTAATGCAAAAAGTATGCGAAAATTTGCCTAAATGTGTAATAACCTACATGGATGATGTTCTAATTGCCACTGAGACCGTAGATGAACACCTTGATGTTTTAGAAAAAGTGCTTCAAGAATTATATAAAGCAAATTTGACAATGAATATAAAGAAGTGTAGTTTTTTTCAAACGACAATAAATTTTCTAGGGCATGAAATTTCAATTTCGGGCATCAAACCAGGTTCAGCAAAAATTGCTTCAGTAGAAAATTTCAAAAGACCAGAATGTTTGACAGAATTACGACGATTTTTGGGTTTAAGCGGATATTTTCGAAGATTCATACAAGGGTTTTCATTGACAGCGCGACCACTTTTTGATCTTTTGAAGAAAAACACTCCGTTTGTGTGGAATGATGAAAAAGAAAAAGTTTTTTGCAATTTGAAACAAATGTTGATTACTAGACCTTTATTAGCATTGTATGATGTGAAAAAAAATCATGAAGTTCATACTGATGCAAGTAGTCATGGAATTGCTGGTATACTTATGCAAGAAAATAATGGAAACTTACAGCCAGTATCATATTTTAGCCGTTCGACAAGTGATATAGAATCTAAATATCATAGCTATGAATTAGAGGCTTTGGCAGTAGTGGAATCATTAGAGCGATTCAAATATTATTTGCTTCATAAGAAATTTAAGGTGGTTACCGATTGTAATTCGTTAAAATTAACTCAAGAAAAGAAAAACTTGATTCCTCGTATTGCAAGATGGTGGTTGAAAATTGCTGAATTTAGTTTTGATTTAGAATATCGAGATAGCAAAAAGATGACACATGCTGATGCTTTGAGCCGATGTTCATTAGAAAATGATGGCCAGGTAGAACCTGAAACTGTTGCTGAGAAAGTTTATAGTGTTGGTATGAATGTTGACGATTGGTTAACAACATTGCAGAGCCAGGATCCGTTTATAGTGGAACTTCGAGATTGTCTAAATGGAAATAACAGTCATGGTAATTTGAAAGCACTAAAAAATAAAATTAATAATTATAAATTATTAGATGGTAGATTGTTTAAAGTAACAACAGATGGTGATAGGTTTGTGGTACCACACGGAGTTAAATGGAGAGTTATAAAAATGGCTCATGATGATATGGGACACAGCGGATTAGATCGAACTTTAACTTATTTAAAAAAATATTTTTGGTTTCCATCAATGAACCATGTAGTAAAAAAATATATTGCAAGTTGTATTGATTGCTTATTTAACAAGAGAGCTAGAGATGAGTCGAACTATAAATTACATGTAGTTGAACGTCAACCCATACCATTTTATACCATTCATTTAGACCATTTCGGTCCCTATCCTAAAAGTTCAAGCGGTAATATGTATATAATTGGCCTAGCTTGTACCTTCACTAAATTCATTGTTTTGAAAGCAGTTCGAAATACATCAGCAGCACCCGTTATCAAAATGTTGAATGATGTAAGTCAATTTTTTGGAATTTCAACAATTATAATAACAGATAGGGGTAGTGCATTCATGTCAAAACAATTTCACAAATACTGTGATGAAAATTTAATAAAACACATAGCTAATGCTGTACAAACTCCAAGAGCAAATGGTCAGATTGAGAGATATTTCCGAACAATAACTCCAGCAATTGCTTCTATGACCAATGAAAGTAATAGAAAAGATTGGGACAAAAATATTTCATCTATTCAATGGGGTTTGAATTCATTGATCCATGGGACCACAAGACAAACACCACAACAACTACTGATGAGTTATACACCAAAAAGTATTTTGAAAAATAAACTGCTTTTGGCATTACAAACTGCAGAAAATGAATCGGAAAAGGAAGAAGATATTCCGTTGTCTCAATTACGTGAAATGGTTTTGTTAAGAATGAAAAACAAGCAAACAGTACATGCAGAAAAATTTAATTCAACACATAAAGAACCCTTAAAGTATAATATTGGTGACCTAGTTCTAGTAAAACAAACACCTACCGCAACAGGACAACCTACAAAGGCTCAAGCAAGGTTCCGAGGACCTTATCAGGTGAAAGCGATTTTGAATAATGACAGATATGTGGTGGCTGATACAGAAAACACCCAAATAACACAGAAACGATATGAGTCTGTTCATTCAGCAGATCGAATGAAACCTTGGTGTAAATTACAAGATTTAGATTTTGACAATGAATTGGAAGATTATGAAGAATGTGAAAACTTAATTCAAAATGATGAAAATAATGAGAAAGATGAAATGTAGGATTAAACAAAATTAGTTATTTTTAAAGCATTTGAATTATATAACATAATATTCAGAAATAAAAGTCATTTTTTTTATTTATATTAAATTCTGATTTTTTTTTTTTTTTTTTTCTGATTTAGAGAAAGTTATTTTGGAACTAATTTAGAGGGAATTAGTGTTCAGTTTTGTTGTAGTAAGTATTTGGAAATTTGAAGAAATAATTTGTGTTGTTGACTTAGTGATATATTGCTGAAACCAAGAATAGCTGTATGACTTGGTGGTGTACTTCAGAAACTAAGAATAGCTGTATGACTTAGTGATATATTGCTGAAACCAAGAATAGCTGTATGACTTGGTGATGTACTTTAGAAACTAAGAATAGCTGTATGACTTAGTAATGTACTTCTGATACTAAGAAGAGCTGTATGACTTAGTGAAGTTGATGGAAAACGGTCAAAAGTTGAGTTGACCAGAACAATTCACTGGGACAGTGAATTAGTAGGTTGGCCGAACTGTAACAGCTGACAAAATCCCGTTGATGTTGTTACTCAGAGGGCTGTAAAGTCTTTCAAAATCAAGAAGGGCTTTCTTCTACCGATGGTTGCAATCTCCAAAAGCATTGATATTAGTAGCAGTTATTTCAGATAAATATAGAGCAGGATATTATTTAAATTTGTAGCTATGTGAGGTATACTGAAGAGTTAGCAGAATGAAGTAAACATTCAATATTTATAGCACATGTGCAAGTAGATAATTTAGATAGAAAGGGAAGGAATATTTTTAGGAAATAATATAGGGAAATAATATAGGGAAATAATTAGGGAAATATTTAAAAGGATTTCAAATTAACAGATAATATAAAAAGAAGAATTTAAATTCATTCGTTTTTAAATCTCTGTGAAGTAAAGATGTGTAACAAAGGGCGTCGGTAGAAGTTAGTTAAATTTCTTGTGTTTGATAAAATTTAGAAAGTAAAATTAGTGAGTTTTACAAATATTTATTTTAAAAGAGTAGCTTTTTAAATCAACCAAAACTTTTTTTTTAACAATGCCGTATTTACTTTGACAATTTTTATTGTTATATGTACCATTTTTAAATAACAACAAAAACATTATTTCAAAAGCTTTTATTGTCATATCAACAATTGAATGTGTAATTGTTATAATAACAGAAGAGTTTTTAATTTAAAAGAGAGAATAGTAAAATTTTATTTCTTTCGAATGAAACATATTTAAAATTACAATTAATGTTGTTAAAATCACAATTTTCAGCTTTTACTAAATAACTGTTTGAAACATTTTAAAATAACAAAATCAAATGTTAAAATAAGAAGCATCTTTACTTAGATCAAATACTTATTAGTTTAATTTAAAAAATTTCTCTTTAACATCAACAATTTTTGTTTAACAGTTAAAAACACTTAAAAATTGTTAATTTAACTAGCATTTTTTTTCTGGGTGTAGGAAACTAAAAGAGTTCAATAAAACGTATTATGATTATGACACACATTTTATATCACTTTATGTATAACATACGTATAGTATACAGAGTAGGTACATGTCAAAACATTGAAAAATGTTCCACTTGAAAAATATAAATGGAAACGAAAATAAACAAGTGGATATTTCAAAAATACTATTATACGAATTAAATGCATTGTATTACTAGTTCTATTTATATATTTGTGAAGAAAATAGTTTTAAATAATGGAAATCACTAAAAAAATTAGTATTAGCTTCTTTTATCATATACTTTTATACTAGGTTCCTAAACCTATGTTACTAAATTTAAAACCAAAACACATTTTTATAATTTATATTAATATCTACGGGTCATTAATAGTATATAGATATACAATACAATACACCATCCGCTAATCATAAATATCCTTAATTTTGTTTTCACTCAATCTAATTTTTCCAGCACCTTTGTTGAAAAAAAAATTTGTAAATTAAGATAGATTCAATAATTTATTACTATTTCTGTCAGCACATAAATAGCTTTGATCTATTTTAACAATTTTTTTTTTTTTTTTTCAAAAATGTTCACAAAAATCGCAGGATGTTATATTTTCAAACTGTAAAAAATTTTCTTTTTTTGAAAATGAACCTGTTTGAGCAACATATTAATAAATTTTATTGATGATAACATGATAACATGTTTCTTAAAATAGAAAACTAAAAAAAATTCAATAATTTATTATGAACACCACTAAACTGTTAAATTGTAAATAAAATATATATATATAACACTTTTGATTCGCCAGAAGTTAATGTAAATTAAAGATTTTATTATTGATTATAGCTGACAGCTTCAAAATCAATTTAATTGTTAGCTTGTTACATCTAACTAAGGAAATTAAACAAGGAATATTCATTATTTAAAAACGTTTTTTTATTAGAACATGATAAGGCAGCTTACAGATTTAAACCTCGAAATAAAATAGAACTTTGAAATTTAGTAATATAAAATTGCCCTGAAGAACCTAAAATATCGCAATCCGGCGACAATTCAAAAGTTTATAAATAATGCGGTTTAAATAAAGATTAGTTATTATACTAAATTAAAATGAACCACTCTCAAAATACTATTCAATTCAATGGGAACTACCAAAAATTTAACAAATCAAGACATTAAACTGAGAAAGTATGAAAGATTTAATAAATTGATGACTTAAATTTCATAAAACAGAGGAAATATTTAGGTAATGTGCGAAAACTTAATCTCCTTATATTTGAATTCTTGTTATTTTATGAATATTTTGATTGGTTTGACTAGATTCGAAAACACCCACAAAACTATTACAATCTAAATTTCGTAAGAAGAAAACGTGTAATTTATAATGTAAATTTTCTATTAAGGAAACAATAATATAAGAATTAAGAATAAGAAATTTATATCTTGTATATATTGCTTCTATTCTTAGAGCATTGACTCTTTTGTACCATTACAAAATAAATATATATATAAAAAAATTAAAATATATTCAGAATAACCTATAAACAAAAAAATAACGAAAATAAATTTAAAACTCTTTCAAAATCTTTCTTGATGATGTTAATTTAAGTTAAAACAAAAACTTAATTTCGCTCAATTTAGTGTGGGACTGGATGATTTTTAAAAATTTGTTATTTAAAACTAAAAAATTTTAATCATTCATAATAATTTAGAACTGAATAAAAATCAAATAAAATTAACTTTTTATTACAATTACAGTTTTTTATTTAACATATTTTATCAGACAATACTTTTCTAAATTCTACCTGTAATAAACAAATTTACAGATTAAAAGAATTAATTTTTTTTTAAATGTTTATTGTTGTAACCAGACAAACATTAATTCGATTGAAAAATAGTTTTCTCTAAATCATCAGTAGTTAATAGAGATAGATATCTTGTAACATTGTTGAAATTATGAATAAAATGTGAATCATTATTTTTGGGAAAGACTTGTCGTTGTTTTAAAGGATCTGTTTGCTGAAATATTTTATTTTTTAGTATACTAAATTTAAGGGGAATTTTTTTTTTAAATAAATTAAGCCTATGCTTTCAGCTCATTTTAACACGTTTTCTTGGTGGCCCAATTGGTGGGATTTGTTGAGTTGCCAATGCTCGAAATGCTTCCGCTATTAAATGTGGATGTGTGGCAATCATGTTTTTCCATCCAACTGTTTCCATAACATCTGTCGGATGACTAAAAATATACGTGAAATATTTTGATATTTAGATATTTAAGTTTAATGTTTGAAAATTTGAGAATTAACGTTCACAATTTTATATTTTAGATTTAAAGATCTTCTCTTTGACTTCTCTTAAATGCATAAAATAAAATCTAAAAACTAAAAAATTCCAAGGTAAAAAATACGGTTGACCCCAACATAAATATTTGTCGAAAGTATCTTTAATTATAAGAATTACTAAAACTTCAATAAAAACTGTTTATGATCACCTCAAGAAATATTAATACTTACGTATTAATAAAATCTATTGTTTGTGCTTTCAATTGGTCCGCACTATGCAGATCTGCTAATATTAATGTTTCAGCCGCAGTTTCTACCGATAAGTTTACACACAGAGCTTCTTCGCACATAACTTTCAATTTTTCAAGTGCATACTAAAATTCAATAATTTATTATTAAAAGTAATGTAATAAAGAATGTTGAAATAATAACCTTATCAGCTGCCGCCAAGAGATCATCAGCCATTTTTTCAAGATTAGGTGCTTTTCCAGTATAAATAAAACGTAACATTTCCTTTAGAACTTCGCTGTCCACATCTGTTATTGCAACCCGATTCAATTTTCTTTCTTCCATTTCGTGTTCAAACATTGCAGCAAACACAGGGCTTCGCGCTAAAAAAATAAATACATATTATTTCCCATTATTATATTTAAATACAGTTTATATTAAATAATAATAAGTTTTTATTTTTAATTAAAAACAAATAACATTAAAATAATCAATTGATTCTCTTTTGAATTTTATATAAATAGAATAAGATTTACCAGCTAAGATAGCTTTGTGAGCCTGAAATTCACGTCCTCCAACTGCTAATGTTACATCACTAAACTTTTCATTATCGAACAAGTTTCCCAAATCTTCTGACAATTTGCACTCTGGTACTTTGAATTGAACAATATTACTTTGACCAGATATATTAACACTATCAGCAACAACGCTAACTTCACAAAATATGGTTAATTTATCTTCAGGTAATAGGCCATTGGCTTCATCTAATAAAAAATCACGCCTAATAAATTTTTTAAAACCCCAATCCTTTCCTTGGACAAAGCGGTACGCTCTAAAAAAAATAAATATAAAAATTAGTAAAACCCACGTAAAACCTAATTAAACAAGAAAAATTCAAAAAACGATTTTATCCAAATTTCAATGAATAAATTCACTTTTTAAAAATGAATAAAAAAATTTTTTTAAGTTCATCATAATAATTTTAAATATTATTTTCTTGGATTCGCAAATTATACTGAGTTTTATTTTCTACATTTTAGTACGTACAAATTTAAATAATAAAATCATCTAACTTTAAATTTTATGCTGTAGGAATGTAGTGAGTGTGACTTTGCAATTAACTTTTGACTCATTTCCTCCGAATCGATTGTTCTGAAATTTTGCATCCTCAAAATTTAAAATTCCAATAATATCATTTTGTCGGTAACGTTGTTTAAAAAAAGTTTTTAAACTATTTTGTCGACGATATTGAGTTGATGGAATATTGTATTGTCCCCAGAAACATAAAAACTTTTGATATTTTATATTTCATAATTTTTTCCATTTATTTTGTAGTTGTTAATAAATTCTTAAAACTGCAAAATACTTATACAAATAATGAACCCGAGTTTCTTTTTTGTACAATTTTTCAAATTATGCACAATGCACAATGTCCAAAATGAACAGCAAACGAAAACTAATAACAGCGTGATCGGTTTGAACAAATGTAGCATTAAAATTGGCTGTTTGAATTAGGATCCAATGAAGTGGAACATAAAAAGCAAAATAAGCTGGAATCTAAATATTTTTTTTTCTCTTTAGTTCTTTCATTTTAAAAGTAAATCTACGAACTAGTTATAAAATACCTAATAATTATAATTTGGGAACTTATTAACTAGAACCTAAGAATAAATTTGGCCTTTTAGATTCTGGTTAATTTGTTTAGGTTCTAGTTAATTTTTATCTTTTCAGATTTTAGTTCACTAAATACTTATTCCTGGCCCCATTAAATTCAGGAAAAACAATGGATAGTTTCAGAAACATAAGCATTATTATATTATAAAAATCTACGGTAGCAATATAAATTAATCCTTTCATTTTAAAAAGTGGCCCCGAAATGAATCTAGTTAATTAATGATATGATCTTAATCACTTGATTGAACTATTTTTTCTTTTGTTTCTGTTTTTCTGCACCTACAGTTTATATTATTTTAATAAAATATTGAAAAAAGCAACTTCACTAATTGTTTGATGCAAAAAATAACAGTTCCGAGAAAAAAAATGAAATATTATTATTATAAATATCAAAACACCATAAATGAAGTGAGAACGACTAATCAAATAATAATTTGTAACTAGAATCGAAAATAGAACACCTAATCGAACATTCGAATAAATTTATTTTAATAAAAAACCTTGATTTAAAATAAATTAAACTTTATAAAATTATTGAATTAAGCTTTCAATGAAATCTCATTAGGACTAAATTTATTACCTTTGTGATTCCATTGCTTTTGTTTCTTCACGCTTTGCATTTAATATTGAAAATTTGAATTTAGCTCTAACTTCTGATTTATTGCATGATACTAATAGGAGATAAAGCGATAAATAATCTTTACTTTCTTCATCCAGACCTTTTGGATTGACTCTTAAACACCTAAAATAATTGAAAATATTTTTTTTTAATATCAGTTTTACTTGAAATAGAGAAAGCTTAAGATGTTTGATCTTTTGGCTGTTATAAATTATTGCTAAACTATTAATTGAATTATATCTTGATTAAATTTTAAAAAACTTACTAAAAACATTTAAACAATTTTTATTCAATTTTACCAAAAATGAGATAATAAATAATAGAAAAGGAAAAATTGAATTTAATAAATTGACACCATCATTTAATTTTAGATATTCTCAGAAATGAATGTTTTGTCTTATATTCAAATGAGTTCGTGAACAATGGAGAAACTGTCTTCATCTACCATCAGATTACATGTTGATCTATCTGTAGTACTTAGTACTATTTTACAGCTCTTTTTCGATCAGATGACATTAACTAAATAGGAAAAGTGTGGCGCTATTAGCTAAAATAAAAATATGTCTTACATGGCCTTACATAACTCGTATTTTAATTACGTTAAATACCATTAACGTTACCTCAGTTCAGTTTTTTTGTAAACCAAAAAAAAGAAATAAAATTTTCAAAATTTTAAAATTTTCAATTTGCCAAAAACCACTGAGAACATGTAAACGCTTATCAGTCACACGCATTAAAAGTATTAAAAAATAAACATGAATTTGACTGTGTCATCTAGCGTGGTATTAGGTATTAGCATATCAGCTCATAAAATTGAAAAAATAGTTTTTGTATCTTACCATTTCAATTTATCGTTAGCACCAGCTGAAAAAGTTGACGATTTAAGAACTTCACCCATTTCTTCTCGGCAAAAACTAAAATTGTTGATAGTCCACATATAACTAAATTTTACAACTTTCACCTGAAATAATACAAAATACATTAATAGGAAATAAAGTTCTCAGGTTATTTTATCATTTACTTGTATATGTATTGATATGTTTATTGTTATTGAGTAAAAGAATGAAAATATAAATGTTCAAATATGTAATGTGTGTTAGTTTAATCTTTACCTGTGTATAACACCAATTTTCTGCAACCGGTGTATTGACTTCCGGTAATGGCGGAGATGGGACTCGACTAACCGCCATTGCTGATGAAGATGTTGATGAATGCAGATTGGATGTGATTCTAGCAGTTTGACCCGCCGCACATTCACTAACGACCGGAAATCTGTAATAAAATAGAACACAGTTTTTTATGAAGCAACTTAAAACCATATTATCAATATTTTATTCTTACAATTTATTTTAAAGATTAGAGGAAAAAGTATTACAGAAGAATACAAAATGTGTAATAGATAATAGAAAATATAGTACAGAGAAGAGAATAAAATATACACACACAATTCACAATATTGCATTGCAATCTTATAAATTTTGAAGAATTTTTATCTATTATTCAGTGATTCTCTCACAAAAAATTAATCTTATGAATAAGTACGCTTTTCGGGCTTTTTATTATTGTCGTCTACCGCGACGCACAGTGGGAAATTTCGTTCTACTTGTAACAAAAAATTAAATTTTTCATGATTTTATTTCTGGATTTCAAATACACATTCTAATTGCCTGATCCAAAGTACATAAAAAAATATTCAGCGCATTCGCTGAGTAGTTCAATGATAATAAATTGCACACTAACTATGATGAGTACGATTTTAATAAAATAAAAACCTCAGCGTCTTTAGTGGAAAAAGAATGACTATAGTAGAACGATTTCACTTTTCTTCGAGCCATTTGGAAATTGATTGTGATTATTTGCGCAGTGATTTGTTCTTAAAGGATCTATAATATGATAGACGATTTTTTCTCGATTCAAAGTCTCATCGTAATCTGTTATCAATTAACAATATCATAATAAAGTTTGAATTTGTTAAATACGTTGAAAATATGACCTCATACCGTCTATACAACTAACTTCCTAACCATAAATTAAGTAGTTCAAATCATGATTTGTTCATTTTTATTTTGAATACAAATCTGAAGCTTTAGCTATTATGTTTTGTAATTTTAATTGACTTACTAAATTTATAATATACTTAGTCGAAAATTACTATGTTCATTTTAGCGAGTACTTGAAAAGACATTGGAACCGCCGCATTGTAAAAACCGGGTTGAAATTCCTGGAACCCCACAGGACATACCAAAAAACTTTATATCGCTTAAACGCAAACGTACTACGAAAACAAGTTTGTAATCCCTGCACATTTGTAGGGATATTGGATTCAAGTTTATGGTGCATATACTTATAATTTGTTTAATTTAATCGGGTTAAAAATTGGTTCAACGAATCAAAAAATTTGATATTGGATGATTGTTTAAAAAATAATTATGCATTAGTTATTGTTATCTGGCAATGCTATTTAATTTACTAAACTAAAAAGTTTATCGTCTGCCTTGATCTCGAAACAATATTTTTTAATACATAATTTAACCTGAAGATTGAAGAACTGGAGTTATGCAGAATTTTTTTTTCTTGAAATCTTGTTGAGCATTATGAATCCAAATTTAGAGATTCAAGTTCTCGAAATAAAATTTTGTTAAATACCTAACCACAAATTAAAAAATTATGATGAAAATGCAAAAACCCCAGAAAGTTGAAAATTTCATAATTTACTACCTGAAAAAAGTATGCATTGCTAAACATTTTTCCAAACAACTTCTTATAATAAATTGGACCTAGTCATCCAATGGAAGTTTACCTAAATTTAAAAATAAAAAAAAAAAATTACATATTACTTATATAATTTTTCTCAGTTTGAAGAAACAACCTATATGTTGGTTTGGGCAATTACTGTAGCTTTGAAAACAGAAATTATCCAACATATTATTTACTCAACGAAATTTTCAAATTAAGTATGTACTTAAATCACTACTGGTTATTTAATTGTAATTCATTTATTTTATTCACCTTAATTACATATTTTACATAAAAAACCTCTAACTACCCGCCGATGCTACAGTGAAAAATATATCTCAATTACAAAACAAAAATACATTATACACTTATTAGAACCTATTGATGAATACATTTTTAATTCTTATCTTATTTATTTAACATAATGATGTTATATAAAACATAGTAAATAAAACATTATGTATTTAGTAGTTTTTATGTCAGATGATCTACTTGGTTTATATATTTATTATAAAAAGAATAAAAATTATTTAAAAAATCTTTAAATCTAAACTTATAAGCGAGTCACACTACAACTAAAAAGCCACTACTCATGACGGCTTTTTTAAATGCGTTCACACTTGCACTTTTTGGTTTTTTTTCTTTATTTTCTCGTTTTGTCATATCTTTTTCCTTTTTTTTTGGGAATTTTTTTTGTTTTTTTATTCGTTTTTTTTTAAAAATTGCCGCCAACTTCCTGAAAGTATGCAATTGTTAGTTTATTTTTTTCTCACAGAGCTCATTTGTTATTTGATCCCTGATTTTCTAGTGGCTTTTTGAAAAGCCACTAGCTTTTTTTTCTTTTTTTTGTATGGAAAAAGCCACGAAATAGCCACAACGATGATAGCTTTTTCAAAAAGACATTAAAAAGCCGAAGTGTGACAGCCTTATAAGCGAGTCACACTACAACTAAAAAGCCACTACTCATGACGGCTTTTTTAAATGCGTTCACACTTGCACTTTTTGGTTTTTTTTCTTTTTTTTTCTCGTTTTGTCATATCTTTTTCCTTTTTTTTTGGGAATTTTTTTTGTTTTTTTATTCGTTTTTTTTTAAAAATTGCCGCCAACTTCCTGAAAGTATGCAATTGTTAGTTTATTTTTTTCTCACAGAGCTCATTTGTTATTTGATCCCTGATTTTCTAGTGGCTTTTTGAAAAGCCACTAGCTTTTTTTTCTTTTTTTTGTATGGAAAAAGCCACGAAATAGCCACAACGATGATAGCTTTTTCAAAAAGCCATTAAAAAGCCGAAGTGTGACAGCCTTATTATTAGTAAATTTCCAATCTTATCTAATAAGGCTGTCACACTTCGGCTTTTTAACGGCTTTTTGAAAAAGCTATCATCGTTGTGGCTATTTCGTGGCTTTTTCCATACAAAAAAAAGAAAAAAAAGCTAGTGGCTTTTCAAAAAGCTACTAGAAAATCAGGGATCAAATAACAAATGAGCTCTGTGAGAAAAAAATAAACTAACAATTGCATACTTTCAGGAAGTTGGCGGCAATTTTTTAAAAAAAACGAATAAAAAAACAAAAAAAAATCCCAAAAAAAAAGGAAAAAGATATGACAAAACGAGAAAAAAAAAGAAAAAAAACCAAAAAGTGCAAGTGTGAACGCATTTAAAAAAGCCGTCATGAGTAGTGGCTTTTTAGTTGTAGTGTGACTCGCTTATAAGTACGAATTAAGAAAATTGATTCGCTTTTGGATCCATTGTCACATGGATCAATATTAACCTGGCTCAGCTGTTACTTAAACGTGACTTTGTTATTTCTGGAACAACTAATTGATACCTATTGCCCACAGTTTTAATAATTCTAAAAGCACAAATTCTCTACACGTTAACATCGTTTAAGAGTCATCAGTGCGAAATTTAAAAATATTTTTCTGTTTTCTATTTTTGCGGCCGTGAAACATGCGACAAATATTGTGTGAAAAAATACTCTAGCGGAATTTTACGAAACTATATTTAAATATTTTTTTCTGTACAGAAACTGCAATTTATCAGAAAAATTAAGAAATTTTTATAATTAAATGAAATTAATTAAAAATTGTTTGCAAAATCAAATAAATTGAAATTTCACTTCACCAGCCGTGGAGAGTGATATTTTATCTTTATTTCTGCTTTTGATTTTTTTTATCTGTTTCCTTTACTTCACATTTTCAGAAAATATGCTCAAGTTTTTAAAAGGCCAATATGAGCCATTAAACTGAAAATTTCAAAAATCCGGTTCACTCACCCTGGAGCTAGGTCTATATTCTCTAGCATATAAAAAAAAATCATTTCGGTCGAAATTATATTAACCTACAATGAAAGAAAAACCAAAACAATTTTTTTCGCAATCAGAGCTCTTAATAAAAAAATACTACTTTTCTTTTAGTTGGTAAGATTTTAAGTTCGCTGTTATCTAGAACAGGGGTAGCTAATCCAAATGATCTTGCGGGCCACATAAAATTCCACATCCCCATATTAGATTTTTTCCCATTATTTTGTATACTAACATTTTGTTTTTGCCCTAAATTCCAAAAAAAAAAAATATTTAAGAGTTTTTCTCATTACAGTTTTTAATTGTTCTTCGAACTCTGTAAACTCATGAATAAAACAGGCAATATCTTAATACATTTGCAAGAATATTTTAAAATCAAAGTTAATTTTTTTCATAATTTCGACAGTTAATTTTTGAATATATGGATGCACAAATAGTGTATTTTGTTAATACATTGGCTTTCATTACTTTGACCATTATAAAATAAATATATTTTTTAAGGGTATTATGAATCTCGCAGACCATAAAAATCTTCAGAGGGCCACTTGCGGCCCGCGGGTTGGCCTCGCCTTTCTTAGAAGAACTTTATTTTCCTACCTAAGTAAGTATTATGTCATAAACTGTACATTATGTACTGATTTATATAATATATATTCAATTTAAATTTTATATATGTACCTAATTAATAAAATAAAAAATTATTGAGAACTAAACTTCGTTATAAAGGTTAATTGTTTTATTTATTTAGGAAGGTACAAAATGAATCATAATTGTAGCATATAGGGAAAATTAAATTTTTAAATTATTTCAGTTAGGAAAATTAATTTCATTTAATACAGAAAAAATAAAAAAATATGATTTAACAAAAAAAAAAGTCTGCAAATAAAAATGCTTTTCATTGCCGCATCATTTTAAATAGTTATAAATATAAACGATATTCATTCACTTTTTCACTTTAACTTTTGTGTTCATTATGTAAAATAAATTTTGCTATAAACAAAACTACTTTCTCTTCCTGGATTATTTTATATTAAATTTGCTACTCGTATTATTGTAGCGAATAGAAAGTATACTTTCAATTATCCAAAGCTTTGCAATAATATCTATATAACTATATCACTGATTGTATGCATAATAATATATAAAAGTGTACGAATGTTTTACATGTAGAAATATTATTATATATATATATATATAGAGTAAGTATATACTTAATATGAATTTAGAATTTAAGTAATAGCATGCTACGTAGTAACTATGTAAAGAAATGTAATTTATTACAAATTCTAATGCTTCTTGCTTCATTGACCTTGAGTTTTTTTTTTTTTAAAGAAAAATTAAGAATCGGAATTCCTGTATAACTCCCAAAAAAAAAAATTAAAACCTAAGCATATTTTTGTTGTATAATATCTTGCAAATTCAACGAATACGCAAGCCTTAGAATATTATTAAAAAAAAATCTAATAATTAAAATAAAATAAACATAATATTATGATTAGAGCTTAAGATAGTTTATATATGTTTTCATGAAAACAGTAATGGTGTTAACAAAAACAAGAATTCGTAAAACTACCTATATGTATTTTGTTTTAGTACAAGAAAAAAAGAATTGTACTACTTACTTACTTAACTTTTTTTTCAAAACAAAATAAATAACCAACCAAAGCAAAAAAAAAAACGCTGAAAAAGCGATATATACGGTTGAAAATAAAAATAGTGAAAAATTGAAAAATTAATATCTATAGGTACCCACTTAAGTAAACACCTTGAGTAAAAAAAAGAAATTTTAAAATGGCTTTTCTAAAAATAGAAATTTTAAATATACTTAAGTACCTACTTATATTTCGAAAGTTTGAATCGTTTATAATTATTTTTTTTGACAAATTTTTGACTGGATTTTAGAAGGTATAAAGCGCGATATAAAGCGTAGTTTTGGAATTATAGAACATTTTAGAACTTTTTTTTCTTTTTATATATTTAAACGAAAATTTTGATTTGAGCTCTATGTACTAGTCGCCGTAATAATTTAAAATTTCCAATAAAATTTTGTTTACTTTATATATTCTTTATGTAGGTAATTATGAATAAAAAAAAAAATCATATGAATTAAGTAATTTTTCTCTTATTATACTTATGATATGTAATTTTTAAATTTCGATGTACCTATCTGTTTTTTATATTTTTTTAAGTATGTATATATTTACTTACTATTTTAAATATTCAAAAATTCATTAAGTACTTTAATGCGTTGGGGATCGTTATGTTGTATTTAGTGCTATAGAATTTAGATCACTAAATGGAGTATTATATGCGTCAATACACATGCAATCATTTAGATGCATCTGCGTAAATAATGAAAAAATTTAGATGCATCAGCGTATATAATGAAAAAATTTAGATGCATTAGCGTAAATAATGAAATCATTTAGATGTTTCGTATTGAATATTACGTAATACCTAAACAAACATAATATCTCTCACAATATTTCAATACAGCCAAATACAAAAAAAAAAAAAAATGAGAAAAAATGAGAAGAAAAAATATTCTCTCTTTGCAACTACCTCTCCCCTACGCATTAAAACAGTATATTGGATATGTAAACAAAATTTGTTATACAACTCGTTCTGTATTTACACAAAAATACATTGACACTTGTCAATTTAAATCACTCGACCTTCGGTCTCGTGATATAAGTATTGACTCGTGTCAATGTATTTTTCTGTATACAGAACACTTAATTAATAACAAATTTAGTTTACATATACAATAATCTACTATAAGGACATTCACTATCCAGCTAACTATGTAAATTAAATGATAATAAATTGAGCTGACTGACGAGAGAAACAAACTTATTTGATTGGGGACTTAATAAAGCCAAATAAAATATTTATTTGTATTCATTACTCATATTATTTTATAAATTCATTATAAAAATTTAAAATAAAATTTGATGACGTAGTAAACTGTGAATAAATATATTTCCTATATAAATAACTATGAAGAAATATATTTCTTATAAGCCGGACTACAACTTAAGAGCCCTTACTGTAAAAAATTGGCCTTGGATTGTTGGGTTGATACTATCTTGACTGAAATGATTTTATTGATATGTTAGAGAGTATTGAACTGGCTCCAGGTTGAGTGAGCCGCATTTTATAAATTTTGAGTTTTTTGGCTCCAATTTGCCTTTGAAAAAACTTGTACATATTTGCTGAGTTTGTGAAGTAAAGGCAACAGATAATAAAAATATTCAAACGCAGAAATAAAGCTAAAATATCATTCCCCAGGGCTGATGACATGGAATTTCGAATTTCTTTATTTTCTAAACAATTTTTAATTAAGAATGCGTTCCCAAACTGAGACTATTTTAAATCATGAAATATCACTTTTTTGCTAAAGAAAACTTCTCTTTTTTAGAAATTGAAATAGTCTTGACATTTAATCTGTGTGTATCATCTGCAACGTCTGCTTAAATTTTCGATTTTTTTTTTTAAATGAGGTTAGTCCAAGAGCTCGCAACGTAAGAAATCACGTGATTTTAGCAAGGCTCATTTTTTAATACAATGTTCCATGCTACGGTGCAGGACGAATAAAGGTAGTCTGGCTGTCAGACGAAGTTGCGTTTACCCGTGGGAGCAGAACCAAGTAGGTAAAAAAAATGCAAAATCACATGAAAAAACCAGATTGCTTTTAAATGACATAGGTCTGGCATCCATTTAGCAACGGTATTTCCGTCTGGCAAATTGGATGTAGTCTATATAAGATCCAATCTATAACATATAAAAATTTCAACCTTGCTAAAATGACGTGAAATTGTTGTTTTTTTTGTTATAAATCAAGGTCTGGCACGGTCTTAACAACTCCGAAGCCGTCTGGCAATGATGCATTAACATTTCATATAATAAGCACAAACAAGTGACATAACTAGAAATCGTGCTATTATCACGTAATTTTGCATTTTTTCTTTGACCTACCTGGATCTGCTCCCACGGGTAAACGCAACGTCCTCTGACAGCCAGACTACCCTTATGGGTCCTGCACCGTAGCATGGAACAATATATTAAAAAATGAGTCTTGCTAAAATCACGTGCCAAAAACGTTGCGAGCTCTTAGACTTAGCTAAAGTACACCTATAAACTGAGAGTTTTATGGAAAATTTAAAATTTCCCTTTGCAGATTTTTAAAAAATAAAATTAATATCATTTTGGAACGATTTTCACGTCAAAAAATCTTCATTTGTAAAATAATTGTAAAATAACAGCTGTGAAATCGTGTCGTTCCAAAACTAGAAATTCTAGAAATTAAAATAATTTTCAGTTTCTAAAATAGTCTCAGTTTGGGAGCGCACTCTAATTTCATTTAATTTTAAGTTTAAAATTTTTTTTTCATAAATTGCAGTTTCTGCACAGAAATAAAATTCAAATATAGTTCTGTGAAATTCCGCTAGAAGCGTTTTTCGTACAATTTTTTCGTATATTTCAAGGCCGTTTATCTTCTGTAAAATAAAACTGCAAAATAGAAAACAGAAAAATATTTTAAAATTTTATAGTGAGGGCTCTTAAGAGCCACTAATTAATAAGGCTGCCACACTTCGGCTTTAAAATGGCTTTTTAAAAAAGCTTTCTTCGTTGTGAATGCCAAGTACCTACCTAAAAATATGCAATTTTTATTTTATTTTTTTCTCACTGGCACTTATTTCTTATTTGATCCCTGATTATAGTACGATTCAAATCACTTGACCAATGAGCTTTTAAGAGAGGGTAAAATTTGAATAAAATTATTATACAAAAATTGCATGAGCTTTTTCTTAAATAATTTCCCCTAAATTTTGTATGCATTTTTTAATGGAAAGGGAAAGCTTTAGATAACGGATTGGTCAAGTGATTTGAATCGTACTATATCTGGTCGCTCTTTGCATAGCACTAGATTTTTTTTCTTTTTTTGTATGGAAAAAGCCAGAAGCCAGCCAGAACGAAGGTGCTTCAAAGCCATTTTGATGCCGAAGTGTCAGCCTTATTATCCAAATAACTGTAGAGAAATATATTTTGCAAAAAAAATTTCTACCAAAAATATATTTTTCAAACAAATTAATTTGAAGAAATATATTTTCTACACAAATTACTATGAAGAAAAATTAATGCTGATTTCGACAGTTTCCATATTTTTTCTGAAATTTCTTTTTTCTTGCGGTTCCTTAGAAAATATTATTTAAAAAATCTACATAAGTACTTAAGTTTAATTTATTTAACAATGACTAAATACATTTAAATTTTAATGCGTTTTTCCACGATACTATCACAGTAATACAATATCTACAATCTATATTGTATATTTACCTTACTAAAAAAAAATGTAACATAAAAATTATTAAATTAAGTTTAGATTATTTTTTTTAATTAAATTTATTTAATGACTTCCGTATTCTTTTCTACAATTTGAAAATTAATAGTAAGTACTTATTTTTAGTGTCAATGGCGCTTTTGATTACTTAATATGAACTAAAAAAATTATTTTGATAACTTCTCGCCAAAAAATAAAAACTGAGTAGGTATAAAATATAAATCGAGGTATCTATAAATGTTTTAGAAATATGAATGACTGGTATCTTTTGAACAGATGAACAAATTTAAACCAATCTTCCTTGGAAAATAAAAATATTCTGCAATCTTCTTAATTGAGAATTCGAAACGGACAACGAAAGGAGTTCATTTGGAAATGAAAATGTTCAGTTAAAAAATTTTACGATATTCAACCTTCTTCATTTAAAACAACTAGGTACATCAATAGCCTTGAAAATGCAACGAAGAACACTGCTTTTTAAGGTCTTATCCTACCAATTTCAATAATTGTCCTTATAAAATTAGGTTCATTGCCACTGTAAATAAAACTCTAATTAATAGAGAATTGAAGTAATTTGAATTGAAAGGTTTATTATTATTTTTTTTGGAACAAAGGAATTCAAGAAATAAATAATGATTTAACTGAAATAAAAATACCTTCTTAGTTTACCTAATTAAAATAACATCTTAAAGAACGTTTTTGATTAGGTATTGGATTTTTATAGGTTTACGTTTATGTACATGTAAATTAACTTGCTAACTAATTATCATTATGATTAATAAGAGCAAACAATACAAAAATCTTTACTCACCTTACAAAGTTTTCCAATTTTAATGATTTATTATTTTAACACTTTTTGAGAAATATTATTATAAAAATTTAACTAATTTTGTACTTTAAGTTTTTTTTTTTTAATATTTTTTCAGTTTTTTTTTATTTTGTTCTTTAAATTCATATTAGTTTTTCAATAAATTATTAATGCGAACAAGATTTTCCAGTTATTTACAAATTATAAATGAGCCTTGAAATAATTTGCACATAAATTTTGTCCCTTTTAAGATGCAGCGATAAAAAAAACAACTTCTTCTACCTATTCCTATACCTAGAATTAAAAGAAAATAATAATAATAAATAAAAATGGCAAAAACATAGGAATATAGATCGGTAGGCAGTTATACCTAATCTACCTAGGTGAAATTAAGTAGGTACCTACCTTAGGTACTTAAAATTAAAAATTATCATATTTGGTTATAAAACCTACCCTAATTATAAATACCTATCAATGTTAATTTTTTGGGAAATGCAAAATAAAACGAATTAAGTTAAATGTAAGTTGGTATAGGTACCCAAGCCCAGGAAGTGGGATGTCCAGAAGGGTATTTCGACATGGGCCTCTTAATTTAGAGGGCCTCCAAACAACATTAGGTAAACAAAACGATCAAAAAGTTTACTTCGCACTTTTGCGCACGCAACAAACAACTAACTGCTCAATATTATGATTTCATTCTTGTGATTCTTAGTGAAATATTTATTATGCTTGAATTGTACCTAACATAAGTTGAAATTATTATATAAAAGTTTATTAAGCAGTAGTTACTACTTGGTTAGTACTTAGTAGTGTTTCACGTTTTCAAAAGTTTAAACTGAAATTGCTTTAGTTTTTTTCTGTAGAATTGAATTAAACTCTACTACTTAGTTTTCTGAAATCCATTGTCTGACCAGGGCTTCCAAGTGTCTCTCACAGGTTCTGGGTAGGCATACCTATACCTACCTAGATAACCTAAACTAATCCAGAACTGTTGCATAGATAAACCTAGTAATGTGAAATTCTGATTTCCTTTCTATAAAATAAGTAGGTAGGTCCCTAGTTTGCTAGGAAAGGAACATGAATTTTATTCCATTAAAAAATTGAAATAAAAAATTGAATCCACTTTTTTTTTTAATATTTTATTCCATGTTAATGTCGACGAATTTTTGGCTCATTCAATATTTTTACTGTGTACCTATATAGACAAAAATGAATTAATTTAAATTAATTTTTTTTTTTTTTCATATTAAATATTTTGTCAAGGTCCACTTTCTTATCCAGTTTTTCCGCCATTCAAAACTTCGAAAAAATATTATCTACAATTACTACAAAGACAGGTTTGATTTAACAAAAATTTAGTCTTTTGAAAAAAAAATAAAAAAACCAAAATAAATATTTTTATTTTATTTTTTTTTTTGCAATATTTTTTACAAAATAAGGTACGAAAATTTAAGAACGAAAAAAATATTAGTGAAAATTATGATTTTAATGGCTCCATTTAATTTTTTTGTCTGTTTTTTTTTTTCTTTTTTTTTTTTATCTAAACTTTTCATTTACCAGGGTTTTTTTTTAACTGTTTCCTTCCACAATTAAAAATATTTTTTCATCAATAAATAAAGTAAAATTTTACAGTTAAAATACAAAGAAAAATATAATTATTTTATTTAAAAAAAAATTTTTAAAATCACAAAAAAAAAATTAATATATTTTCGAATTGGTTCTTGGTTGACATTCACCTTTTAATATAAAAAAAAATTTTTTTTAGTCAACCAGTAGAGTAGTACACTTCACTACACTACACTGAATGAGGTATATAGAAAATTGAAAGGTACGTTCATGAAAATAAAAATATAACTAAAACGTCATTAGTGACGACAAAAAAAATCTTTCTATCTCTTTCTCTGTCAAACACAATAAATGTCAAAATTTATTTATTTATTTTAATACTGGACAGAAAAATAATTAATTTTTTTAACCTAGTAATTTTGTAAGAAGTTTTATATGATTCGGCACTGAAGAAATCCTTTTATTTTTGGATACAAGATGGATCATCATTTTAACGCATTGTACTTGAGAAGTGAAAATAATTATTTTTTGTATTGCAAATGTATTGGATTGCAACTACCTCTCACATTCACATTAAAACAGTATACAAAACATGTTAATAAAATTTGTTATACATACAGCTCTTTCTGTATATACACAAAAACACATGGACACTCGTCAATATTATATCACTCGACCTAACGTGCTCGTGATATAAGTATTGACTCGTGTCTATGTGTTTTTGTGTATACACAACTCGTTGTAATAACAAATTTTCTTAACATGTATTGTAATCTACTATAACAGTTTCGGGAAAAAAATAGATGCGAACAAAGTATTAGTTGGATGATGTTAATTATGGGCGCAGTGACATTTGTCCGCGGGACATTTGTCCGCGATGAAATTTGTATGGAAAACTTCGCGGACAAAAGTCATTTCGAATCGCGGACAAATGTCATTTTGATGTCCGCGATACAAAAACAAATCACGGACAAATGTCCCGCGGACAAATGTTCAACCCGCTTAATTATGTAACTTGCATAGAGTGCATATTAATAATCATACCTTTATATTATTATACCATTTGAAATTTAATGGAGTTTGACATTCCCGTTCACAGCCATCTAAAATAATATTTCATAGCTACATTTATATATCTATGAATTTCATAAGAAATATCTCCAAGGTTACGGTTACAGCTACATCGCAAAAGGTGGTCTAGCGAGTTCATTGAGTGAGTGTAATTAGTTTCATTCAAATATCTCAATCATAAAGACAGTTCAAACATTCTTATTTTTTGATACTTGAATTGAACTTATCCTATATTGTTATTTTATCTTTATTTAGTGAATTTTATACATTAATTTTAAGGAAAAATTTGTAAAGTATCTGTAAAGATTTATAGATTAATAAATAAATAAATAGTGAAGACTGAAGACATATTATTACTTAGTGTGATTTATAGTTTCTTTGCCCTAACAAAATTTGAACGAATCCTTAAGTAAAAATTTTTTCCTATGTACGAAAACACCTGTCTCCACATTGCGAAAACACTTATTTTTAAAGGAAAAAAATGGGAAATATAAAAAAATTAAATAAAATTGAAAAAAAAAAGAGAATATGAATTTTTAATAAAAATTAAAAAATATGTAAGTTTTTCTCGATTATTAATTTTGAAAATTATTTACATTTAACACAAAAATGACATTTCTATTCGGCTTAAATTAGAAGAAAATTTAGAAAAAAAAATTTGATTTGGTAAAAAAAGAAAAATGGAAAATTGGAAAAAAAAAATTGTTTGTCCAGTAGTCTGTCTGCTGCTGCTGAAAGTGGATAAAAAAAAACAATAAATTTAAATTAGTGACCTTCAATTTTATTAATAAAAAAAAGAACACCAATCAATAATTATACAGCTTTGCCAATAATTACACCTATTTTTATTTTTTTTTTTTAATTTACATTTCGGTGTCAAGAAAACTTATTAAGATGTTAAGTTCCAGCCAAATAGGAATAATCTAAAAAAAATATTAAGACTTAACATTTAATTTCTTGGTAATAGAATTGTATGGAATAGGAATACAATACACTCTTTCTACTTCTAGAATATGATCAAATTTGTAAATAATTATGTTTTTTTATTAAGTATTAAGAAAAGTAATTTAAGCAACAAGAAAATTAACCCATCAAAATCAAGTTTGTTTGTTTGTCATTTCCATCAAAGAAACCTCCTTTGTGGGCAACCATAAATTATTTGGATATTGTGACTTTACTAGGAACACGTTGGCATGAAAAATTCTGGATTTGATTTTCATTTCCGAGACTCGAATTTGTGCGGAAACGCTTAAAAATTTTTTTTACCTACCTATTTACATATTTAAGATGTTAAACCATTAATCAATAACTCACAGAGTGAACTCTGTATTTAATGGTTTAAAAAAATTTTGTATGAAATGAAATGATCACATTAATTAATTAACGAAATCTCGGTACTGGTGAAAATTACTTGGATAGGTACTACCTAACTTTGAATTTTAAAATTCAATATCTCGGTTATCAGTCAAATATAATTTTTGAAAAATAGTTTTGGATAATTGATATTATATTTTTTATAATATTTTTTATTTTTTTTTTTTTGTAGGTATTCAAAAAATGCTTGGATCTTTAAACGAAATATCAAATGAGGATCCGAAAAATCTTCCAAATAATGTTTGTAACAAAATTAACAAGGAGATAATAAAACAATTCGATTTGAAAACAAAAAAAGAAATCAATTTGATAAATATTTCAAAAAAAAATAACGCAGAGCTTGATAAAAATTTATTTGATTTAGAAGAATTTTTTTATGTAGATAAAAATTTAAAGAATTCAAATAATATTGAAAATTTAAAAACAAATTATTCCAATAATAAACGCCAAATATTGTGTTATAACAATAAATTGAATATAATTGACGAAACTTTAAAAAACTTGAAAAATATAGAAACTATTAAAAAACCAACATATAATTCACAATTTGAAACAAATAATAATAATATACAATTTAAAAATAATTTTTCTAATAATTTTATATCATTGGAAATTTGTGAAAATTCTAGTGAAAAAAATAAAAATAAAATTTCTGACGAAAATTGCTTTAACAAAAGTGATATTGAAAACAAAGTGAAAATTAGCCCTGTAAAATCAAAAAAAATAAATAAATTTAATACAGCTAAAAGTGATTGTGAAGTATCGAAAGAGAATTCACTTAAACGGAAACTTAGTAGTAGAGACAACAATAACAACAGAAATAATAATCAAACTAATAATAATAATTTGAAAAAACTCAAATTTGACAAAAAATCGGTAATTTCGGAAATGTCTTCAATGTACGATAAAAGATATCAAGAAAATGGATTAAGATCGCATGAAAACGAAAACTCTGTGAATATAAATGCGTCTTCAAATCAATATTATCATCCATCGATACAAAATCCTCCGAATATTGCAACATTATGTAATATTGGTAATACTTGTTATTTAAATTCTGTGGTTTACACGTTACGTTTTGCTCCATTATTTTTACATAATTTACATCATTTAATTGATGATTTAACAAATATTAATCAAAAATTGAATAAAAATCGCATGAAAAGCTCATCATTGGGTCGAAATATAACTGGTTTACAAATGGAAAATACACGTAGCTGGAGCAGTAAGGATTTATCATCATTGGAACAAAATAATTTTTATCCTGGCACTAATAATTTTAATACAAATTGTAAAATAAATAGCAGTAACGTTTTAAATAACACTGGTAATGGAAATCTGGACTTATTGCAAAAGTCAAATCAACAAATAAATGTTATTGATAAATTACATGAATTATATCAAAATTTACATCGTAATGAAGTATTAGATTCAGTGGAACCGTTTCATGCTGACACATTTTTACATGCCGTTCAAGGGGTTAGTTCAATATTTGAAGGGAATCAACAGCAGGATGCTCATGAATTTCTAATGTGTGTTTTAGATAATTTAAGGGAATCATGTCAAGCATTGATTAAATCAATAACTGAATGTCCAAATGTTCTATCAAATGGGTAAGAAAAATCCACCATGAAAAAATTAAATTTTTAAATGGTTGAGTAGGTACCTTAACATTCGCCGGACAATAGGCAATATTGTCAAGTTAAATGATTATTTCAAACGAAAATAAACAAAACTCATATTATAAATGAATTATTGTCGTCAACTTCTTTAAAATAATCAAAAATATCTACAAATATATAATTGAACTATTGATCATAAAAAATCAAAATTGTTTTGCTTCAGGTACCATAATTCATTTACATCAACGCCAACGAATCTTGATCAAATTAAACCTTATAGTAATAGTTATAAATTATGCTATGCTTATTAAACCCTTATTATTAAATACTTACATAAAAGTTTTTCATAAAACAAATTTTTAAAATTGATGAATCTACTTGAATAGGCTTCAATATGTTAATTTTAAAACCGATATCTTCATAGATGTAAACATTTTTAATTTCTTGTATTAAAACCTGAAGCATTTAATATTTTTATATGGAAAAAATACCACCAACAAAAATCGATCCTATTCCCACTAATGTCATTATTCATCTTGACGCACATCATAGATGCGACATGCTGTTGTTAGTTATACTTTCGTTGCGAGTTAGGTGTTTCCCATCTTGTGATTCATTTGAGTTATTGCATTTATCAGATGTTGAGAGCTCTTATATAACATTTATTTTTTATCTAAGATTTATGTAAAAAAAAAAAAACTTTCCTCATGGATATTAAATTAATAAAACCACATTACTTAATAAATTACAGGATTCTTAATCCATGTAACAATAAAAAGCATTACAACAAAATAAGATCTATTTTTTTTTTTAGACACATTAGTCTTCCTGAACGTAAAGAAATTATTCCAACTACAAGCAATGCAATATCATTGACGGCGAAAGAACAATTATCACATTTAAATAGTAATATTAGTAATACAGCTAGTCAAGCAACAAGTTTGATAAAGAATTCATTTTTTTCCCGCAAATCTAAAAGAAAAGATGAATCGAGAAATTCAAAAAATATACGATTGCAGTCTCCACTCAAAGACAATACTCAACAACATCAAACATTGAATAAGATAAATTGCTTGAATGATAATCCAATAAAAATTAAAAATACAAACTGTTCTGAAACAAGTAGCAGTACTCAAAATATATTATCAAAAGAATTATTGAATGAAAGAATAAAAAGCTTAGGATTAGATTTTTTTTCTGAGGATTTTGAAGGCATAACAGTATCAACAACAAAATGCCTAAGCTGTGAAACAATAACAGAACAAAAGGAAACAATGATTGATATTGCTGTACCTATTTCGCAGTATGAAAATTTTGATTTTTCTGACAAATCCCAGTCATTTATACAGGTCAGAAAAAATGTAGTTTGAAAATTAGTTACTAGCAATTAAAATCAAAAATAATATTTTTTTTTCATTCTCAACTTTCTCAAAATTTTCGATCTCAGTGGTATTTTTATAAGCCAATGGTTCGATTGTACCTAAATATTTTGACTTGAATTAAGCATTTCTGTTGTTTTATTTAATGTATTGTTAAGCTGCCTTACTTTTTCAAATTTAAATTTTTTTAATGAGGGGTCTACTATTTATTCAAATTGGCTCGCTTTCCCTTTTTTTCCCTTAATCTCAAATCGAATCTTAAATGAAATATACTGTACATTCTAATTTGATGAACTTAAGTTCAACAAAATGATGTGAAATTTGTTCAGAAAATATACCTAAAGTTTTTTTTAAATATTGGACTGTTTACCAACAGACAGAGTTAATTATAATAAAATTTACAAGTTCAATATTTATATTAACTACTATATTTTTTAAGTTTCAAATTGGGTTTTTTTTTCGTTCTAGAACTCTTGCATTACACGCGAATACTTCAGAGGAGAAAATAAATACCGTTGTGAACAATGCATTGGCTATACTGAAGCTATTCGTTCTATTTCATATGAAGTTTTACCAAGATTATTAGTAATACAATTAAGTCGATTTTCTGGAGGTATGGAGAAGATAAACAGCTATTTGCCAACACCTTTTACTTTGCAATGCTTTTGTTCTAAATGTTTTTCTGAAAAAGAGGACAAACTACATGTTTATAAATTGTACAGTGTAATAACACATGTGGGTGCTACCATGTCCGTAGGACATTATATTGCTTATGTATTAAGCTCGGAATATTTAGACGAAACAGATGAATATTTGAACTGTTTAAAAGATCATCGCAAACAACAACAAAAAATAGATTTATCCGTTTCAAACAATTTGAACTCAACAGCGACAAATAATTCCAATATTCTTAGAGAAGAAAAAAGCAGTAACGGCTTAATGAAGAAAATTTTTTATGGACGAAGCAAAGCTTCAAGTAGTGGAGATATGAGTAAAGCTATGAAAAATATAAATTTGAGCAACACCAATACGAGTACATCAGCAAATGTAAATGGTGCACAATCAAACACGGCCGCTTCAACGTGTCATGGCTCAAATTGTTGTGGAACAAAATTAAAAATTCAGAATAATTTACAACATCAAGGACTAATTCAGTTGCAACAAAACAATCACAGTGTTATGAATTCAAATATATCATACAATGATTGGACAGATAATTCTACAGATAACAAGGGTGTTGATCAAAGCTTATGTGAACCAATCTGGTACATGTGCGACGATGATAAAATTAAAGCTATGACTCAATCGGAATTTGAGGATTTATTGTCACCCAATCGTAAAATAATGATAACCCCTTATTTACTCTTTTATGCTAGGAAAAACTGTAATGTTAATAAAAATAGTAAATGATTTAAAATATTATAAATAAGTTATTTAAGAACGATAGTAGTAAAATATATCTTATTTTACCAATTATAACAATTTCTTGATGCTTTTATTATTACTGCAATTTTCGATTCGATATTGATTTTGAATTGGATCATGAATGTTAAATACGAACTGAGAAAAATAAAGGAACTTAAAAGAATACTTTCACATTTAAAAATAATTATCCCATTTTTCATGCATTCTTGATTTTTTTTAAATATTCGAAATGTAGTTTATTTTTTACCTTAAATCAGCTTAAACTGGTGTAACTAACTACAGAAATTTTGTATGGCAGTAACCAAAACTACACTAGTTTAAGCATTAACTTTGTAATTTTATCCCTGTCTAAACGTGGTATAAAGTAAATAATCTTGTGTAAAGGTCAATGCCAGTAATCATGTGTTTATTATTATGAAAAAGTTGAAGGATACAAATATTTCTATGTAGTTTTTTTTACCGAAAAAATTTACGAATTTTACAGTAAAAAAGTTGATAAAAGTTATATAAACTCATTTTTGCCATTCCACAAATTTGAATAAGTCGCACAATGTATCCATGATCCAATTATAATCGGATCCGTGTGGCATACATGTACATCCTGCTAAATTTTAATAAAACATGGGTTTAAATATGGAAAAAACAAGCCTATTGATTGGAGATCATTATAAAAGACATTATGAAACTAAAGTTGCCTGTATGTAATCGTTTACAATAATATTCGACATAGCTATATTAAACACATGCTATATTAAAATTTGAGCTACAATGTCGCACAACTAGAAACAGGCAACACTTGGCAACTTGTGAAATGCCTCTTCAATTGAATTGCGCCTTAATAGATTTTTATGAATGGGAAGTTTCTGTTCAAAGAATAAATTTATCATGGTCAAAAAATATTATGAGTGTTTTAGAAAATGCTAGAAATTAGGTTTCCAAAAAAAATATTTTTTCATTATAATGAAGGTACAATAACACATGTAGAAAGTAAAACATCTATTATACAGTTTACAGATAAATCTTTTAAAATATAATTATTTGGCTACACTTCGTAATTTTTAAAATTTTTATGACTGAAAGAATATAATGTATTCAAATATTTATATCATCTCACATTCTTACCTTTCCAAAGATCAGATTATAGTTGGAAAATTCCATAAGCTCGATTTCTTTGCAATTTTCCTTATTATAAGTTACAGTTTTTGGAGTTCGACATTTTAGCACAGTTAAGATGCAAAAAAAAAAACTTTTTTTTATATATTTCAGTGTGAGAACGTGTGCATTTAATGATTTCAAATAGAGGAAAGACGATCTTAATGTTTTGGTGTTATCAATTTTCAGTTTCAATTTAATGACTTCTGAAGTATTTTTTTGTTAAACTTCATTTCTACAAACAATACGTTTTCTTATAAATTTTTCTAATACAGCAAGTCCTTTTTGGAGTATAAAAAGGTGCCAAAAACACATTTAAAATTTTTTTGGAAAAATGAAAATCTAGAAACAAGATTTGAAAGAGTACAAATTATGAATTCATTAATTATTTTAATTTTAATTACATTTAATATTATTGGGATTCTATCAGAGGGTAGAGAGTAGTTCGAATTTTATTTCTTATTCTTATTATCTTGACTAGAACTTCATGATGCTTACATCAGTTCTATTTTGTTATTTTCTTAAAGAAAAATAATATTTGTCGCTAGAATAATATTTGTCACGACAGAAATAGGAAAATGACAGAAAAAGGATGCAGATGAAAATTATTGCTTCCAATAATGGTTTTACTTAAATTTAAAATAAATAAACATAACCATTCACAATACAATTATGTAAAACATTAACAGTTTCAAACATATTTTATGGTAATGGTCGCTACGACTATTGTAACAGCTTCGAATGTTTTCACAATTTCACGAGTATCATATGTCTACTAAAAAAACATGTCAAATATAAATTGATAATAATTATAAGTTTATTTTCATTCAGTTCTTATTTATTCTAAGTAACAAAACAAGAAAACTAGAGTCAGTTTATGAAATAAGTTGTTTTCTGATTACAAATTCCATTAAAAAAATTTTTAATTTTATTTCATTTTTATTACAATGTATGATTGTACTTTTATTTTGTTTTGGTTACTATAATTTATTTTTATAATGATTAATATTATTTTACCATTTTTTTATCTGGCTTTCATGGATCATAACTTAAATTTATTTTTATTTCTTTAAATTATTTGAATAGCTACATACATATAATTTATAAAAATAATTTTGCCGATTATTTTCAAAGTTGGTCAACTCAGTTTTTTTTAGAAAAAAAAAATCGATAAGAATATCTAATAAACTTCTTTAAAATGGTAAAACTTAGACATAAAGTTTATCCTCTGTAATTTAGTAACAGACAAATATGATTTTAAAATTGATCAATTCCTTTTATTTTGTTGACCATCAACATCAAAGTTGAATTATTTCTATTATTAATTTAATTAATATAAAAAAAAAAATCTTTGACAAAAATCGATTTAATTTTAATAATTTCATAGATTTATGCTAATCCGAAATAGAAAAAACTAACATTTGTAAATAAGCGTTCAACAAAATAAAACAAGAATATATAAAAATAAGAAATCTTACTCAATAAAAAATCTTTGAAAACATAATCTAGACTTTTCCTTGTACCACACTTTTCAAAGCCAAATATCAAGATTATTTTTATTCAACTTTAATTTAAAATTATTCATATATTAGATTTTTATCGTTTTAATACATTAACATTGGAAATATATATTATTTAGTACAAAGAAGTTTATATATCAAAAAGGCTTTAATGGATTCTGTTTGTACGAAATTTTGAGTTAATATTTACGTGCCTGTTACACTAGCTGAAATATTCAACTAGATTTATTATTGTGTTTTTTTTATTTTGAAAATCAGCTTTTTGTTTTTATTTTTGACAGATAAAAGGTTGGCTTTTTTAGTTAACTTTTCATACGATTTATTTTGAAGCTTTTTTAAACTTATGCTACACCATTTAAAAAATTTTGCCAGCAAAAATCAGTTTAAAAAATTATCTAATTATGATCCAATATTAAATTACGATGTTTTCTTTTTTTTTAATTTTAATCCCCAATACTAAATAATTTTTTTTTTACTGACTTTATCTCCAATTAATTTTTTATTGGCTTTAATGTATAAAATTAATGTATAAATAAAATTAAAATAAAATATTTTAAAAGATTAACATAGTTTTTGATAGTTTTCAAGTTTCAACGTATTTTAAATAAACAAAGAAGAAAAAAAATCTTTATTTTACTTTACATGGTTTTAGGTTTTTTTTTGTTAATTTATTAAATTTATATATTTTTTGTTTAAATTTTGACTGTCGATTTCTGAAATTACAAAATATTTGGTTCATTTGAATGAAAGCTCTTTTATCCCTAACCATAAAAAAAAAACTTTAATTCAATAGTTAAATATTTATTGTAGAAAATGCGAGTATTTCTACAGTATTTATTGAGTTTGAAATAATCCTGTTGTAATATATACATTATTTTATATTTATAAATAGAAAGTTATATCGTTTTAAGAAAGTTTTAAAAAATCTTATAATACACACTATAACAATTAATTTTAAAATTACCATGATAATTTGCTTACTAAATCAGGATAAGCATATGTTGTCATAATACCAGTGAATATGCCAGTGATTAACATAGCTGCAGCAAACATGCCTGCGGTAGTAGCATGCTTTGGAGAAACAGTTTGTGGTGCGTACATCATGGCAAGGGAACTAAAATAAAAATTATATAACATTAAAACTTTAGTGTATTTTCTACAAAGAGTTCTCGTTTCTTAATTAATTTTCAACTTAATCTTATTAATGTACTCAAAACTGATAAGTGATGATTTCATTAAATTAATATCTAACTATTATAAATTATAAATCATTAGATTATATAAATGTTTTTGGTTATATCCAATTAATAAAAAAAATACAAATTATGAAATATTCAATACTGAGAAATCATTCAATAGTAAAACCATTGAAAACATTCAGAAATAAATGTTATTGCTTTTTTTAACATAATTCTTTTCATTTCAATTCATCAAAATATATAAGTAGAACATGACGACTTTAAATTGATATTATCGACGGTTCTATTATGGAAGTTCAGTTAATAGGTAAATTACTGTAGACTGCAGAATAGTTTTTCTTTTAATTTTCGTTTCATTTACGATTCAATGAGTTTATGTTTTTCTTATAAAATAAGTTAAAATTTAAAATAAAATACCTAAGGCCCAAGTTTTGACCCGTGGTTTTGACTTTCTTATACATAAAATAACAGTGTAATGATGTAAATTCTGTATTACTCCATTTAATTACCTTAAATAACCGGATGAGTAGGCCATTAACATTCCCATGAACCAATAAACCCAATTACTTGTAATAAACACTGGCATTGTTCTCGTAAGATTTTCTGGCACATAATTACAAAAAATAAACAACGGGGTGAAAACAATTCTCAAAACGACTGGAATTACTAGATATTGTGCCTTGGGCTAGAAGAAATAATAAACGATAATAAATAAATTATTTCATTAGGATAATTTAATTTAAATATCAATTTTGTTTTGAACAGAACAGAAGGAAAAATATAAATAAATTATTTAGGTTATATTTTCAGTTAAGGCTCTTCTTAGTAATTAAGTATGTTAGTTTATTATTTTTTTATTATTATTTATATTTATTTATTTATTCACTTTAATTTTCTATGCACATTATTATTACAAAATTATTGTTTACTTCAGAGACAGTATTTACATATTTGTTTTTTTTTATATTAAAAACAAAAATAAAATTTTATTTGTATATCCTAAATTGAGTTTTAAGTTTTGCTTTGAGATTTTATTAATATCAATTAAAACTAAAAATTTGTAGACAAGGCCCACTTAAATCCAATCAACAACAAAATCTTAATAATTATTTATAAATATTTCGATTTTCTCAAACATTATTAGTCAATTATTTTTTAATTTTATCTAAAATGAATTTACTTATTTATTTATTATACAATTTTTTTTTTAAATTAAATCTAAAAAAAAAAAATGCAAAATATTAAAAAATTTAATCGAATGACTAAATTAATTTAGAAGAATAAAATAAAGTTATTGAAGGGAATTTATTAATAAGTTGAATGGCAATAAATGTTGTTTTTACGGATTCATTTATCGAACCAAAAATTATAACTTTTCACCTAGTGAACGAAGAGGACTCAAAATAGGCTTAAAATGATCGTTTTTTAAATCTCTAGACCTGATAAGAAAATGATAATTTTTTATTTATTATTTAATTCATGAAAATAAAGAAAAAATGTAAATTTTTTGACTTGATTTTTAGGTGGAAACTTGGTGGTATCGATACTTTTTTTTGCCATTAATACTTTTTTTTTTGTATAATAATCTATATCCTAAATGCTTAAAGAATAACACGGTCTAAAAAATTGACCAAATCCAGTACGAGATTGCAATCGAACCCTCGACGCCGTAGATACTGGCAATATCAGTATATCATGACGGTCGACATTTAAGTTACATTTGTATCTTAACGATGATACCAGCAAAAATTAAATTAAGAAAGATATTTGAACATAAGAATATTACCCATTGCACCCATGAAGTTGTTAATGATCCAAGCATTGCAAATAAATTGAACGTTATGTAACAGGTTATATCGGTAAATCTGTCAGAGTTTGTTACAGGAAACCATACGCCGTTATCAACGTATTTAACATCTAAAAAAAAGTATTCCATCAATATAAATTCATAATTTAAAACATTTCTATTTACCTGAATAAATGGCTGGAAATATTGACAGTGTAACAAAGAATATAAAAAAAACATTGAAAAGTTGAGGTGAGCTAAAAAATATATATTGATTAATTGAGTATAATAAATTGTATTTTAAAAAAAAAATTATTAAAATAAATAAATACTAGAGCAAACATTTAAATGCCTAAAACATAAAAAAGTAATAATTGCGAGACTTTCAAATTTGCAAAAATGTGTTGTAGAGTTGTTTCGTTCCGATTTAAAAAGCTTCAAATAAAATAATAATGCTACGTACCAGGTAAGCCATCGCCATTTTAATTTCATTTATTTTTTATTTCTCTATTGACTTTAGATTATTAAATGTGATTCAAAACGTTTGAAAATAAAGGTACAAACAAAAAATAAAATATGTAAATGTTATAAAAAAAAACAATTCAACGATTTCGTGACAATTCTAACATTCTCAAAAGGTAGTTGTTTTAAAATCATATTATATAGTTAAAATTATTTAATTAAAGTTAATTTTTATTTAAAACCTTTGTTTGAATATTTCCCAATATGGTGTTCTCGACTCTTGTGATTTTTTAATTTTTTCAGCTTCTTTCTCTTTAAGCATTTCATGATATCTATAATATTTCTGAAATACACAGACCAATTTATGTTAATTTATTTGTCAAACATTACATACAAAACATAATTAGTAATTATTTTTTAATTTGAATTTTCTTAATTTTTATCCTTTATTTTTTAATGTAAAAAAATTTCTAATTAATTTTTGTGTTGTAATCACCCTACTATTTCACTATTTGGGTTTTTTAGATATATAAAATACGTATTTTAAGCTTGATTCAAACCAAAGACTATAACAGAATATATATGAACTCTATGTCAGTATTCTTCCTTTCAACCTTTTTATAGAAAAAAAAAAACCAAACAATCAAACAGAAAATGTTTATGAAATTGGTTGAAATATATATTTTATCCAAGAATATTTGTTTTGTTCATTTCAATGTGTTTAAATTTAAATTAACAAATAAACCAATAAAGGTTTAATGCATATAAATTATATTAATAACTCAATTCTGAAATTAATTGAATAAAAAGTTTCAGTGATAAGAAATTGTCCGAAATTCAAATGAAAATTTTAATAAAGTTTTTATTCAGAAGCAGTTAATTACTGCGCGCGATATGTTTCATTGCCAACAAAATTTGGTTCGATTGTTCTTGGACCAATTGTACTTGTTTCATTACTTGCTCAATAGATCGAAACTAATTTTTTAATAAGTTTAGAGGAAATCATTTAAGCCGAAAATTTAATATGGAATAATAATAGAAATTCAAACTCACATTCAAAGGCAATGCGAAATAAGTGTCGAAGCAAACTAATAACACAAAAATAGCGGTAATGAAGTAGTAAATAGCTGCAGTTCTCTTTGTCGGGAAAATCAAGTTACTGATTAATGCTAAAACTGATGTAAATAATCCACATATATTTGACCCTAACACAACAGCACCTAAAAAGATAATTTTAATAAATATTAATAAAATTTCCTTTTCCCTTTTTTTTTTACTGATAATGAATGCCGATTTGAACAGTGAACCAGAATATTACTTAAGTCAGTATTGCGTTTAAAAAATGTTATTTATATAATTATAAATATGTCGTAAAATGCATTATTTAAAAAACTGAAAGGTAACAAACACCATCCACACTAATGTTAGAGTACGATTCGAATCACGTGACCAATGTGGTCTTGAGAAGAGATACAATTTGAATGGTCATAAACTCATAACATATAAAAATACGATTAATCACATAAAAATCGATTTGTATGAGATTATGCAGTAATTCATTTAAAAACGAATTATCACATAAAACCAAAAATGAATTTGAAAATAAATGAATTATCTCATAAATTTTATGTGATATTTCGTTTTTAAATGAATTAGTGCATAAAATTTTCGTTCGTATTTTTTTATGCGATAATTCGTTTTAGAATTTATGTGCTATTTCGTTTTCAAATGAATTATCACATAAAAACCAAAAAATATATTTTATGTGATAATTAGTTTTTTTACGAATTAGTGCATAAATTTTGAAAATGTAGTTTTATGCGCTAATCCGTATTCAAACGAATTAGTGCACAAATAATGGCTCCATGAATTATCGCATAATGACATATCACATATTTTTTAAAATGAATTATCACATAATTTTTTTTATGAGATAATTCATGTACTTGCAATAGCTACCGCGCCCCATTCGCTTCGCGCGAAGCGCCCCAAAAAAAAACCCCAGTTCCCGAAACACTTTTTCCACATAAAAAAGGCCAAATCGGGTAAAAGAGAAAGTTGTCCGCACAAAATGTATGAAAAAGCTATTTTGTATGATAGAGGACCGCGCTACCGCGTCTAATAAAATATAAATTTATGTGCTATTTCGTTTTCAAACGAATTACTGCATAAATAGCTTTTCATTTTAAAATGAATTAGTGCATAAAATTTTCGTTCGAATTTTTTTTATGAGATTATTCATTTTTTAATTTATGTGTACTAATTCATTTTAAAATGAATTATCACATAAAAATATTTTTTTATCAGATAATTCATTTTTCAATTTATGTACTATTTCGTTTTTAAATGAATTATCTCATAAAAAAAAATTATTTGATAATTCATTTTAAAAATTATATGATATGTCATTATGCGATAATTCATGGAGCCAATTTGAATACAATTTTTACATAAACTTTTCTTTTAATTCATTTTTGCTACAAAGGAATAATAGAGCTTTCCAGGAAAAATATTGAATTTTTTTTTTTTAATTTGGGCCATTTTTTGTTAAAGGCTTAGTATGCTGACAAAAAAAAAGTAGTACGCTGTGGAAAAAAATGAGATTTTGCATATACATTTTTTCTGCTGAAAAATGTTTGAAAAATTTTTTTTTTAGTTTTTGCTTTGTAGTACGCTGATAAAAAAAAAAAATGTTTACTGGGTGACAAAAAATCTATTTTGCAGCTGCTTTTTTGCAAATATTTTTCTACCCAGGAAGATAAATGATTGCAAAAACTTGACATTACAAAAAAAAGTTTGTTTGATTTGTTTATTATTGGGTTAGAATAATAAAAAATTAGTAAAAATAATCAGTTGCTTGTGTCAAATAGTTGTCCAAATTTATCAAACATTTTTCAGATATTTTTCAGTGATATTTTTTGCAAGCATTTTTTTTTGACAGCGTACTAAGCCAAAACTAAAATAAGATTGTTGCGATCGGCCTGAGAAAACAAGAACATTATAAATAATTTTTTTTTTGCATAACGTGCTGTCTACATTAGCGATTTAGAATCGCGCGTATTTATGAATGTATTGTATTTTTTCTGCTTCATTTATTAGTATTAGCTCAATATGCCACTGGGTTAGATTTATAGCATGCGATTTTTATACATTTTTCCAAATTGTACCATTTTACTTGACTTAAATGTCAAATTAATAAAAAAAATAAAATTTATGACAAATGTCATAAAATACGCATGCTGAAAAATTATTCAAAATCAGCATGCTTATTTTGCTGCGATTTTGGATTTTGTACATATAGAGATACACGAATACATTTAAAGAACAAAATCGCATGCAGGAAAAATACGCTTATGTAGACATCTAGTAAAATCCATATGCAACAAACTTTTTTCAAATCATTGGATACTAAAATATTATTCCCCTATTGAAAAGAAAAATCGTACTTCTAAAAAAAAAAATTCTGTAAGATTACCTGTATATTTGATTGGCATAGACGCAGCCATTCCGTAAATCGTGTTTTGATAAATACCGCTTGCCATATTTAAAATAACAACAGAGACCATTGTAATCCAAAAAAAAACATCCGGCCAACTGGATGAGTCCACCATAGCTAATATAACTGTCACAATAAATATACAAATTTCTATCAATAAACTCCAAAAAATTCTAGAAGTTAAACTTCCGCCAAACTTAACAAAAACATTGAGCCAATTAAATAATAAATTGGGTATTTGAGATGCAAATCCAATGTATGACATAAAATATGTGGCATATAATAAATCATCCCTTTCGGTATAATGTGCATCCAATTTGAATTTAACAAAATACTGAAACAAAAATTTACAAAAACAAAATTAGAATAAATCGACAAAATAGGTATTTCATTTCTCCTAGTATGAATTCTTTTCATATTATGATGTCAAATTCTTTTGAATTAATATGATTTTTTTATGAGCACATTTCTTCGTAAATATAATTTCTTCTTGAAAATTTTCTTTAAATATTCATTTTTTTGTTGCTTTTCTCGCTCATAAAAAACTCTTTCTTTATCCATTTTGTATGTTTTTTTTGTTTCATCTCGTATAATTTTGTTGTTGTTTAATATTAATAATTTTAAAAAACTTTCAATTGAAGAATTATGGATTAAATAATTTTATTGGTTTGTATATACTGTTTTAAGTATCTTATCTTAAACAAATCTCAAATTTTTATAAACTTATTATTCTTATCTTATATCGACTCACCAATTTCGCTGTTATGAACATGTTCCACTGAAAAAAAAAGAGAAAAATTAATTTTATCTTTTAATGTCCACAATAAACAGTAAATAGAAATGCGTGTATATTTATATTAACGCTATTCCCTTTGAAACTAATCCTAATTTTTTTCATATTTAATCTCATCGGAGGCACAACAAACCAGATTCAACTGATGCTGTTAAAATCGAACGTTTAAGATACATATCTAGGTTTTCTTGAATCGTCCAGCCGTTCCAGCTTTTTTCTTTGGATTATCCCGAATAATTAATACAAAAATCATTCAAACAAGAAAATAAAATTCTTTCAACTACATATTTAATTTTATATTTTTCTTTACTTACTGGCATTAATGTTCCCAGTCCATGAATTAAAAAAGTGTAAAACACCAGTCTGTATTTATCGTATGGGGGACTCATTTCCATTTCAGCTCTCTCCATAGTCATTCCTTAAATTTACAACAATTTTAACATTAATCAAAATGATCAAATGCCTAATTAATATGTTGCAGAATTAAAAAAAAAAAAGTGTTTACTAATTATTTTTTTTTTTTTTTTGCTTCAGTGAATTGAATATCATATTCACATTTTCAATTTGGTGTTAAGAATTATAATAACTTTTTTTTTTTGTTTTAAATTAAATTTTTAGTCTGAATTACTTGAATTCTTTATAGGTTTTTTTTTTAATTCAATCTATCGTAGATTGTACTATCTATCAGATTTACTTTTTATTTTTTTTAATTCATGATTTAATTTCAGCCCATAAAAATTATGTAACAGTAGTAAGTGTATTTTATTTTGTATTCAAGGAATTGTAATAGTTAAAAATTATGTAGTTTGTAAGTAGAATCATTAATATATAAGCACTTAGTAGAGATTTAATAATAATTAATAATTATGAACATCATTTGTAAATTTCAAACTTTGGAGAACGGAATAGAATTTTTGTAAAAGTTTTACGTATGATCGTATTTCATTATTAATAATACGATTTGTATGTGTATAAACTGTTTCATATTTTTGCTAAATTAAAATTTTGCTTGTAAGAAAGCAAGAAGATAACCATGTTATAAGAATTGAAATGAAATTGCCAAAAAAATATATATTTTTTTTTTATCTAAAGCATTTTCCTTCCAAACAAAAGATTTTTATAATATTAAATTACCATTATTATTTAAAAATAAAATTATTTTAAATTTTTGATGAAATTGTTTTTTTTTTTTTAATTTAAAATAAACGCGTGTGAGTACAACACTATGGTTACCCATAGATTCTACAGATAAATATGTGTATGCTTATATATTAAGAAAACTAACTTTTGTCACTAATTATGATTTTTGAAGAAACTAAACTAGTCAAATTTTAGTGTTTTATTTAAAATTTCTCAATTTTAGTAATAAATAAAAGTAACATTTTTTTTTTATTGATTCTATTTATAATTATTATTGTCAAATTACAAATTAGTAAGCTTTGTAAATAATATAAATTAAATTAAATTTGTACATAAATACACAAATTTTCTTGGTTGAAAAAATAGTTATTTATTTTATACTCTTATGTAGATAAATGATACAAACTTTGCGGTTTTAAGAGTGTTGTAAAAAGTTAAAATTCTCCGTGGAAATATATAAAAAAGATAAGGTTTCATTTTAAAGCTAAAGAGAAATCTACAAACATTTTCATTATCTTGGACGGTGTAATCAATTTGAGAATTAATTTAGTAAGAACTATCAAAATATTTAATCTTAGACTTTCTTGCGTAGAAGAGTACAAAATTTTTTTTTTTTTAAATTATACCTTTAAAATTCAATTCATCATTTGGCAAATTGTTTGCCTCCCAAGCTGGTGTTAAACGCACGGGTTCATTAAGAAATGGTAATTTTTCAGCGTTATGTCCGCCATCTAAAGAAATAAATTTAATTTATCTTAAAAATAACTTATTAAAAAAATGTTTATTTGTCTAATCACAACAAATGCTTCGTCAGCTTAATAATTTTTAGTTTTTCTTTTTAAAATATTTCAATTAGCCAATTTATTTTTATTTCACTTAACCAATTTAGTTTTCTATTAACAGTTGTTTATTTAAAGTTTCATAGTTATCGCACAACTTTGAATGAAAAACTATAAATACTTTTTAAATTGGAATATTTTCAAGTTAAATAAATACATATTTTAAAAATATTACTAACTACACCAAATAAAATAATCCTAACCACAATATTGAAATAATGAGTAGCAGTCACATTCTTTAAACGAATTTCTTAAAGAATTTTCTATTCCAAATAATACTTGGTAAAAAAAAAACAAAATAATTATTTCGTTAGAAGATGTTTAATTTAATTTTTAAAACCTTAATATTTTTTTCTCTTAAATTTGGTTTGAACAAAAGAAATTTATTTAGCTAGGCAAGAAAACATAATTATATATTCTGTGATATGAGTATTAATGCTTTTTGTATAACCATGTATAAATATGTATAAAATTTTATTAAAAGAAATTACTTGTTTAGTTGAAGAACCTATTTTATTATTGAATTTTCCAATTAAACGTAACTTCTATAACGAATATAATTGTTAGATTAATTTGGCTTTTTGAGAAAAATTAAAGATAAGAAATTCATCATACATATTTAGATATTAAATTTTGGGTTTCAAATTATTAATAAAAATTTTTGACACAAATGTATTGATTGAAATAATTGTAATTCCAATGATGCAAAAAGGGACAAAACTATTAAGGTTGTTTCTTGAATTCTCTGGAAAAAAAGAATTGTAAAAAAAATTAATTGAAAATAAACAAATAGAAAACAAAAAAAAAAACAGTATAAACTTCATCATTTCATATTATTAAATTATTAAACACAAAATGATGATATACTTATATAAAGTGGATATAATGAACATTAATAATGTAAATCTATTTTGCTTGAATTTTGTAATATAAAAAAATTAAAAACTTACTCTGAATTAATTGGTTTTTATTTCGATTCGTAAGAAGATCTTCTTGTTCACGATTCGACATTTTCGATTTTTTGTTTTTTTTATTGTCTTTATTCCTAAATTTATTTTATTTAATTTGTATGTATCAAATTTTCAGTCTTATATGAGGTATTTTATTAAAAAAAATCTGAAATGAAATAAAATTATTTAAAATTATTAATCATATTAAATAAAATATAAGCAAGTAAAATGCTATTAAACTTGATAATTTTATTAAAATGTTTTATAATCGTGCCGGAAATATACCGTAAATATAGTAATTAAATTGACATGCTGAACACAGGCCGACTACTTAGAAAAGCTATAAAATCAAAATATATGAAATTGATACATTGGCATTAGTAGGCTTTAACACGCGTAAGTAACATTGAGTTTATCTCCGGATTGAGGATACAAAAAACTTGATAATAATCAAAATCCTTAACTAATCTTAAATTAAAAACAAAATTAAAAAAAAATAAAAAAAAAAAAAATCAAAAACCTTAACTAAACTTGATAATAATCAAAAACCTTAACTGTGAGTTTTACCCAAATCGATAAATATCAATTATAGTTTATTTAAAAAGAACTGTTAATTTACTACTTGTAAAGATATAATATATAAATGAGCTAGATATAATAAAATAATATTTAAATTGTATGTAATTAAATGGTGATGTATTATGTCGTTGAAATAAGAAAAATCAAATCAAAAGCAGCAAAAAAAAAACTAAGAACTTTCGCATACTTCAGCGGAATATTATTCTACTGTAGGTATATTTAGAGATAATAATTCATCGCCTGCATTCCTATGTATCCAAACGACCAAAACTTGAAATTGAGTTATAAATTGATAGCATAAATTTTATAATTTTTAATAGTAATGGTGGTGATTTGGATAAAACGGAATGCTTTATCTTTCTAACTAGAACAAAAATCGCAAATTTTGGTCGTTTGGATACAAAGGAATGCAGGCGACGAATTATTATTAATTCAAAACGGACATTAGTATGCAAAAATTTTTTATATGCATATGTACACATAAAATGAATCAATAAGAAATGATTTATTTTTATTCAAATTCAACTATATAGAATCACATAAAAAAGTGAAAGTATTAATTTAATTTAGAACATTGACAATAATTCCTGAAGTATACAAGTGTAAATGGATGACGTATTCCATATTATTGAAGACTATTTGTTATTACATGCCATAATATTTTAAGAATGAAGTAAAATAAAATTCAATCCGTTGAAAATTCTTATTTCAGAAGCATTTAGTGATGTAAAACTACTCGCGATTTTACAATAATCTATATAATTAGATGGTATTTACTTAAACCTGCAGGGAAAAAACTCACGTAATTGTTTACATCTTTCTGTAAATCCGTGGATAAGTTCACACCGACTGGAATAATTATTTATAATATAATCATAATTATAACTTTTATATTATAATGATAATAACCAATTCAGGTAAGTTTTTCGAATCTTAATTTAATTTTTTTTTCAGGGAATATAAAAATTATGGAAAACCATTAGGAAATTAATGGCATTACAACGGATTTTCCAAACATAAACGGATAAAAAGACAATAAAGAGTCTTTTCTAAAGATTTTTTACAGTGACAGACAAAATTATTTGAACAAAAGGTACTAAAATGCTAAGTATATAAAAAAAGGGTAAGTTGTTTGTTAGTTATGTTTAATTTATGTTATTTCGTTAGTTAACATTATTTAGTAAAAAGTATTTAGTAGTTATTTAATATTTAGCATTTAGTAGTAACCATTATATTGTTTTTATGTTAAAATTTTTCTTTTCAAAAATAAAAAAAGAATTTTACAAAACTTCTGTATTTTATTGAAATAGAATTTGTAGATTTTTAAATGCAGAAATACGAAAAAAGAGTCTATACGAAACCATCATCAATTTCTTCATTAAAAAAATAATAATAATCAAATACACATGTGGTAATATAATTTTCCTTTACTGTGTCATTAGGCACTTAAAATTACGAAAATTTGGTAGATTGATCTTGATAGACATAGAATTCAATGGTAGGAGGGCTAGAAAATGACACATTGAAATAATCGAAGAAAAAAAACATGAAAAATTTCTTTTAATTGATTTTATAATGTTACAATAATAATGTTCATATATATTATAATAATGCATACAAATTAAAAAAACAAATCTAAAAATACAAATCTCAAAATCGTCCGAAAAGAACTGAAACTGAAACGATTGATTCAATGATTTCATAGCATATTTTTGTTCTTATCTTATTTTCTTTCAAATTCGCTGATCTTTCAATGTCTCCTAATTACAAAAATATACATAAAAGTTTGTATAATTATTATTTTTTTATTAATTCTGTTAAATTTTTTTCTTTTTATTTAACGATATCTCCTCCTAAGTGAGTATTAATCTTTCTAATATTTTTATTTCAATTATTACTTAATAGTATACTACATTGTACATTTTTATTAGAAGTTTTTCTAATGAATTTTTATTATATCTTTCATTAAAGCGAATTGCCATAAATTTTGTGTAATGAAATTGTAGTTTTCAAATGTATACTAATATACTAAACTAACGTACTAATGAAACATTTTTTACACATACTTAAATAAATATTCTAAATATTTTTTATTACATTATTTATTTAAAAAAAATTATCCAACAAATATTGATTTCGAATCATTTTTGGTACCAAAATAATAATAATAATAATAATCTTTATTATATGATAGATAGCCACTATCAATTTTAATTTTGTAGAATTTATTAAGATGAGATTTGAAAAAATAAAAAATTATTTGATTATAACTATTGTGAGGAAAAATATTTATTTAAATGACATTGTGTTACGACGCTAATAGGAAAAAAATCATTTGATTTCTAAGCTTTTTGCTAAAACTCTGTTTGTGTAAATAAATAAAACTCAGAACCTGATATTTTAATTTTTTTTTTCAAACGATAGTATGTACCAAATTTCTAATTGCAGAATATGTACAAGTACATAATTTACAGTATTTTCTTATTCCAAATAATTATAAAATATTTGGAACAGTATAAAAAAAATAAAGTTGAAACCTTTTAAAATAACATGTATAATTCGTACAATTATTTATTTAGGTTTTGTTATTATATTATTAACTTTAATTAGTAATACCGCAGTAATAAAACCATATTCTGATGAGTCCTAAGTTTGTCAACGGATCGAAATAATTCAATTACCTCTCAACATTATCAAGTATAACATTACTAACGAATAAAAACTAATAGTTTATAAGTTTCCTGAAGTAACTGAAGTAAGTGTGTGTAATGCATTGTTTCGTACATAACACGTTGTTCGAATCTTTTTTTATAGTATAAGATAAATATATTCCTCAATATTTCGTAAGTGGCGTCAATCATTCATACTACAATTATGTATGAATACTTTTATCACTTTCAGATTAACTACATAATTAAGTAATATAATTTTTTTTTTTATTTATTAGAACAAAGTGGGAAATAAATGCGATAAGAAAATAATTTCATAAACTTGGCTTGCGAAAAAATTAAGTATAATTTATAAATGGCAGAAACAAGAAATATAATGGTTCACATAATCAATGGAATGTAGTCGCATTTGTTTTTAAACTTCAGTGAGCATATACAATTTAGAGTTGAAAGCCTGAATTACTTTATATTTAATGAGGAGTCCGAATAGGTATAGAATTAGGGTTGAGATTAGAAATAAAATTAGGTTCTGAAAGAGACATAAGGACTTTGTATTCCTTTGTAATACAATAAATAAAAGGTATAGTCAGCTATAAATCCATGACAATTCGAAATACGATTTTGAAACTTTCTTTCAGCGCACCGACAAAATTCAAAGTGATAAAATTATTTAAATTCAAATGCCTTTCAAAAACCATCACTCGAAAATTCCTGCGAGGTGTTAAAAAAATTTCAGAAAGAAAAATTTAGGTAATTAATGTTTTTCTCAAAATTTAGCTTCAAAAATTTTCAAAGGGTTGTTTAAATGAAAAAAAAGCAAAACTAGAGAAAACAGGAAAATTGTTGAACAAAAAAAATGGAAATAGGTGCGTGCTAATTATCTGACAGCCACTATGTACTAAATTTCCGCAATCTGAATAGCAACTAAATAATAATATTGTCACCAACTCAAAAAAAATAGAATACATGCAATAAGTACTTAAAAGTTGTGTCTAATATCATGATCAAACATCAAAATTTAAACTATAAAATTTTATAGTTTAAGCAAACCGTTCAGACATAAAATAAAATTAAACTAGTGTTATTTTGTCAAGTAAAAATTTTTTTTGTTATTGTTTATATTTTTTATTATGAATTTTTTGTATGAGTAGAAATTTTTTTTTAGTTTTTCACCACATATTTTATTTTGCCCGACTTTATCTACTACTAATTTAAGCTTAAACTATATAATTTTGGGCCTGTTTGAACGCCGTATAAGTTAGTTCATAATGAAACTAAGTTAAATTGGATTTATAATTTCTTGGAACTAATTCATTGAAACATTTTTATTTGATTTGCAAATGAATTGTAATAAATTAATTCTAGATGTTATACAAAAACTAACAAGAAAAACCAGAATTTTTGCATGACTGCACTTTAAAACTGCGAGTAGAAAAATAATAGATAAATAAATAGAATAAGTAAAGGTTAGATAAAAAAAGCAGAACATCCACTAAAAGTTCAAATTAATTCAGATTATTTTTTAACACAAGTTTGATAATACAAATTTAATTATTATATGTACCTAAACCAATTGATTAAGATTAATCTATTGCGTTTAGCTTAATAAAAGATTATCTTAAAAAAATTGTTTTTTATATTGGTTGGTAAAAAATAAAAAAATATTGAAGTTCACTCCAGTCTAGAACCGAGTCTAGAAATAATTTATTATATTAGGTATGTAGACTAAGTAGAATTCCTATACAATACATTTCAAATTGTGCGTCGTCTACTAGTGTGGTCGAGTGTAGTGTTCCTTTGCTTATGTATTCATTTTTTATTTTCGTGGTTTTTTATTCACACATAATTTTTTTCGGTTATAAAAACGAAAAAATACTATGTAAGTATACCTATGCTAAATAATTAATTAATTTTGTAAGCATTGAAAAAATTAAATTATTTTCGGAAAAATAACAAAAAAAGATAAATATGAGTAAAGGAGACATGAATCTTCAGAATCACTATTTACAAAAAAAAAACAAAATTAAATATCTACCAATATTTACCTGGATTTTAGTAAGTTTTTCTTTACGAAAAATGTAGAAAATCTGACTTTATAATATTTATCATTTAAATTGTGTAAAAGAAAATTAGCTTCTTTTCGGTTTCTAAAATATACTGAATATAATTCATTCACAAATTCATTTAGTAATTCATTATTTACTTAACATTGTGATTATCAGCACAATTTTGTCAAAACTATTTTGGCTATAAAATTTTTGTTTATGGTATTTTAATTTTTTTTGATTGTTGTTTTTTATTATTTGATAAATACTTGGTTATCGAAAGAAATACAATACTTAAGCATAAATTTTAATATAAATAAGAGATTCAACAAAAAAAATTAATTCTTTGTGATAAAGTAAGTAATACTTCTCAAAACATATACGATAATATTATGATTAAAATATGTACAGAACTTGAACTAGTTCAACAGAATTGAAAGATTGCGATGTTGGTTATCTCCTAGGATAATCGATTATAAAAAGTTATGTAGGTACTTACTCAGAAGTGTGCGAGAGTGAAAAAATCGGGACAATAGCAGCAACATTAATTTTTTAATTATTTGGAATAAGTCAGGTTACACAATTAAGAGTCCTGCGAAAAATTGGTCTAAGTTTTGCATGAAGTGATTTTTTGATATGTTAGAGAATATAGACCTGGCTCCAATGTGGGGGTGGCGGATTTTATTAATTTTTAGTTTTTTGGCTCAAATTGGTGTTTTAAAATAATAATTTGAAAATATTTGAAAACAAACTCAAACGGAAAATCAAACGGAGAAATAAAGGTAAAATATCACTATCCAGGGCTGGCGACGTGAAACTTTGAATTTCTTGAATTTTCTAAATAATTTTTTATTTCATTTAATTATAAAAAAATTGTTTATTTTTCTGATAAATTGGAGTTTCTGCACAGAAATAAAATTCAAATATAGTTTTGTAAAATTCCATAGAGGGTTTTTTCATACAATTTTTATCACATTTTTCAGAGCCGTTTATTTTCTTAAAATGAAGTAAAAAAAAAACTGCAGAAGTAGAAAACAGAAAAAAAATTTTAAATTTCGCGTGATGGCTCTTAAATATACCTAAACTTCTTAATTCTTATATTTCATCTAGTTGGATACATATCTGTGGGCACATGACATAATCGCCTAAGTCGATTTTGCTACTTTTCAGGAGAGCAGTTTAAAGTTTCAAATCTTTAAAGTTTCAAATTGGCTAAAGTTAAGTTAGGAAAAAATCTAAGTATTAAAAAAAAAAAAAGAATGATTGGAATAAAGACTTATTATGTTAAGACAAGAAATTTTTTTTTTTGATTTCTGAAAAATAATCAGAGTTAAGCTATTATTCCAAAATTATAAAAGATTAAAAACGACTTTGGCTATTATGTTTTTGGCTGTAAAAAGTTTAATTGTAAAGCTAGGAACGTAAAAATTTGTGAGTATACGTAGAATCATAGGACCAACAGTTTGGAACAATAAAATCATAACCGCCTAATTCGACTTAAGCGGTTATGTCATGTGGCCACAGATTATGTACTTACAGGTTTTTTCTCCAGATGTCTAATTTGAAATATGCTTAAAAAATATACTTCAATAGGTACTTACATTTTAATTACATAAAAAAACTAGTTACATTTAGTATAATTTAATTTAATGACCTACTTTAAATTGAAAAAAAAATCGCATTTTCAATTTGATGAAAATATTAAAAAAAAACTTTGTGCTTTAAGTTAAATCGATAATATTAATGACCGGAAAACTAAAATTATAGCTCTATTGTATATTCACACAAACAAGTTTTTTAATTTTTTTTAAATACAGATCACAATCAAATAGAATAAATATAATATACACTACACACCCTATACCTACATAAAATTTTTATTTTATTAAAATTTTTCTTCATCCTAAACAACGAGATAACGAAAATTTTTAAAAAAGTTCCATTTTAAAGATTTTATAGTATGTAGGTATTTCCGAATTTTTATTCAATAGGTATCTAGTGAAATTATTTAGAAGTTTATTGAAAGTAAATCGAATGTATTATTTTTATTAAAATTCTATTGATATGCCTATTTAGTTTAGATAGGGACCTACTACCTACCCATATATTTTTAACACTATAATATAACTACAAAAATTAAATATAACTTATATGTAGGTATAACTTATATATGGGTATTTACATATTTACATATTTTACTTGAAAATATAGGTAAAAATATTATGTTACTAGAATTGCCTAGTTATGTTAAACCGCTTAGGTTAACTTAATTCAAAAACCCAAAAATTGACATGTAATGAGCAAGCAAGAATTTGTATTCATTGTAAAACTATTTGTATTTAAAATTTGGAAGCATGCTTGATGTTTTTGGTGTTTTAGTCAATTCAACCATAATATTTTTTATTATACATTCACTATTTTTAGAATAAAAAAATTGTAAAAAAAGAATAAAAAGAAATGTTTAAGTTACACGATTTTATTATTTAAATATGAACTAAAAAGGAGAAAACAAAATTCAGTATAATCACGATTTTAAGTTTTAGTTAAACAGTAGGTATGCATGTCAACAAATTTTCTAACATAAAAAAATTATTTTAATGGAAAATTTAAAATTCCACTAATTTAATTTTGACGGTAATGTAGTTTTTTAATTTTGGTTACCGGCGAAATTGCTTTACCGATGGGCTGGAATTGATGAAATATTGTTTTGTCAACGGAAATAAGGGTCGGGGACATTTGACAATCTGACAATTGCCAATACGATATTTGTGTCCCCCGTTCCTTTTCACACCTTTTCCAAATTGAAACAAATTGATTTCCAACTTTATAGGTAAATTTTCTCAAAAAAAAGTTTTTTTTTTAGCTGAGTATAAGTTTTGTTAACCAAAAAACTGGTTAAAAGGTTTGATGGCAAATGGATAAACGATGTGAACTTATAATTTAATTTTGACTCATTTCCACTGAACCGATTGTTCTGAAATTTTGTACACTCGTATTATTTTACTCAAAATTTAAAATTCCTTTTAGGTAGGTAGGTATACCTAGTTTTTTTAAAGAAAATAGTTGTCGACGAAATTGCGTTACCGGCGGCCTGGAGTTAACGGAATATTGTAATGTCACCCGAAATAAGGGTCTGTTCAAAATTCAAGCAAAATCGGTTCGTGAGAAGTGGGTCAAATAAATGACAGGGCCAAGATTTGATGTAAAACGGACAAAGTGTGTTTTAAATAAAATCGTTTAATAAGTAGGTATACCTACCCAAAGAAAAAATACATGCGGCATTATACATGCTCTGAAGTTAAAAATATATAAAAATGTGCACAAAATAATCAGATAACTTTAATTTTAAATAGATTTTTTTTTTATAAAAATGTACACATTTTTTAAATTTTGCAAAAAATCACTTAATTTTTCAACTATCTAGCCTGCAACCAACAGGGACTGACCGCAGCAAGCAATTAAGACATTTTACCAATTTTTTACAATTACAAATTTATTTAAATTAAAAAAAGTGGAATTTTAATATTTACCAAACATTTGTTACTATTTTCTGATGTTTTTTTATAATAACAATAACTAACTTATAAAAATTACTTAATTTAAATAACAAGTTAATTTTTTTTTATTATTATTTTCCTTATTGCTCTTGCTTATTTAATTTAATTAAATTTAAAAGTGAAAAAAAAAACATATCCCACCCAACAAAAAGTTGCTATGGGTATGGAATGAAATTTCAAATTAAAAAACTTCAAGCTAAATTCATAAAAAAAACAAATTAGCAATGGGGATATGAGAATGCGACTGTAAGAAATGTGTTTACAGCTGCAGCTGCTTATTTTTTAAACAAAATCATTAGTGCTGCCAAACTCAAAACGATACTAAGGATAATATAGATTATCAGAAAAAAAAGAAAAAGTAATCTCTCAATTTTTTGAAAACAAGGAATTTCCTTGGTATACGGCAAATATGCATAAAATCTGTTGATAGGTTAAATTTGCTTTTATAATGGAAAAATCATATACCTCTACGTCATATATAAAATAAAATTAAAAAGAATTTCCGCCAAATGTGCTGAAATTTTCTCGAGATCGCAAGCAATTAGTGCACGTGTTTCGTTTACTATAATAATGCAATCAATAACTCAAAATTATCCAAAATGCACATATGAAATGATGGCACTAAAGTATTAGGGAGCAAATCGAATTTTTTTTATTTTTGACAGATAAAAAGTTGGTTTTGTTTGAAGCAAGGATGTTGTATATATGGATGAAGAAATTCCTTTTTTTATACTATAAACGTTGACGTACTTCACATATGTTTTTTCTTGCACCACCTTGTCAGTTAAAAAAAAATGCCGTTTAATTCAATGAGTTGGCGAGAAAATTAGTTTATTGTGAATAGCGACTTAACCAACCGACTAAAATCAACCCAATTTTAAAGTAGAACTCACAAATTGCTTTTCCAAAACTACTAACTTGCGGGTTACACTTGCTGAAAAAAAAAATCATAATCATGATTTTTTTTGAATGTATGTGTGAAATTTTGTGTAAAAAAAAAAATCAAGAAATAATCATGATGAAAAATCATGCTTAAAAAAAAATCAGAGGGTTGATTTTTTTCTGTCAAAAGAAAAATTTTTGGCTGCCAAAGAAAAAAGTAAACTCTTGAAAGCGCAAACAACAATAATAAAAGCGGTTTGTTATTACGGGATTTGAATTTGAATGTGAATATTGTAAACAATTGTATTTTATTGGTACAGTGACAGAAAAAAATCAAGATTAAAATCAAAGCCAGTATGATTTTTGACTCATAAAAATTTTCCACATACATTCAAAAAAAATCATAATCATGATTTTTTTTTCAGCAAGTATAACCCGCACGTAAGACAAAAAATAATATTTCGTAAATTTTAAAACCCCTTCAAATTAAAAAAAAATATTAGAATCTTTAATTAGAAAACAAACATGAACGATTTGTCCAAAATTTTTTATTTTCCAATTAAATTTTCTTATTTGAAAATTTTTAAAATTTTTAAATCGGCGAGTTGAACTTTTGTACAAGCTGAAGTTTTTCAGTTCTTCGCGCCGGTCGAGGTCGCTTCAGATTTCTAATAACTTCCAATATTTTTAAATATTTAAAAAAAATTAAATTCGAAATCTAAACGAATTGTGATTTTCAAAAATTATTGGAATTATTGGGAAAAAAAAATTATGGAATTTCTTCTCATAGGTACGTATGTTTAAAATTATTTTTATTAAATATTAATAAAATTAAATTTTATTAAAAACTTAAAAAAAAATTAAAATTTGTGGGTAAAATATCGGTGGTTAAGGGAAAATATAAAAAAAATCTTGCACCCGTAATACCTCCACTTCAGGTTCAAAGTAGTGTTAAACTTGTTTAAAACTACAAGCGTATACACTACAAATTCTATGTTTACTTTGACATGCCAAAAAAAAAAATTATTTGTAAACTTTTAATATTGAAGTAAACAAAATAATATTTTAATAACAAAACATTTAATTTAAAATAAATTATTCCAATTCATAATTTTTAAATAAAAAAATAAAAATAAAAATGAATAGTCACAAAAAATTATTACTCATAAAATATTTCAAATTTTTCAAATATTTTAATTATATTTTGCTTTCAATTCAAATAATAAATTATATTTTGCTTTCAAATATTTTTATATGACAACCGGTTGATTTTTTCCAATTTTTGATCCATCCAACAAAAAGTGTGCCATATTGAGTGAAAATTTCTTAAAAAATTGTGAATTTGTATGGTTGGCACCTCTAAATTTTAGTAGTTTTGGGCAAAACTTATTACAAACAACTTCAAATTTTTATATGGACAAAACTACTTTAAACGAAGAACGAAACTACTTTCCTGTGTAAAACACGTTTCATACTGAAGTGGAGACAGCACTTTAACTCACTTTTAAAAATATACAGAGTAATTAGTTTAATTTTTTAAAATCAAAATTTAGTCAGAGGACTAGCATTTGGTTAGGGGTAAAATTGTTTTTATTATTTCAAAATAAAGTCAAAATGGATTCCGAAAACTTCTCTAGGCGTAATGCCTTGTTCAGACAACGACTAAATCATGATTTCGTAATCGTGATTTGCGTAGATAATCTTACTTTGAAAACCTGTGTGAACACGATTATGAACGAAAACAAAAAAATTAAACAACATGAAAGCAAACAAAATAAAAACATAAATATTATTTGCTACTCAAATTTTATTATTTTGTAAATAAAGAAAATATGTCAAAAATAAAAGCCAAAAACAAGTAAGAATGAGTGGAAATGGGTAACATGGATGGTAAAAAACTGAAACTCATCCCTGAAATTTTTGGGGGTTGGACATTTGTTCGCGGGACATTTGTCCGCGATTTGTTTTTGTATCGCGGACATCAAAATGACATTTGTCCGCGATTCGAAATGACTTTTGTCCGCCGCGGACAAATGTAATTTTGTAAAATGTCATTTGTCCGCAATAAAAAGTAATCGCGGACAAATGACGTTTTCAAAAATGACATTTGTCCGCTAAAAACTGAAAAATCAATCGCGGACAAATGGCATTTTGCAAAATGACATTTGTCCGCTAAAAATTTAAATTTTCAATCGCGGACAAATGACATTTTGCCAAATGACATTTGTCCGCTAAAGTTTAAAAATTCAATCGCGGACAAATGTCATTTTGCAAAATGTCATTTGTCCGCGCATTTTGAGACATTTTGTAAAGTGATATTAGTCCGCGGAGACAGACTCCGACGCCGACAAGAAAATACGCCGTGCGCTGCCCATCGCAACCGATTTTTTTGTCCGCCGTCGCAAAACGTTTTTGTCGACGTCTCAAGGCGTACGCACTTCGTCGCATTTTATATTTTTTATCGGCGTGCCAAAAAAATTTCTTATATTTTTTCGGTTTTTTAGTTACTTTTTTCAATTTTTTTTTTTTTTTTTGTTTTTTTTTTTTTTTTTGCTCTTTCTTTTTTTGTTTTTTTTTTTGTTTTTTTTTTTTGCACGCCGATGGCGCTGCCCGTCGCTTGCTTTTTTTCTAAGCGCGTCGCCGCAGCCAAAAACTCGTCGGCGTCGGCGTCTGCGCGGAGAGGACAAAGTGTTTACATGATGTAGTCGAAAAGCATGTGGTTTGAAAACAACAACAAAAAAGAAACAAAACAAACAGCTGTTGCTTATTTTTAACCGGGTTAACCGTTTACATGGATAGAGTTATACCACGTTTAGACAGGGATAAAATTACAAAGTTTATGCTTAAACTAGTGTAGTTTTGGTTTCTACCATATAAAATTTCTGTAGTTAGTTACACCAGTTTAAGCTAAAACTACTTGTTAAAACTAGAAAATGAAAGCAGTAAGCAAAAGTGAAATCAATTATTTGTAATAAATCACAGCATAATCTATGTAATATGGTCGGGCAAAATAAAATATGTGGTGAAAAACTAAAAAAAAATTTCTACTCATACAAAAAAAAATCATAATAAAAAATATAAACAATAACAAATAAATTTTTGTTGACAAAATAACACTAGTTTAATTTTATTTAATGTCTGAACGGTTTGCTTAAACTATAAAATTTTATAGTTTAAATTTTGATGTTTGAACATAATATTACTTAATACCTTGTTCGCATTATAATTTGAATTCCACTTATATTCCGGAAATCAAATTGCCGTTCGCATTACAAAATTTGATGAGAACTGGAATTTGATGGTGTGAAAAAAAAAATTGAGAAAGAGAAAAAGTTTTTGTTGTTGAAAATTTTGACTTTTTATCTCGCTTGTTATCAATTTTATTTTGTTTTTTTTTTCATTTTGACTCGAATTTGACAAAAAAATTGTTGCCAACTATAACAAAAATTCAAAAAATGAGTGAAAATAACTAGAAATGTAGAATTCTAACCCTGACAAACTAGAATATGAAAGTGGAATATACATATTCCGGAATATTTTTTTATATGAAAAATCCAGTTCATATTCCTGGAATATTCCGGATAACAGCATATTCCACTAATATTCTCCTAATGCGAACACCATATAACCGAGTGAACTTCTTGGGTTTAGTCAGGTTAACCCAGGTTAACTCTACCACCGTTTAAATCTAGTTGAACCTTAGTTGAACCCAGTTTCAACTCCTCATGTAAACTAGATAATATTCAGCTCTGTCAAATAAATAATTTCAAATAATATTGGATAATAAAGAAACTTACGAGTCAAAAAGGTAAAAAAATTTATGAAGTTGTGTCAAGGTTAAGAACTTGCGCCTACTACGCGCGTCATTTAGCTTGAGTGTATCTCCGGTTTTATAAAATTATCAACGTCAAAAATGGCTTGTCCAGTAAATGCTAATGCCTACTGGATATTGCTTTACAAAATATTATATAAAATTGCTTATCCATCTGTGAATATTAACATGTTTTGTGAAAAAAATTCAAGAACGTATTTCTGTTTTCATTTTTTAACTATGAAAAAACAACATCAAAAAACACCAACGGAACATTTTCGTCTTCCGAATTTATGTTAAATTAGCTAAGTGTAAACAAACTATTAAATAAGCAGAGTGTAAACAAGTTATAAACAAGATATTATCAAGATCAATCCATACAGGTTGCGTAATACGTGATTTTTATGACAAATGTCAAGTGACGTAAGTGATATCCAGCTGTTTAATTTTTCTATATAAAATTTGCGTTTTTCAAGAAAAAAAATGAAAAAAACAACAACAATATATGGAACAATATATGGAAATTGGATATCAATGACGTCAGAGCCGCGGCCATTTTTTTTTCCTTTTTTGTTCAATATTACGCAACCTGTATGGATTGATCTTGGATATTATAATGTACATCTGTCTATCTAGTAATTCAATTTTTAACGCCTCGCACACAATTAATTACAAGCTACAGTAACAGTGTAAATGCTTTAGAGAACTCTTGAGAGATTATGTGGCTGTGCTTTGTTAAATATTATAAGTAATTTGTATAAAGTAAGCCTTGAATTGAAGAAAATGGCTACAATGGTAAAAAAAATTTAATAAGCGTCGCTTGATCATTTTTTGATGTGAACTTTCTATTTTTTAAAAATTACATTATTTTTGATTTTATTATAAAAAAAATATGAGAAGCAATTAAATTGGTTATTAATCAACCCAATTTTAAATAAAAAACAACAATCATTTATGGTGAAATTGTAGAAAATTTCGTTTTTAATTGGGCGGTGAGTGTTTTTATTATTTTTTTTTCGCTTTGTCGTATTCATTTTTCGTCAAAATTTTATAGACAAGAATTTTTATCTGAATTTTTCATTATAAAAAAATCAAAAAATAATTCGAGAACTGAAAATTTCCAAAAAAAAAAATTTTGATAATAAATGCACTTTTTTGAGACACTTGAATGATTTTTTCGTAACAAAATAAAAAAAAAAAATTCCGATGAGTATAGGGAAAAATTGAGAAATTTTCTTCTTTACTCAAAATGACAATTTTTTTTCACGTGTGTTGCCAAAAAAAAAAGTTTTTCTAATAAAATGTTTTTTATTTTTGTTTACTTTAAAAAAAAATTTTTTTTTTTTAATTTTTAATTAATTTTTTTATTATTATTTTTTTCAAATCGAAATAAAATTAAAAGTAGGTTTCCTTTTTGTTTTTTTAATAAAAATAAAAATGGTGTGAAAAAGAAAATTATGAAAAAAAATGCATAGATATCTGTTTGGTTTGGTCTTTCAATCTTCAATGTACCTACATATTATAGAATTTCGGTATTTCTCTTATGATTTCTTTTATTAAACAATTAAATATTTTAATTTTGTTTTTGGCATAGTTGCTACTAGCAGAAATAGTTAAATTAAAGAAAGGTCTTAAAAAATTATTCGAAACATTAATTTCATATTTGCAAAAAAAAAACAATTTTTTTTTCACTTGATTTTATATAATTTTTTTTTGGTTTATTTTTTCTTTCGAATCGGAGCAGATTCAAATATGTGTAAAATTTTCGGAAACTTAACTGTCATCATAATATTTTTAGTTTTAGGTCAATATGTAGATATTCAAAAGAGTGCCATTAAATAGTAACTATACCTACCTACTACTGTACTGTACTACCTACAAAGTAGGTAATGAAACTTATTTAATTTTTTACACCTAGTAAATAATAAACAAAAACTTTTTTCAGATTCTCAGTCTATCTGCAAAAAAAAATATACGAAAGTAGATTTAAGTGCTCATATTTATATCAACTTACCATCGACTCTTCGAGACATCAAATAAGTATGTTGAGCATAATGTTTTTTTTTTCTTACTGGTGGCTTATTTTTGAAATATAGTAAAATTAGTGAAGATTTAACTAGGTAGGTGTCTACCTAAAATATTTATCAAGAAGTAGTGTAACGAAGAAAATGAACTCGGTTTTTTTGGTACTTTCAATTTAGTTTTCGAACACATAGACCATTATTTTTTATTAAACGGGAAAAAAAAAATAATTGAAGAATAAAAATTGTATTTAAAACGATCTTTTTCTGTTTTTGGGTAGAGGTTAATCGTCCAATTTTCTGTTTATGTTTTTGACTATTTCTTATTTCCCAATTTTCTTCAAGTTAATTTTTTTTTTTATTTTTTATCATTAGAAGAAGCTTATGCAAATATTACGAGCCGTCAAATAGATTGTTTTGTGTTACATTAATTATCTTTTTTAACATATTTAATTTGAAGTTTAAAAAATTGCATTCAATAAAAGTTTGATTACAAATGTTATCTTATCACTTAGGTATAATTAAATTTTTTTTCTTCAAATTTTTTATATAATATAATAATATACAAGTATATCTAACGATACTTTCAACGCAAAATATTTAATTAGTTCTTGCACCTTCCTGTTTCGTTTTTATTCAGCATCATATATTAAATTAGATATGAGTATATGTATATTAAATCTGATTGATCGAAATTATTAAGAAAACTTACAATAAGTAATGAAAATTACTGCAATATTTTACACAATTTTAATAATTGTTAAAGAAACAACACAAACACTTAGATCAAGTGGACAATTGAAAAATTCACACAAATTCCGGCCCGAGATGGGAATCGAACCCACGACCGAACACAGTGTAGGATAATGACAAAACCACTACACGATGACGGCCGACAAACTTATTACTAAATTATTGAATTACTTATTATTAAATTATAAAACACTTAACACTATGTTAGTATATATTTTAGTATTTTTGCTAATTGTGGCAATCAAAAGAACGAACAACATTTCATGAGGATCAACTCGAACTAACTTGTTGAGAAGATAATGTTAGATTTTGTTTTAATAAAATTCAAGTTTAATAAATTTGTACATAGTGTCTTTTCCTAAAAATAAAAAGAAATTACTTTGTTTAAGAAAATTGGTCTTGATTTTGCATTTATTTTAGGGTTAATACAATCTAGTGATGAAGTGATTTTTTTATATGTTGGAGAATACCTGGCTCCAGGGTGAGTCAGGAGGATTTTTGGCTCAAATTGGTGTTTTAAAATATTTGCTGAGATTGTGAAGTAAATAATAAAAAAAATCAAACCAAGAAATAAAGCTAAAATAAAACATTCCAGGGGGTCTACCGCGTATTTCTAATTTCAAGAATCTGAATTCGCATTTTTAGTTTTCTAACCGCGTAATTCGAATATGACATCATATTTGATTGAATTTTGTTTTCCTGGGCTGGTGAGGTGGAATTTTCAATTTCCTAAACCATTTTTAATTAATTACTATAAAAATTTTTTAATTTTTCTGATAAATTGCATTTCTGCACAGAAATAAAATTCAAATATAGTTATGTAAAATTCCTCTAGAGGTTTTTTCATACAATCTTTGTCGCATTATTCACGGTCGTTTATTTTCTGTAAAATAAAACAAAAAAAACTGCAAAAACAGAAAAATATTTTTAAATTTCGTAGTGACGGCTCTTAATGGAAATTATTATTAAAAACTTGTAGCCTAAAAATAATTATGAGTGCTATGCATTCAAGTACATATTTTTGTTTCTTGTCGTTATTATAACTCAATATATTGTAGATGGAGTCGTTATAGGTACTTACATATTTGTATTTATTACCTAACTTTTAAGAACGCGACATCTTCAATATCATGTTTATAAAAAGAGTTTCCTTCAAAATAATTTAATAAATAATGAAAACTTTAAAATGTTTTGTTCATTATTCAAAATTTTGAATCATTAAACCATTTTGTTCGACATTTCGATATATTACAAAAACAAAAATTTTTGATTTGTTTACTATTGTATTATTATTATATACCTAGATGTTTCACATCAAGTTAAGATATAAATAAATTTAATCTTTCAATAGTTCATGTACATTCCAACTTTCAGATACATTTATTTCGATTGATACGTTCAAAAGGATTAAAAATATTTGATGAAAAATTACAGTAAGAATTTGACATTTGAAAAAAAATTCTTTTTTTAAAGTTGATTTGATCGACATAATTTCTATTTATAATTTTCGAGTTATGTACATCATAATTTTTAATAATGATCATTACCATTATAATTTCCAGTATACATTTTCATTATACACATTGCAGTTTTTAATAATACGTTCACTAATACCATTATAATTTTTATTATGCATTAAATTTTTTTTAATTATTTTCACTAATGCAATTATAATTTTAAATATACCAACATTATTATAATTTATATTAATTTTTAATAATTCTAAATCAATATCATAGCTACAATATAATGTACTTTATGCATTATTATAATTATTGTAATATTACCGATAATTTTCGACATTTTGATCGTTTGGCATTTGCTTGAATACGAAAGTCCCAAATGTATAATTTTTAAATACCAGGAACCTTTACTAATGTATATTCAAATATTACCTACTTTCAAAAAATTCAAAAGTAAAATTCGGTTATTTTTTAGTATTATTAAACATTAAACTTGGAAATTTTTGCAAAGTCAAATATTATTCAGATATGCAGATACAAATATGTGTAAAATTTTCGGAAACTTAACTGGTATCCTAATGTCATCATAATATTTTTAGTTTTAGGTCAATATGAAGATATTCAAAAAAGTGCGAAATATGTAACTGATCTCCTGCACGTCTTGGATACCATATCAAGCTTCTGCAAGGGCAGATTAAATGCTCAACGTTTTTTACATCTGTTAATTTCGTGCAGTAATCTTTAAGCTTATTTGCCTGATAAACAGATCCTCTTTCCATTCCTCGATCCATTTTTCTCTTATAATGTAGAAGTTTTTGTAAAAATTTGGTGTGCTTCTTCTTCCAATAGCAATTGGTCATAATAATTAAAAAATAAAATAACCTTATCATCTTAATTTAATTAGAAATAATAATTCCTCATTTCTTTTCAGATATGCACTATACAAAAATGAAGGCATTCTCTCGTAAGAAATTATCAAGTTATTAAAAAGGATTCTTAATAATATAAAATTATATATATAAATAAAAAAAAATATACAAAAATAAAGAACAAAAAAAAAAAATTGAACTATAACTTGAAGTGAAAATTTAAAAATACAGCACAAAAAAAAAAAAATTATAAAAACAGCTCAAAAAAAAAAAATTTTTTTTTTAAGGAATTAAATAAAATTCTTATTTGTTTTATTTTTATCGAAATCCAGCAATAATATAAAAATTTGATTAATAGAACATAAGCCATAATTGCAAGGCGATATAAAATAATAACAAAATTGAAAAAAAAATAAATATCTAAAAATGGATAAGTCAATGATGCTGCCAAAACGGTCGAGAATCGATGTTAAGGGCCCATTTGCTAATGGACCGCTTCAAGCTAGACCACTGGTTGCACTACTTGATGGAAGAGATTGTTCCATTGAAATGCCGATACTAAAAGACGTTGCTACAGTTGCTTTCTGCGATGCTCAAAGTACATCTGAAATACACGAAAAGGTGAGAAATTTAATCATTGAATTATTGAGATTTGGTTTCAGTTTATGAAGACACCATTATATTGGAAATTGAATTTTAAGATAAAATATTCTAATTTTTTTATTCTTGTTAGAACTTGGACTTTTTATATTAACTTGGTCGCATTGAATGATTTATTGATTGTCCGAAATTTAAGAAGTCAAAATTTGAGCCGTCATCCGAGCGAAATGAAATTTTGCGCATCGATTCGTAGTCGGTGACGGTGACAATGACAATGCTTTTATCATAAAACCCACATTTATCTTTTCCTTCAATAACACCACGATTTTGAGTTTTGGTCAACAATTTTTCTAACAAAAAAAATTATTTTCTTGATTCGAAAATTATATTGAGTTTTATTTCTTCTTTTTAGTACTTATTTAAATAATGAAATCGTGTAATTTAAATTTTATTTTTTTATTCTTTCTTTTTAATTTAAAACTTTAGTCTCTAACTTCCAAGCATAAGCCTCAATTTCAGACTGTTCATTTGAGAAATTTTCTTTCTTAATTACATTCCGAAATCTGTTTTTAGACCACAAATCGAATCCTTGAATTAAATTGGAGGCTAAACAAAATTTTCAATTTCCTTTATTCGACAACAAACACGTAAAAACTTCAATCAAAATCTATCTTAAGCCACACCCCACATTTTCTGTTCTTATAATGTGCTGCATATAGGATTATAGTGAATGTTTATTAACTTTTGACTCACTTCCTCCGAACCGATTATTCTGAAATTTTTTGTGAAAATTTGTGTGCTTGTGTACTTTTATTTATTCTGGTTTTTAATGTCTCCCCAATGTAGTTTAAAAATGTTTTAGTTACCGACGAAATTGCATTACCGACTAGCCGTTGTTGATGGAATATTTTATTGTCACCAGGTCTGCAAAATTCCAGGAAAATCGATTCCCGGGAAGTGGATCAAATATCAGTTGCAAGATTTGTTCATATTAAATATTAAGTGAATCGTACAAATCTTGACAAAAACTTTTGTTTTAACAAATAATTTTTTAGCCTCCATTGTTTGTTCAAACTCTCCATTATTTGTGGATCTGATTTTCAGATTTTCATCATTTTGGACAAATTATTTTTAATGTTAATGAGATTTAATATACTTGCCAGAAATCAATAAAATAAACACTTACGCTTTTATTTATTAATTAAAATTTATCAGGTTTGGAGAAATTAAATTTGAATATTTTTTTCCTTTAAGTATTTTTTTATATGGTTAAGTAGTATAGTTTGTCATTATATCGGTTTTATTTCGGTACTGAATAACTTTACTTGATTAATTGTCTTATTTAATTAAGTTACCCAATGTGGCAAAATCTTTAATAACCACGATTTATTAATTAAATATTTCACACTTATACCTGCGTCTTTTTTTACAAGCATAAATAAATAATACTTGATTTTTGATTGACATATAACATTGCATTTATGGACAATTAAAATTATAGTTGTTCTTGCATCAGCACTAAAATAAATGTTCCCTCTTAATTCAGCAAAAAAATAGAACCATAAATGAAAATTAATTATTTCAATGCTTTCAATAGAAATACTTAGGGTCCTGGTTCGAATCCTAACAAATCATAAAAAAATTGTTTCCTTCGGTGTTTCATTCTGACCTAGTAACCTTGCCATTGTGATAAAATAATACAAGTATAGTCTTACCAGAGTAGTCTAATTTCATGCCAGTATACGCTGCTATAGGATTTTGCTGTGAATGTGAAAGATGGAAAACCAGAAATTGATGCTGTGCGTACGATGGTGTTACGTAGAAAACGGCAACATAACGATGGTACCTCTTAATACTGTCAGAGTCGGGCGTATTGAAGAAAAAGACCTAAGGCAAACACGGTTTTGAACTTTCAACGAATAATTATAAAGGAAATGTATTGATGAGAAATAAAAGGTCCATAGAGTAGGGTTGTACAACTGGCCAATAGTTTCTCTGTACAGAAGGACTTTAGCATTCCCCGCCAACATCACATATTTCATAAAAATAAATAATAATATTATGTTTCCTTTCACATGTATTTTCAGCTTCTATCTGTTTCGGTCCGTCCCACACAAAAACACTGTTAGCACCCATTCGATCGTTTGAATGATAAAATTCATTCTATATCTTGTTAACATTTATTTAAACTAGTGGAATTTATCATGATTGCATATTACTTTAATAAAAAAGTTTTTTAACAGATTACGATGAAAAAATGTTTCGATCCCGATAAATTCATAGATTCGGACCGGGGGTGAAATTGTTTTTGATCAAAATTGGAATGTGGATGGAAATGTAATCTTTTTAGTACTGCGAAAAAAAAAGAAAATAATTCTTTATCTTTGTTACCATTGATATGATATGTATGATGATATGACATGTACAATATCGATTACCATTTCGATAAATTGTTGTGTCAAAGCTAATAGTAGTAGATACTATACTGATGATAATAATCTTGTTTATTTCACGTAAACACACAGAATAATATTTTTCGATATATAAATTTGATTACTTCACTGTTTTTTATAATTAAAATTTGGAAACTTTATTTTTGATATTAAAAATAAATTATTTACCAACAAATAAAAATGTTCCAAATTTAAATATGTAAATACCTACTTAGTAAAAACTGCTTGGCAATTTTTACTATGTATTATTATTATGTATTAATTTAAAGAATGTAGTAAAATAGAACTATAGAACTAATGAGCCAAACAACATAAATAATGAATTAGTGACTTCTACTCGACCTCACTTTATTTTTTTATACTTGATAGTATTAAATTTTCCCTATAATTTAAAGAAAGAGCATTTTTGATTCTCTTTTCATTGGTCTTATTCAAATTCAAATTATTTGAAAATTTAGATCTTTTATAAATTAAATAATCTAAATTTTTATTTTAATAATTTTGCACTTGAATTTTCTTTTAGAAAGCTTATATAATTAACAAATTTTAGTAAGGGTTATAATGAGTTTGTTACTGTTCCATTATAATTTTAATTAAAATAAAACTGATTGGCCACACATCTTCTACAGACCGCACTTATTTAACCTTAAACTGCATAATATTAAAAAAAATGTTCACTAACAATATTTTAATTTAAAGGTTCTGAATGAAGCAGTTGGAGCTTTGATGTGGCACACAATAATACTAACGAAAGAAGATTTGGAAAAATTTAAAGCGCTTCGTATAATTGTACGCATTGGAAGTGGGACTGACAATATTGATGTTAAAGCTGCAGGCGAATTAGGTATTGCCGTATGCAATGTTCCCGGATATGGTGTTGAAGAAGTAGCTGATACAACAATGTGCTTGATCTTAAATTTATATCGTAGAACGTATTGGCTTGCAAATATGGTTAGAGAAGGAAAAAAATTTACTGGGCCTGAGCAAGTGCGGGAAGCTGCTCATGTGAGTATGATTTTAATGTTGATTCCACTATACATTACACATTTTTTATGTATATATATACATATTTCTTTTATTAAAAAAATGTATATCACAATACACAATAGAAATCTGATGACTAAGTTCAATAAAATAAAGATAATAATAAGAATGTTTTTTTAAAAAGCCTGAGAGTTTTTTTTTTATTTATGGCTCAGATCATTAGTATTTATTACGTTAAATAGGTTTCCTATTTTATTTCCATTCATCAATGCTTATATTAAGAAAATTTGCAGTTATTGATAGCTTTGCTACGTCAAGTCCAAGCTTTTGAGATCACTCTCACATATGGGAACGTTTTTAATTTTAAGCCACATGATGTAGTATGAAGAACACCCGTATAATCCTACCTGCTTTTTTATAATTATGTACATTTTTATTTTTTGATTAATAATATAAATTCCGTCACCATTTTTATGGGGGCTCATAATTTTCTATTTTATTAAGTAGGTACATAACAAATATGTGTATTGTATATTTAATTTAGTTCATAACAATCATTTTCTAACAAACAAACACCGTACATACCAACATATTAATAATTTAAATGATTATAAAATTAAATAAATTTATATTTTATTTTAATTTTCCACAGGGATGTGCAAGGATTAGAGGCGATACATTAGGATTAGTTGGATTGGGACGTATTGGAAGCGCTGTTGCATTGCGTGCAAAAGCTTTTGGTTTTAATGTTATTTTTTATGATCCGTATCTTCCGGATGGCATTGATAAATCACTTGGCTTAACCAGAGTCTATACATTACAAGATCTTTTATTTCAATCAGATTGTGTATCGTTACATTGCACTCTTAATGAACATAACCATCACCTAATTAATGAATTCACAATTAAACAAGTATTATTTTTCAATTAATTAAAATAATATTATATTAAAATATAATCTAACATAGGTATCTACATATAAAATTAAAGTAAATGAATTAAATTTACTGAAATTAGAAAACTTCTAACTTTTTTCCATATAAAACCTTTGTGTACCTCTACAAGCGACATTTATGGATCGATTATTATATTTTTTTTTTATTTAAATCAAGGTACATACCATTTTTTTTTTGGATATTTGATCAAGGATTTTTTTTTTTTGCCTTTAATTCATTTAATTCATTTTTAAATATTTACAACGAAATGTAAATAATAACATGCATTTGAAATGAGTGTGCGCGATTATTATATTCTTAATAAGCTATTTCCATTCATCCAATATATCCCACATAAATTCCGATATTTCACTTGCCGTTTCCATTACATTAAGTGGAATACGAAGTGGAATATATTGACATTTAAAAAAAAAATAAATTAAATAATTTTTTTATTATTACTTTTTCATAGAAAAAAAAATTTATTTACGTTTTTTTATTTATTTTTTTGTCACTTTGACAAAAAAATTTCTAACCAACCAAAAAATAATTAAAAAAAGTACCTAAAAATGTACTTTTTTTGATAAATTTGGAATCCGAACCCTAACTTAAGTGGAATATGAAAAAGGGAAATAGAAATACAGGAATTTATTTTTATATGGGTATTTACCTGAAATATTCCGGAAAACTGAATATCCCACAAATATTCCACTAATGGAAATAAGTTATAACGCTGAGTGAGCAAAAAAACTCATGGGATAGCAATAATTATGAAATCGAATGAGTATGGTTGATTACTAGTTATATAATTTTTTTTTTATCGAGGTCTTTATATCTAAACTTTGTTTAACAAATAACAAACCTACATTTTAAAAAAATAGAATCAGCGTAATCAAAACTCATTATTTTGTTTAACTTCGTTAGGAAAAAAATTAATTCAACTTAAGGATCATGGTTAATTTAATTTGTTTTTATTTTTCGTTGCGAAATTTTGACAAAATGAAAATCAACATATTAAATAAAATTTAATTTAATTTTTAATTTATAGAAATTAGAAAATATTTTATTTGTTACCAATCGGTAAGGCACAATCTTTTTTGTTATAAAAAAGTTATTAGCATCAAAAGATTTTCTCATTTTTATTTAAATTAATTTAAAAAAAAAATATTAATTTAAATATAGAAAATAAACCTTTTACTAGTAAAAAAAAAACTATGCTGATAAAATTAAAATAAAAATTTATTATTACAAATAATACATTATATTTATGATTTTATGTAAAATTCAGATGAGACCTGGAGCATTTTTGGTGAACACTGCACGGGGTGGTTTGGTTGATGACGAATCACTTGCTTTGGCATTGAAACAAGGAAGAATTCGAGCTGCAGCTTTAGATGTACATGAAAATGAGCCCTATAATGTATTTCAGGTAATAGTTTTCTATTCGAATAAACATAAATGTAAGTACACATTTGAATCATTTAGAGATGAACAGAAAAATGTCGAAATCATGCAATTATATAATATGGAAATAAATAAATATTATTTGTAAAACTTGATTTTGTTTAAATTACCCTTTAAAAATTAATTTCCTTTTTTTTTTTTTCATGTCATATTATTTATATTTTAATTCAAATTTATTCTTAATACACTATATTATTTTGTGGTTATACCTTATTATTATAAATCAATAAAAAGAAAAAAGATATTAATATATATTATTGTTATATATTTTCCTTTAATTTGATTAAATTTTTTTAGGGCGCTCTAAAAGAAGCTCCAAATTTAATTTGTACTCCACATGCAGCCTTCTATAGTGAAGCATCATCAACTGAGTTACGTGAAATGGCAGCAACAGAAATTAGACGTGCTATTGTCGGAAGTATTCCAGAGGTTTTAAGGAATTGCGTTAATAAAGAATATTTTCTACGAACACAGAACGCCGCAGCTGTAGCAGCTGCATATACAGAAGGTAAACCAATGTTGATAACAAATCCAGAAAAATAAATTCGTGCTTCTCTAAGTTGTTTATAAAATATATAAAGTATATATAAAACTCCAAAAAAAAAATGAAAAAAATAAAACATAAATATCGTATAGAAATAATTTCATACATATCAGCAAAACACATAACATACTTACATACAATTTTTTTCTAACAATTCCAAGAACAATAAAACTTATATGAATATAATCGAAGCAATACTATAACCAATAAAATTTGTTTAACTTTAATAAAATTTCTCGATGCTAAGCATTAGAGTTTTCTAATTTTATGATTTTTTAAAAATAAAAACCAATAAGTTTAATTTTAAGTTTTCCATCTAGCCCTTATAAATTAAGATATTCGTTTATTCATATAAAGCTGTGAGCGTAATGTCAAGTATTGATGTAAGCTGCATTATTTTGTAAACAAATCAATGCATTTTTTCTATTTATTTTTCTCTTCATTATGTGCACAGTCTCATTATAATGAATTAATTTAAGTTTTACATCTTGTGTGGTGTTGCTTCTGACGTTCATCACATTTAATATAAAAAAAAAAATCATTTGAAGAGTATTTTTAAAATGATGGAAGTTTCATTGGTAAATAAATTTTTACAGTCGTAAGCTTCTATCGGCTTATACATATTCATTATAAATACATATTAAATTTCAAAAATTAATGAATGAATAGTTAATGAACAAAGTCAATAAATATTCAATTTGAATAAAATAGTTTTAGTAAATTCTATTTGTATCCTCTAAATTTTTTTTGTTCTGATTGTCTCATTGTTCATGTACATGTACAAACTAATCTCAACCACTAAAGATTCAAATTTTTTAATTAGCTACAATTAAAATTGAATCAGTAAAAAAAAAATATTTAAATTCTTATAACTCGAATCTGTATTTAGCTGAGCTAAAAAAAATAATGGCATGAGCCGAAAAAAAAATTATATATATATGTATATAAAAAATGTCGTGTTTGAATAAAAGCTTAATTGATCAACTCTTAATAAGAAATTGAATTGCAATGTTTGAATCAAAATACATTTTTCCTTTTAATAACTGCTGTAAATTAAATGAAAGGAAGAATGGGCATTAAATAGTAGAAAAATATTAAGTGTTATTTTTCATTATCGTTTTTCCTTGCTTTTCATAAAAATTGACTTTGTTTTTGATGATTTATTACATATTAATCAACATATATATGTAGTTAATTCAAGTAAATATTATTATGTGTATTAATTTTGTTCTCCTATCAATTCATTTTATTCTTAATATTCAATTTCTGTTATAAATTATAATTTCAAAATTGTTCTTAAAAAAATTCTACACTCTGGTGAAAAAAAAAAATGTAAAATCTAAGAGTAATTTCTCCCAGAAACTGAAATTAAAATTAAAAAAAAAAAAACACAAAACCTAACGAATGATATTGTTGCCCGAAAAGTTTTCATTCAAACGCAACATTTTTATTCGGTTCTAATTGGTGAAGTAAAATTTAAATGTTCATTTAACTAAAAGTCTAAAAGTACTTAGTTTGAATATATATTTTTTTTTTTTCGAATAAACTTTTGAGGTTTACAGTTTTCGTGTTCAAAGTACCTTTTAGATAAAATTTTCTTTCCTACATATTTAAAAATACTCCCGAAAAATTATAAATTTTTGGAGAAGTAATTTTATGTTAAAAAATTGATATTTTTAATAGAAAATTTTAAGGTGAAAGTAAACAAAGATTGATCCTATTTTCGGGCTGAAATGTTTTAGTATAGAATTTTAATTGATAATTTTATAATTATAATTATAATTAAAATACGGTACAGGCAAATTTGACCATAATTGAAAAACAATGAAAAATAATAAAAAAAAATAAAAATATATATATATATATACATATAAACATTGTAAATAATTTAATACAAATAAGGTAATAATAAATAATTGAATTAAGATAATTTTTTATAAAAAAAAAATAAAATAAAAATAAATTGCTGTGGCAACCTTTAAAGATTAAAATTTAAACAACATTATTACTAAAAACATCTAAAAATTTACTCTTAATGCTTAAAATAATTTTATGTAAAAATTAAAAAAAAAAAATAAATCTTTTATAATATATTAAATGTTTATGTCTGGAAAAGCGTCAAATTATTTCTTTACATAAACATTTGAACAATTATTATCGCTATTCCGTAACATAGACAGAATTTTAGAATATAGTTTCTTTTTATGTATTGTTATTTTTTTTTTTGCGTAGTTATAAGATATTATCATTACACATTAAATCTTTTTTAAATAAAACTGTAATACATCATATTTAAAGTTAAATCGAAATTAATATTATCCATTCTCATTATTTTTTCTCTTTCGTTGACAAAATCGTAAGAAATAGAATATATGCAGTCTTTTTTTTATTCTTATTCAGAATAATTTACAATTATTAACATTTAAACGCGAAATAACGTAAGCATACTTAATTTGATTTATTTAAATAGGTAATGTTAAGGAAACATACCAAACATATTTTTCTTTATTTTTAGAAATTATAAGAATTGAAAATTATTTGAATAAAATTTTCATTTATTCATTTATTTTGCTTGAGTTTGGCCATTAAGTTTCATTTGTTATTGTAATTTTTTTGTCGCTTTTTCTCTTAATCGGAAACTATAAATAATGTTATCTGATTTTGAATGTTGAATTAAATTTTTGATAAATAATAAGCGTTAAAATTTAAATGATTGATTATCGCGTATATGCAATTGAAATTACATATAAGTTAAAAATACATTAGTTCTTAATATCCTAAACGAAAAAAAAAACACAAGCACATAAATACATTTCAAATATTTTATTAGATAAATGTTTCATAAAAGTTTTAATATAATGTTATCAAAGGCGCAGAAAATATTTCAATTTCTGACATAATTTCAAAATATTGATACCTTGTGCCCCTAATTATACCAAAGCAATCAAATGTTTTAACATAATTATTCATAAAAAATTCTATTTTTCTTCATTCGTTTTAATGTAATTAATTAATCATTTGGCTCAACAAATATCATTGTTTGCTTAATGCTTATATTCATTTGCTGAAAATATTTTTATGTTATACACCAGCTAAATGGCCTCTATTATTTTTAAAACAAATCCTATTTTTTTTTTTTTTTGAAGTTAATACTTATTTATTTAAAATTGGTAATAAATATGTTAAATTGTAAAAATGAATATCCATAATATAGATTAAATATGATGTATAACAAAAAAAAACTAATAAAATGCACAGAATCTTCAG